>JAZKJV010002311.1:1200000-1713009 GCA_037367405.1 Ottelia alismoides | reverse complement strand
GCAGCCTACTTATCAGCACCCTGCCCAGTTTTCACCGAATTATCCTTTTCAGCAGCCGCAGCAGTCTTCTTCCACACCGCAGCGCTACTCCCAGCCTTCCACCTCTCAGCACTTCATACCAAGGCAGGAGAGAGGAGCAAGCCAGGGCCACCACACCGAATCGGAGATGTCTTCACAGGCCCAGGCACTCAACCAGATCATGGATATGCTCAGTACACTCCAGATTGCACACAAGACAGAGATGGAGCAGGTTAACCGTCGTCTGGACGAGTTAATCGTGCCGAAGACCACTCTTCCAGCCCAGCCTCAGATGAACCCGAACAACAAGAGGAGGCATCCAGATCAGGTAGATCCTACAAGTAAGATCTCGTTTCCTGAATTTTTGACTAACTTCATACGTCTCAGGAGCGGTAGATCACCGCAAACACCTGCTGGAGAAGAGGAGAGGGTACCAGAGGAGCACGGGCATGATCCTAATGCCAAGGAGGAGAATCCGCAAGAGGATGAGGACGCAGAATCAAGAGACGGGAGCAATGCCAACAGTTCAGATATGGATACTGGAGACTCAGACGATGATATCACGCCAGATCAGGCAGACACCCCGGACAAAAACATTTCTTCCCCTGTTTTAGAGAGTTTTGTAAATAATTCTGAGACTCTCGATGTATAAGCTGATTCCTCTGAGTTGAATAAAAGTTCTGATTTTCTGACTCCTGACTTTATCCCTTTTCCCGATGCTTTGTTTGGAAAAGGAAAGAAAAAGACCAAAAATAATCCCGAATCTCCGCAGATCGAAAAGTTATTCAAAGATCACATCTTTCTGAAGATCCCTCTCCATGATGTCTTAGATCAATTTCCTACGCTTAAGAATAAATTGAAAAACAGATGCACCACACGTAGGAAAAAGAGATCCCGAACAGAAAAGCATGTATTGACTTAGGCAACATCCTGTGCGATACAGAATAATCTTCCAAAGAAGAAGAAAGACTCAGGTGCACATTATGTCAGATGCGAGATCGCAAAAGCCGAATTCGATCGCACTCTATTAGATAACGGTTCCTCGATCAATCTGATACCCTCTTCCTTACTCGAGAAGCTCGAGTTATGTCCTCTTTACAAATCCCGCGCGATCCTTCAATTTGCTGATAGATCTGTAAAGAGACCTAAGGGTATACTTAGAAACGTTATCGTAACCGTGCAGGGTCTACAATTTCCAGTAGACTTTATGGTCGTAGATATGAATTGCCCTGCACAGTTGCACCTTACCCCGATCATTCTCGGGAGGCCTTTTCTAGAGACCGCAAAGTCTCTCTTCGATTATGATACAGGGAAGGTATCTTTTCGCGCCGAGGGTGAAAAGGTACATATAGAGATGGCGAGAGAATCAAACACTTCCAGTGATGCATCTACAGATTTTCTGAGTTCTTTAGCCTCCTGCGATTACATGGATGAGGTTCGCCTTGACGACCTCGAAAGATATCAATTAGAGACCCAAGAATGTTTGACAGAGGATGGGTCCGAGACTTTAGGAGGTAACTCTTCCGATGGGACTTTATATTTTAGTTTGGATGATGATGAGCAAAGGGATCAGACTTTTGATGAAATTAATGCAGATCTTTCAGATTCAGAGACTCTACACAACTCCTCCATCTCAGATGAATCAGAATTTTATCTAGTTGACTTATTCTCTTCTGATCATTCTGAGGAGTCGGATGATGTCTTGAACATCTTCTGTAGTCCGACTTTAGAGCGCATAGAGATGGTGGATAATCAGAATGCAGACACATCACCTACCGACACAGATCCCCATACAGTTATAGATGATGTTTCGGCAGATCCAGAGACAACCTTGCCAGAACTTAAGACTTTGCCACCAAACATGAAATATGCCTTCCTTGCGGGTCCACATCAACAGTTTTCGGTCATTATCAGCTCGACTTTGACCGATGATCAAGAATCTCGTCTGATGGTGATTCTAGAAAGAAACCGCAAGGCCATTGGGTGGACTGTATCCGATCTCCGCGGGATTAATCCTGCTTTGTGTTCACATCATATCTATCTCGATCATGACAGCAAACCCTCCAGAGAGTTTCAGCGTAGGCTGAATCCGGTTTTACGAGAAGTTGTCAAGAAAGAGATCACGAAACGGTGTAACGCAGGGTTCATTTATCCCATCTCCAACTCCGAATGGGTTAGCCCATTACATGTTGTCCCGAAGAAGTCGGGAATTCAGATGGTGAAAAACGAGAGTGGAGAGGAGATTCCAAAGAGAGTAACCACGTCGTGGCGAGTATGTATTGATTACAGAAAACTTAACACCGCGACGAAGAAGGACCACTTCCCTTTGCCTTTCATAGACCAGGTCTTCGAACGGTTGGCAGGGAAGGGGTACTTCTGTTTCCTTGATTGTTATTTCGGATACAACCAGGTATCAATTGCTCCTGAAGACCAGGAGAAAACCACCTTCACTTGTCCGTTTGGCACGTATGCCTTTAGACGGATGCCCTTTGGACTGTGCAACGCTCCCGCGACCTTCCAGAGGTGCATGCTTGCTATTTTTGCGGACATGGTCGGTGATTTTCTAGAGGTTTTTATGGATGATTTTTCGGTCTATGGTGAGTCCTTTGACGATTGTTTAGCGCACCTAGACCAGGTTCTGAAGAAGTGTTGTGAGGTAGATCTCGTCCTGTCCTGGGAAAAGAGCCATTTTATGGTTACTCACGGGATCGTATTGGGGCACGTCATCTCCCAGCGAGGCATGGAGGTTGACTCTGCCAAGGTGGACGTCATCAAGAAACTCGAGCCACCATCCAACATCAAACAATTACGGTCATTTCTGGGGCACGTCGGCTTTTACCGATGGTTTATTCAAGATTTTTCTAAGATTGCCCGACCGTTAACTGAATTACTAGGCAAAGACATCGAGTTCATTTTTAAATGACAAATGTATTCATGCCTTCCTCACATTAAAGGAAAAGATAATCAGTGCTCCTGTCCTACAGCCGCCTGATTGGTCTCTACCCTTCGAGATCATGACGGATGCATCAGATTTTGCGGTCGGGGCTGTATTAGGGCAGAGGAGGAATGGACTTCCCATCGCTATTCACTATGCCACCAAGACCTTAGATGATGCTCAGAGAAACTACAGTGACAGAGAAGGATATGTTGGCAGTAGTGTTTGCACTAGACAAGTTTTGATCTTATCTACTTGGCTCCAAGATCACAGTTTACACCGATCACTCAGCTATCAGATTATTGATGGAAAAGAAGGATGCTAAGGCACGCCTTCTTAGATGGATTCTCTTACTTTAGGAATTCGATTTGGATATCAAGGATAAAACTGGAGTAAAGAATGTGATAGCTGATCACCTCTCCCGATTACAGACAGAGCAGCCTTCACATGAGTACACGCTAGAGATCGCAGAGAGATTTCCAGACGAGAGCATCTTTGCGGTTACAGAACTTCCGTGGTATGCAGATATAGTGAACTTTCTGGTGACACAGAAAAGTCCTCAGGGTTGGCCGAAGAACAGAGTTGAGAAACTCGTCTCCGAGTCAAGATACTACCATTGGGAGGATCCGATTCTTTTTCGCGAAGGACCGGATTGCGTTTACAGGCAATGTATTCCTCAGGAGGAATATAATAGTGTCCTCACTTTATGTCATTCTCAAGAATCAGGAGGACATCATTCAGGGAAGAGGACAGCGCAGAAGGAACTACAGAGCGGATTATGGTGGTCGACTCTTACCAGAGATGCTTGCACATTCGTGAAGAGTTGTCCAGATTGTCAGAGAGCTGTAGGGACAGTCAGTGCCAGAGATGCAATGCCGATGCGACCCGTCATTATCTGCGAGATCTTTGACGCATGGGCATAGATTTTATGGGACCGTTCCCTTCTAGCAGTGGCTTTGAGTACATCCTTCTTGCTATAGATTATGTTAGCAGATGGGTGGAGGCTATACCCGCACGAACCGCAGACAGTAAGACTGTTTGCAAGTTCCTAAGGGAACACATCATTTCGCGGTTCGGAATTCCTCGTATTCTTATCTCTGATGGGGGTAGCCATTTCATTAATAAGGAGGTGAAGAAGCTAGTGAAACAGTACAACATCGATCACAGAGTAGCTTCTCCTTACCACCCGCAGACGAATGGCATGGTCGAAGTATCGAATAGGGAGGTGAAATCAATTCTCCAGAAGTTAGTACGACCGGATAGGAAGAACTGGTCACTTCTTCTAGACCAAGTTCTTTGGGCATATCGTACTGCATATAAAACTCCCTTAGGCACTTCACCATTCCGGCTAGTTTATGGAAAGCCGTGCCACTTGCCCGTAGAGATCATGCATAAATCTGAGTGGGCAATTCGTGAGATACTGATGGATACACAGAATGCAGGAGCCAAGAGAAAGATAGATCTTAATAAGCTGGTAGAAATCCGCAATCAAGCATACGAGAACACACTCATCTATAAGGACAAAGTGAAGAAATGGCATGACAGACATATTCGGCACAAGAGCTTTGTCCCAGGGTAGAAAGTCTGGTTGTTCAATGCAAGGTTGAGAATTTTCCCGGCAAATTAAAAAGCAAGTGGGAAGGATCGTACATAGTCAGAACGGTGCACGACAATGGCAGTATTGCGATATCAGATGTGTCACCTGGTGCAGAACCGTTCGTGGTTAACGGGCAGATGTTGAAGCACTTCGTAGAGACTACTGATCATCTGGCCCGTACTGAAGTGATCTACTTTGTACAGGAATCATGATCATTCCTTCACCTCTTCCTGTACAAATTCTTTTGAGCCATTCTGGAGATTCACAACACTTGTATATTCTTCATAGACCACAATCGTCCCCGTTTTTGTTCGTCTTCTATGATTAGGATACCAGATCCTAAGTATAGGGGGGACCGATTGCCCGTTGATTTACGTTTTATTTTTTGTACTGATTCTTTTCTATAACCATTCTTTTTCACGAATCATTGATCCCCAATTTTTGGCTACACTCTTTTCTGTACTTAGGATGCCTTATCCTAAGTATAGGGGGGACCGAGTGATTTTGATGATTTCGTATTCTTTTCCTTTTGAACTTTCGTTATTTATCCTTTTCATCCAGTCATCCCATTTTTTGCTCTCCCTTGATACTTATGATGACCTGATCGTAAGTATAGGGGGGTTGACTGACCTGTGATCGTTATTCCTTTTTCACCCACTTTTACTTAGCACGAGTTATGTCCTCCTTTTCTCTTTTGACGCTATGAGGACATAGCTCAAGCTAAGTATAGGGGGTGTGTATATATTGTATATATACTTTCGGCCATAACTCGTACTTTTACGTATTTTCTATATCTATAAAATCCATAAAAAGTTGGTACGGGTTAATTTAAAAGCCACTCTCTTATTTATAAAATCCTGATAAATAATTAAAAATATGTTTAAAACTTGTAATTAAAACTTGTATTTAAAATATGTACTTAAAACATGTATAATACTTATTTAAAATCCTATTTATTAAAACATGTATAAAAACCATTCAACCCTTGTAAAATACTTTGTAGATAAAATTTGTAAAATCTATCTTTAAAATTTGTGAATAAAACCTTGTTTATAAAAATCATAAAAAATCCATAAAAAATACAAAGTCCTAAAATTCGTAAAAATTACAAAATCCTTAAAATCCATAAAAATGAGTAAAATTCAGAAAATAGACTTCACAAAAACATGGTTGCATTTGCATTCGCATTTTTCAGAATAAGTTTGATTTCCGGAACTAAGGACTGAGCCTAGTCTAAAGGATGGAGCTTGATTACGACCTTTAACTCTCGTTGTAAGGAGCCTGATTAGGAACTGGAATTTAGACTCTTCAGGTATGGTGACTTAAAATCTTTGGGTTCCGTAAGACCATATTCGGGAAATCAAGTCATCTGAGCTTAAGTAGACCATTTGGAGTCATCCGTACAACTCTTCACCAGTGAACCAACCTTGAACACATGCACTCTGCACTTAGCTCGACTCGCATAAAGTTCCGAAGGGCAGTACACCTTGGTAGTGCGTTCCTATCCTTATCTTTGCGGCATTGACATCTAAAGACGGGAGAGATTGGGGTTGCGATAGTTGCTTCGGATGAGGGAAGGATCTGCTGACACAATTTTTCTAAGACCTCAAAAAATGGACGGATTAAAAAGATTCTATAACCATCGAGGCATAAAAGATGAATGCAGTGCAAGAAAATTACAAAGTCAAGCAAAGCCGAAGCCACCAAATAAGACCAAACTGGTCAAAGCTTCCACCAAATATGCCTGCACATCTTAGTGGAGACTCAGCTACACCGGTTGGGCTTCACAAGGAGATGCGTCTACACTGGTCGCACTCCACCTCTTTTCTCATTCTTCTAACTTCTCCCTATATTCGATTGTGGACACAACAGAACTGAACTCAGAAGGGAATACCGCCCTCCCCGAGGAAAGAGTAGCGGGATGAGGAAGTCATAGGAGTGTATAGCCGGGATTGACGGTTTCTTCGGTTCTCTAAGCAGGAAGAGCTAAATCATATCACACACTGTACAAGTTGACTTCAAGGATGATAGAGTTTGCGGTATGAATAAGTGAGTCTGAACTAGCCGATGAAGTGATCTTGAGTAAGGATTATGGAACTTGAAGACTGTTGAGGATAAAATCCTAATCCTAGTTAAGGTTCCGACAAAATGCTTGTTTCAGGACCGATCGAGTTCTGTCCTTTGTCTGTTCTCATGAATTAGTTTAGGAAAACAAATTCATTCTAACTTTCTTTCTTTTTCACTTACTTTTTCAAAATAAGTGTTTGCTAAGGGACTAGCAAAGTTTAAGTATAGGGGGTTGATGAATCCATGATTCATTAACTTTTCTGTCGCATTTTGTCTTAAAACCCTTAACAAATACATGTAAATATTCACTAATTCTCATACTTTAACAAAACACCATTCATGTATAAATATTCACTTTTTACCACTAAGTTCATGTAAATAAATAAAGAATCAGAAAAGAAAGACAAAGGCATATGGAATATATGTAAATATATGCAATATGACTTAAAGTATAAATATAGTTGTAAGATATATTTATAGCCAACCCCCGAGACCAAGTCAGCATGGATTGGTCGACAAACCAATAAGTAGGGGGAGATAAGGAAAGAAAACCAGAAAAAAACAATCTAACACATGTATATACACCTTTCATTATTTACAAAATAAATACAAAACTTCAAAGAATTTTAATTATTTCATATAAACATATTTTTCACCAAACTCTTCTCCTAATTATTCATAAAAATGTAAATAAAAATATAAAAATAAGTTAAAATTATTACCCTGTAAATATGCCAAGAAATCCAGCCTACAAATTGTCAAAATCTCAACTTCCGAACATCATAACTTCCTCATACGAACTCCAATTTCACTCTACTCACCTTTAAAGTTCATAAAATAATATTATCTAATTAACAAAGGTGATTTCATCGAATTCGGAGTCCGTTTGCAAAAAGTCGGTTTTGGGACCAAAAGACAAAGGGGTTTCTGGGCTATTTATTTTATGTAACACACACTATTCATTATTTTCTTAATTTTATAATTTTTAAATTATTTTATAATCTTGTACTTTCACCATAAATTATTTCATAATTTTTGGAGATTATTTATTATTTTTATAAAATCAAACACCTCAAAATATAGGTATAATTGACCTATGTAGAAACTTACTATATTTATTAAAATATGTAAATTAATTCATAAAAATCTCTAAAAATTCGTACAAGTCTTATTTAATACTCTAATAATTAAGAAGATATAAAATTAATTTTTACTTAATTATTTATTAAATTAAAAATCTAAAACCTATTTATAAATACATATTTATTAATATAATATTTATATTTTAAATAATATTTATTATTTATTAAAAGTAATTATATCATAATTTAGAAAATGAATTTATTTAACTTTCTTGTATTTATACCTATTTAAAATAATGTAATTTACTATTTTATACTTAATTTATAAGTTATTTTCTCTTCTGGGCCAACCAGGTGCTGACACGTGTCAGCACCTGGTTCATCTTCTTCAAGAAGAGGTTGAGCCGGATTCTGTTTGGCCGGCTGACTTTGCCCCTTTTTCCCACGCCACTCCAGCAGCTTCCGACCTATCTAACCCGTCCATCTTCTTCTCCTAACCACCCTCTTCACCGCCACCCTTAGATTAACCTTGGAGCCCAAGCCAACTCTTCTATAAAAGGCTCCAAGGTCGCCATTCACAACTAACTTTCCAACCTCCCAAGCTTCAGCTCCAGGTTGTTCCGAATCCCCTACTTCCAAGCTTCATTCCGGCCAATCGACGGCGGTGAGCGCCAAGGAGGAGTTCGCGAGGAAGAAGGGACGTCGGAGGATCGTTCCAAGGTGCCCCACCACCTTGCATCGCCGCATCGTGCGTCCAGCTCCGGCTCGAAGGTCGACCGTCGAGCAATAATTCCAGGTAATATACCTGGAAATCCCATACCTTTTCCTCCACTTTTCTTCATTTTATTTCTCGATTCTCGTGTAGAAATTAGTGAGGTTAAGTGCGTCATTAGGACGCTTAACCAACCATCTTAGTCGCACAATCGATATTTCCCTTCGACTCGTTTCAATTTTGTTTCAATTTGATTGCAAACCATCATCTTCTTCGCACTTCTGGGTGTTTGGCTGGAATTTTATGTGTTTCTTCAAACTTTGGGACTTGTGATCTTCATGAGTTGGCCGATTCCTGGGAGTATCGAGCATATATTTCTTTCATTTGTAGGTTCAAGATCATCGCGCTTCATTCATCAGACCAGGAAGCCCCTCGATCTTCATAAGAATCGACTCCAAAGGTGGAATACCAGAGCTGATCTACCTCCAGGGAGGACTGAGCCTCCATCTTCATCGAGAAGCCACCGCCGCTCGGAGCTTCGCCGACCGCCACCCTACCGGGGGCGAGCTCGAGGGGTGGAGGAGCCACCCCTCTGGCCCCGTCGGAGCGTCAGAACCGTCGCCGGCCGGCTGGAATAAATCGGAGAAGGACGTCCGTCTGTCAGCTGCTCAACAGACTCAAGAAAACCCGAGCTACAGGTCTGCACCATGTGGCAGAAGCGTGGGCGTCCGATCGCGCGTGCAACTTCTAATCTCCGCCATCCAATCCGAAACGGTGGAAAAATATCATCTTCAGTCCAGCCAACTTCCAGAAATTGCAACCCGCCTCCAGACTTTTAAATAATTACATTTAGGTCCCTCCGTAGGGACCTAAGTGTAAAAGTTCTTGTATTTTTCTTTCAGAACAGTCCTCCTGGACCTTTTTGCAAGTATTTTTAATTAGTTTTCTTGCGCTTATGCCCCTGGGCTGTAGGGGCTGTTTCTTGCTCTTGTGACCTCGGATTTCGACGATTTCTTGAGGGTAGTTACACAACTACCCCAGCTACTTAGTATAAAATTTTCACGACTTTTTGACGAGTTTTCGACGTGTTTTGATTTTATCGAAAGCCGCTTCGTTTTGCTTTGTTTTCTTGTGTAGTTCAAGTTCGCGGCTCGAACCTCGTTCACCCTACTATATAGTATCACTTAGATATTATTCACCTACTATATAATAAGTAAATCTTTTGAAAAATATCCCTCTTTGAAAATTAAATAAAAATTTGGAAAGAATAAAACCAAATAAAAATAACAAAAATAAAAATCAATAAAAAGAAGCATTCTGACTTAGAGAAGAATCAAAATAAAATTATGAATAGGAAAATCTAGGGAATATATTCTGCCTCCTTGAGTTCGACCCAGGAACACTTGCCTGGTTAAATATTAGTGAATGGTTTTCCGACAGAAAACCGTATTTGTTTGATAGGTTTTAAAAATCGAAATTTCCTCGTTTCACGGCTTCTGCTACAACCGACAACTTTCTTCAATAAAAAGAAGAAGCCGTGAAACCGATTTTTAGCCTTATCAACCATCCATGTACAAACTTTAAATCCATGCTCATTACAAGCTGGTCGAAAACTTTTTGGGGTAAAGGATTGGTAAAGGGATCAACGATGTTGTCTACAGAGGCCACCTTGGTGATGATGATGTCACCATGCTTTTGAATGTCTCGAATGATGTGGTATTTCCTTTCCACATATTTGCTCTTTTGATGCCACCTGGGTTTATTCACCCAAGCCATGGCTCATGTGTTATCCAAAGCAGCGGTATGGGAGTATCAGAGTAAACTATGCCATGTTCCAAGAAGAACTTACATAACCACATCACCTCCTTTGCAGCATCCGTTGTTGTAATGTATTTGGCTTCTGTTATTGAATCGGTCGTAGAGTCTTGCTTCTTACATCTCTGCTTACTACACCACCGTTCAACAAGAACACAAATCTTGAAGTAGACTTGTGGTCATCTATATCAGATTGGAAGTCAAAATCAATGTATCCTAAGACTTGGAGATCACCATCTCTATTGGTGAAGATGTAATCCTACATCCATCTTACATACTTAAAGATGTTCTTCAGTGCATTCTAGTGTCATTCTCCATAGCATGGTTGGTAATGGCTTACCCCTCTGACTCCATGGTAGATATCTGGCCTTATGTACATCATGGCATAATTAGGCTTCCCACAGTTGATGCGTAGGGGCATCTAACCATGTCTTTCTTGTCCTCAACACCTTGAGGAGCCATCCTTTACGAGTGAATACCATCTCTAAATGGAAGGAAGCTTTTCTTGGAATTCTCCAAATGAAAATGTTCCAAGATCTTCTTAATGTATCCATGTTGTGACAATCTCAAAATCCTCTTATCTCTGTTTTTGAATAGCTTTAGACCCAATATATAAAAGTATTCTCCAAGATCTTTTATCTTGAAGGTATGAGACAACCATATCTTAACACTACTCATCATCCATGTATCGTTCCCAATGATAATGATGTCATCTACAAAGAGCACAATGAACATGATAGCACTACCACTAAGTTGTTGGACTTATAAGCTCTTTGCGACCCATTAAAGCAATAAGAGTTATTGTTTTATCATGTACAACTGAAATGAAATGAATGAACTTTATTATTAAGGTCCATTTGTACAACTAGGGTAATGTACCATGGTCATATTGAATACCATGCAGCTAGGAGGACACAACTGACTTTAAACATGTGATATTCAATTAAGATCTCAGTCTCAGAAAAAGATGGCAATATTTCTCTAAAGATATATTTCCATCTGACTTCTTAATGGAGATCCTCTGCATAGTAATGGAGATTCGAAAGTATTGGAATAGTCAAGTCAAAGAGTAGACTTGATGAGGTTGAGATAAACTATGACCCGAATCGTAACTATCACGATCAAGCACACATCCTTTGACCTAAGACATATATGCATCTATATGTCTGAGTATGCTCGTTTGACAGACCAATAGGTTGGTGACCTAGCCAAGGTCCATATACAGATGCATTGGTTTTCTATGAAGTAGTATTAGATGTATGATCACTTGAAGGAGTCATACATGTTCGTAGTTGATGAACCTGGATATAGAGCTCACTCGTGAGATATGTTGGGGTCAAAATTGATTCCATGCATGATCGTCTTTTTTAATGAAATAAGACACAAATTCGAGATATTAATATATGATTTTGAAAAGTATATGATTAATATTGTCACTGAATTATCAATTGAGAAATATATTGAAGCATTCTGAAGAAGACAATCAAACCAGGGTTTGAACTTCGGATTTATCAAAGTCTTCTAGTGTGAAGGACGAATGAGTATTTGGAATACTCGGGGTTAGTTTTGTTGTTGTAATGGATCATTTAACCAAAGAAGTGATGAATTGGGATGGATTTTAGTGGATCCATTTAGATAGATGATTTGTGATTTAATTAGATTAAATCACAATTTATTTATATCCAATTTCCATTTCCAATTCTAATGTTTGGAAACATAAATGGTCATGAAATTGGAAATATGCAGGCTCCTTGAGCTTATTTCTTAGCTCGAATTGGTTTGGACTATGATTAGAAATGTCAAGGAAGCTAGATTCAGCTCACCAACACTTTGTCCAACTCATGGAGAGTGTGATGTGTTTTATTGAGCTCACTGAGAGTGTAAAGTGTTACAGCTCTAGCTCAACATTCATAGGAGACATATTTTTTGCAGAAAATTGTATAAAGCCTGAAATTGGATTAGTTATCCACATTTCAAGTCACTGTACATGGATAATATGATCTCCCTGATATTATCTCCAAGTATCTGCATGTTTATCTCACGAGTCATAATTGGATTAGGACTCATACCTATTAATGGCAATATTGTAATAATTATGACTATTACTAGGGCAATTTTGTAAATATGATTCACAGGCATAACTTGTTGATTAATATGAATATTTATTCACAACAATAAATATTTATATGGATGTGATTCATATAAATATTTATGTAAATATGATTTACATAATTTTCCAAATGCATGAGATTGTGTGAAATAGAATCACATTAAATTTGTAGATGTAAATTGGATTATGTTTAATTTTAAGCTCATGAATATAATTCATAAGCTTTGAGGAATAATTTCATAATTTTTATAATATTGATAATATGGTTATCAAGTGGATTATTTAATTAATTAAATTTACAACAACAACTTCCCTTTATGGAAGGTGGTGGGCATGTATACTAAGTATACATGGTCCATTATGTTGTTGAGTTATCATTAAATTAGGACTCTAAAGTTGTTTCTTATTTTATTTTAATTAACTAATATTGATTAGAGATAATAAGGATATGATCCTTATTGAATTAGCACTTGCTCATAACCCTTGATTTAAAATCCAAGGACTACATTGGTACATGTTGGACATGTACAATGAGTATAAAAGGAGGGTTATACTCTCTCTTTCTGCAACAATTCTAAGAGTAAATCCTCTTCTCAAGTGTGTGTCCCTTGAGAGAAAAAGATTCTTAATATTCTTCAACTCTTATAACTTTCTTTGTGATGCCCTAGTCGACCTCCAGGTTCGTGGAAAGCAATGCAACTCATCTCCGCACCCACGAGAGAGAAGTATGCAGATCGGACTTCAATTCAGGAGGTTTCTTTCGTAAAAACACGCGCTTCAAAGGTAATCATGATTTACCTATCTTATTCATCATGAATAATAGAAATAATAAAATAAATTAGTTTCTTATATATTTGATTTCTAGATGCACAAATCACTGTGCTACATTTTCTAGTTCATACGATGAAGCAACCTTGTTTTTGCAAATTGTTTGCAAAATATTCCGCATTTTTTGTGATGCGTAGTAAATAATTTTTATTTAATTACTTAAATTGGTATCTGAGCCATAGTTTATAGGATTTGAATTGCATCCAAGTCCGATAAACAATCAGCTAGATCATCCTGATTATCGGGTACATTGTCTTACGACAGTTTTAACGATTCGAATGATATGGTGACTTTCAAAGTTGATACCATTCTCCCCTATTTTTAAATGTAATGTCAATATATATATATATATATGAGGTATATAAGTTATGTAATCATACCTAAAAGATGCATGAATTGTTGGTGACATTCCGAAAAAGATTTGGAAGTTAAAAGCATTCGTAGACTCTGATTTCGATATAAGATTGTAGCAAGAAAATCTTGATTTTTTTGCTACTATGTTTGGGTTATATAACATGATAAAATACTGACTAATAAATCAAAGATCAAGTCCCCAGTCTGTACAAAAATGTTTCGCGCAATTCCGACAGTGCAGCCTCGATAAATTGGATTTCTCTATATGCGGAGTTAGAAGAGGACTATATCATCTTACTGACTTATTTCTCATCTTTTGAGACTTAAAATTGCTTGAAATATATTTGATATATTTACATCAGGAGTTGGATCTAATATTTTAGAAATATTAGGGGTTGCAACAAATTTTATGTCCAAGCTATATGATGCTTTCTATTTTGAAGTGTGATGGTCGCAACCTACAAATTCGAATCTGAAATCATTGCTTGCTTATTTGGACATATAAAATAAATTACAATATATTTTTATTTTGTATTTTTCTTGATTAATTATGCATTTGAATGTTTACATTGCAATTAGAAATTTTGGAATTAATTTCATTAATTTTACGAATTATCTGGACTATTGCACTAGACATTTTTCGTAATTGAAATCATTTTGATTCAAAGAATTATCCAGATTGTTTCTCTAGTCCTTTTGAAGTTTAAAATAAAAGCTTTTTGAATTTTAAAAAGTGCCTAGATTGTTGCACTAAACCTTTTGGGAAATTAAAATGAGTTTTAAATTCCTTTAATATCTGAGAGTTACTTTATAGTTGAAGGATATGGAGAGATCCTTAAGCGTGTCACGGAAATGTGATGATCGCATCGTATGTGATCGGTGCACTAGTCTCTCAGTGAAGAGGAATTTTAAAAATTTAAAGTGACAAAACCACATGATCCAAGAACACTTCTCGGATCGTTTCATCTAACCACAAGTAAGATGTAGGATTAACTCTTGAAGCGATTGCGATCAAGTCTCTATAGCAAAAAAACCTCATGTCACAAGTCCGATCCGTTGGAGGAGATGCTTGTGGGTTTGTTGATGAGACATGTACTCCTCATAATCTGAGTTGATGATCGAAGTAACGAGTCTCCTGATCTTGTCACACGAGATATGATGTCTTCTTCACGAGCGAGGTGCACCTAAGAAGATGGGCATCCATGAGCGATCGAAGCGACAACATGACGGAGTGGCGAAGGCGATAATTCTCTCTAGGGCACAAAGTGGACAACCACTAAGAGATAGAGATGGGGTCTGTAGTATGAGAATGAGAGAGAGAGGTTCTTAAATTGTTGTGTGTAAAAAGAAGAGCTAGGGTTGCCTCTTCTTTTATAGTATTTTGGGAGTCCACGGATCACAAACCATGTGAAACACAAAATAAATGGTTGAGAGTGATTTGTGTTTTATTCAGTGGCCATCATTTTGTTGTAAAAATACAATAACAATTATGTGATTAAATGAAACATATGGAATAATCAACATGATTTAATTTGAATTAAATCAATTAGGATAAAGGATTAGGAAGGAGGTCACCCACCTTCCTAAAATAGGGGGACAACCAACTTTGTGAATGAGTCAAAGGGTGGATGTACACCATCCATAAAAGGAAGGTGTTGGCCTTATCACATAATCCTTCATATATATTAACATCAACTTTTGTTTTAAATTAATTCACAAAAATAATTCCAAAATAATTTTGTGAATATTGCAATCATGACATTAATTAATAGTGAATCATATTGACAACCCAAAATAAAATGTATATTGTATTTCTAATGAATTTCTAATGTGAATCCAATTCACATCAATAATTAAAGTGTAGATACTATTTACAATACACACTCTCTCTAATATATTTTAAATCACATTTATAATATATATAAATAATATGGATAGTACTATCCACATTATACATATCCTTGATAATTAAATCATATTTATTTATCTTGAATCATCATTCTCATGTATTTAAATAATATAAATCATATTCACATTATTAATGATAATTAAAGCACATTTAAATATCGATATCTCAATGCTCTAATACATGATTCATCAATGTAATTATTCTTGAACTCTTTTAAGAACAATGCGCTTTTGCCATGGATACTTGGAGATAAGGACACGATGATTGTATGTTTCATGTATAGTGACTTGGATATTGAGATCACATCTCAAAATCTAGATCTCGAGGACCTCTCATAGATGCTTGATTAAATCAAGGCAATAGATCTAATCTTCTCATCTCATCTAAATTTCATTCAGATCAATGTCCAACATTTGGACTAAGATCAGATCACTTCTCTAATAAGAGAAGTCACTAAAATTCAGACATGTTTCATCACTCCCCCGGAATGGAAGCGTTAATGGTATACAATCGTTAATGATCACATCACCCTCAGATATTCCTAATACATGTACATCATGCATACTAGAATACCTAGAATAAACCCAAAGATCGAGATCAATTTACACTGTCATCTTTAGGGTTTTATTATTAAGTTTCCCTTTCGGTCATTGAGAGTTGGTATTGACCATATGCTTTTCAAAGAATATATCATACCTACAAATTCTTGTCATGCATCCAAAGCAAGACGATCATGCATGGAATTTGATCGGTCCTAATAACTCATAAGTGAGCTCATGTCTTCCGGTTCACAAGTAAACATGTATGATTCCTTTGAGATATCGTATTACTCATATGCCCTTGTATGGATACCAGCTCGCCGGTGTTTAGACCTTGATTAGGCCATCAACCTATTGGTTCACCAAACATACACACTTAGATATATAGTAATATATCTGTCTCTGAGCAGAGGATGCATGCCTATATCTTGACAATATACAGCATAGGACTTGATTATCTCGATCTCGCTTAGTCAACTCTTAGACCTAACTTATCTTTATTCCTATGCAGAGGACATGTATCAAGAGGTCGGTCATATATTTGCCAAAAGATAAAGGATTGCCATCTCCTACTCAGGATGCAGATCATCTCTTAATAATCATTTGATGGTGCTTGATGAGTCCTCAATCTAACTATTTAGATGTTCATCCAAGCACCAACCTCTATGATTCAACAATTGAATCAATAGTTGTATGATCATCATCAATATGGCTATGGTACATAACCCCAATTGTACTAAGGGACCTTATAGTGCATTCATTCATTTAATCTCAGACAAGGAGTGAAAATAAACCAATAACTTTTATTGATATATCAAACATTACAATAACATTTATGGTAGGAATGGTTCTCCTCAAGCTGACATTGCGAACAATCTCCCACTAGCACTCAGAACCATTCAAGTACAATCCTTAAACACATACTCATTTATTTATGGTCGAAATTGTTTTGTGTCAAAGGTTTGATAAGCTGATCAGCAACGTTATTGTCAGAGGCCACCTTGGTGATGATGATGTCACCACACTTTTGAATCTCTCGAATGATGTGGCATTTCCTTTCCACGTGCTTGTACTTTTAATGCCATCTGGGTTCCTTCACCTGAGTTATGGCTCTCATGTTATTGCAGAGTAGCGGGATTGGTGTATTAGAGGAAACTATGCTAAGCTCCAGGATGCACACCACCACCTTTGGAGCATTCGATGCAGTAATGTATTCAGCTTTTGTTGTTGATTCAGACGTAGTGTCCTGCTTCTTGCTTCTCCTACTCACAACACCACTGTTCAATAGGAACACAAACCCTGATGTTGACTTTCAATCATCAATATCAGACTGGAAGTCATAATTTGTGTATCCTAAGACTTGGAGATCACCATATCCATAGACCTGGATGTAATCTTGTTTCCATCTTAGATACTTGAAGATGTTCTTCACTGCATTCCAGTGTTGTTCTCCATAGTAGAATTGGTAACGGCTTACCACTTCCACTGCATGGCAGATATCTAGTCTTGTGTATTTGATAGTGTACATTAAGCTTCCTACAGTTGATGCGTAGGGGCATCCAGCCATGGCTTTCTTTTCCTCAACACTTTGAGGAGACATCCCTTTAGATAGGTGGATAACATGTCTTAAGGGAAGGAAACCTTTCTTTGAGTTCACCATATGGAACTGCTCCAAGATTTTATTAATGTAGCCATGTTGTGACAATCCCAATATCTTTTTTTCTCGATTTCTGAACAAATTTAGACCCAATATGTAAGAGGCTTATCCAAGATTCATCTCGAAGGTATGAGATAGCCAAATCTTAAAATCGAACATCGTCCTTGTATCATTCCCAAGGATAAGGATGTCATCTACGTAAAGCATGATGAACACAATAGCTCTCCAACTAAGCTTCTTGTACACACATGGTTCATCAGGATTCTGCACAAAATCATAACTCTTTATGGTTTTGTCAAATCTGATGTTCTTGCTACGAGAAGCTTGTTTAAGCCCATAAATGGATTTCTTTACCGTGCACACTTTACCTTCCTCAATTATGAATCCCTGGGATTGCTCTATATAGATATCCTTCTCGAGATATCCACTGAGGAAAGCCATCTTGAGTCCATCTATGAGATGTCGTAGTCAAGATATGCAGTGTCCTAATGGACTTAAGCATAGCCACCAGAGAGAATGTACCATCGTAATCTATGCCTTCTCTCTATGTATAGCCCTTGGCTACGAGCCATGCCTTAAGGTCTCTATTCCCTTTTTCTCTTGAAGATCCATTTGCAGCCAATGGATTTTACCCCTCTAGGTGGATCCTCTAGGGTCCATAAACCATTTTTATGCATGGTCTATTTCATACTTCATTGCTAGCATCCATCTATCCATGTCATGATCCACGAGTGCTTTATCAAATGAAGCTGGATCATTGTTAGTTTCTCCTGACACATGGAATTCGTACCTTTCAGGTGGTGCAACCACCCTCGAACTCCTTCAAAGAGTTATGGGTGTTTCATGTTCATTTACTTCTTCAGTTTCTGGTTCAGGAAACTCAGTATCCTCATGGGACTCAATGAGTTCCTTTACTTCATTTTTGTCTTGACTCTTAAGGAAGTCACCCTCCAGAAATTTTACATCTCTAGAGATGAATACCTTTTGAAAGTCACGGTCATAAAGATCATATCCAATACCATCCTTAAAATACCCAATGAAGTAGCACTCATAAGTGCGAGATTCTAGCTTACTTGCGTCCACGTTCTTCGCATGGACCAAGCAATCCTAATCCCTCAAGTGTATAACATTGGTTTGGTTCCATAACAAAGCTCATAAGGAGTTTTAGGATATTGCGGTCTCTACGGCATATCCTCAGAAACTAAGTGGTAAATGTTCTTTACTCATCATTGAACAGATCATGTCTATGATGGTCCTATTGCGTCTTTCAGCAACATCATTAAGTTGGGAAGTTCCAGGAGGAGGGAGATTGGAGATAATTCGTTTCTCTTTAAGGTATTCCTTGAACTCATCTGAGAGGTATTCACCACCTTGGTCAGATTGAATCCATTTAATCTTCCTATTGGTTTGGTTCTCAACTAAAGCCATGAACTCTTTGAACTTTTTAAAGCTTTCATATTTATGATGTCAATGGAAGATAAAACTGTATTGTGAATGGTTATCAATAAACGTCAAATAGTATCAATATCCATTTGGAGTCACAATAGTGAAGGAACCACATATATCAGTATGTATTAGGTCAAGAATACCTTTGCATCTTGTAACATTGTTATGGAAAGCTGTCCTAGTCATTTTATCTCGAACTTAATGTTCGCTTGTAGGCAAATATAAACCAATTGAAAATCTAGGGGTCCATCCTTTATCTATCTATTTATCTTATCAACAGATAAATGACCAAGCCTTTGATGCCAGATAATATTTGAATGATTTCCATCCTCCCTGGTTTATTTGGGTTTTTATTAGTGGCAATAACATTCATGACATTTCATCAATGCACAATTCATAGATTCCACAAGAAGTCAGAACACCATCCACAATATATTTATCATAATGACTTAAGATAAATTTATTATAGAATAGAACTGAATATCCACTTCTAACTAATTTAAGTACATATATTAAATTCCTTATGACATCTGAAACATAAAGATATTAATTAATTACTAGGACTCTTCTACTATAGTGAGTAGGTCCCGACGACGACGACTATAATGGTTGCATCAAATCCCATCTGAATGAGTATCTCCCCTTTATCAAGACTCTTAGATTCCTGAAATAGATGCAACAAATTGCATGTATGAACAGAAACATCAAAATCGATGAACCAACTACTTTCTCTTCCTTCGAGAAAATTGGTTTCAATGATGAAAGTAGAATTCATACCTGCTAGGGCTTTACCTTTGTTAGCAAACTTCAGGTAATCTGCATCCATATCAGCCCTGAGAGTTTCTAGTTCAGATAGGTACCCAAACATTTTGAGTACATGTTCTTTAACTGAAGTCCCTTCCTGCATTTTGCAACGAATAAGCTCTTTCATAACGTTACAACGTTGAGTGTGATAGACATCACCGAACATCTCCTTGAGATTCAACATTATATCCTAGCAACAGTCCACCTCCACATGTCGCTTCTAATGCACATTGGAGAAAGATCCCAGAATATAACACCAGGCCAATGTATGATCTTTATCATATTTTTCATCGTATTTGATTTCTTCCAATGTCTTAGGGTTTCCATGCTTCTCTGTGGATAATACATTGGATATGTATTCTGCAGAAAGGACAAGATCCAAATTACGAATCCAATCCGAGTAATTTGGTCAAGTCAATTGGTTGACCTCCAGGAGCCTACTGAGTGGATCTGTGGACTTCATTGTCTGAAATTAAGAATGCACTATTTTAGAACATATATATATATATATATTCAACGTTAAATTCTTTGATTAAGGATTTTAAAATCAAATTAGTCTTGCCTTTTCAACTATGAAAGTACATTCCCTTCATCACTTTCAAAGCAAGAGATATACTTACTGTTATATCTCTAGCAAGAATTGGGATCTCCTTTTCTACCTTTGTTACATCCAATAATATGAGAACATGTAACTTGGATAAAAAAGTGAGAACATATTCCACCTTGCAAGTCCAACTTGCATGTCCCAGTTTGGTCTTTAACACCTGACCCACCACCCTTAAGGCGATGTTGACCCGTTGTTAATTGAATCAACTGTTAACAAGATTAAAACTCACTATATACAACCCAATATCGCACTAATAATATGAGGACTCGATGTTGGGGTCACTACGTATACGGCCTTACTCTTTCGAGAAGCAAAGAGCCTGATCCATGTGCACTTATATGTAGGAGCTGTCACTTCGGACATGCAACTCCTATATACAATCCATGGCAATGGAACCATTCGCCTTGACGTGAGATCATGGATGTTACTTATGTGAATCTCCATATCATGTTAACATTTTAATTAATTATTGTGAATCATATTCACATAATTAATTATTCCAAGAGAAATACTACTCTATTTATAATAGATTTTTTAATTGGATATAATTAATTTAATCATATTAATCAATTATAAATCCAACTAAATCAACTAACAAACAATCTTGAGTGTTACTTGAAAGGATGGTATAATCTCAAAATGTGTATTATTCAAATTTTAATAATTAGAAAAATACATCATGATCTCTTCAAGCATTATCCTTTCCATACCTGCATTCATGGCCAGTATGCATAGGATGTGGGATAGACTTCTCATGAAGCAATCTGCTACTCCAATGATCCCCGACTATACACCATATCCACCTTAGGTCAGGATGATGTGATCTCATCATTTTGTATTTTAGATGATAATCGATATATCAACCGAAGTTATATCATATAATATTTATCAAAACCATTTTGATTAATATTATAAGGATATTTTCTAAACAAATCTCCAATCTCATTCAAGTAACATTGTTTTGCATGTAGAGATTGTCCTACAACTATTGTAGGATGAAATAGGGTTTTCATGAAACATTCATTCAATGGCCTATGATGATTAATCAATTATTTTCGTAATTATTATGAATCATATTTAATCAAGTACAATGCATAATTTTCATGACTTCCATTGAATTATAAACACAATAAGTAAAGAGGTTTGATGATCTAATCATCTTCTGACCCATCTTCACTAAATATGGAATATCTACGGAAAATGGAGTCAGAATCACGTGAAATAAATTCGAGCAGTTTTTTGGTTCGATTATTTACTTAATCCATGTGTTTATTTAATATTTAATTACGAAAAAATAGTAAGTAAAAATTATTTTCTTACATGTCCGTAATTTCATGCAAAACATCTTTCATAGCGGGAACTCTTCGAATCATTTTCATGCACTTTTGAACCAATTATAGTTTACTGTATTTTATACATACTTAGAAATTATAAATACATTTTATTAATCAAAAAATATGTCCAAACAGTGCACGAACAATAGATTTTTAATTAAGTGAAAAATCGATTCAAATCTTTTTTCCAATGCAAAAATAATTATTCTCATGCATCCGAAACTTGAACCTCGATAGCCTAGGATTTCAGATCATATACAACATATCAACCTTGCTCTAATACCACTAGATGGATATGGAGAGATCCATAAGGGCATCATGGAAGTGTGATGATCACATTGTATGCGATCAGAGTGACTAGTCGCTCTAGTTTCTCGGTGCAACGAGATTTTGAAAATTTTAAAGTGATGAAACCACATGATCCAAGAACACTTCTTGGATCATTTCATATAAACACAAGTAATATGTAGGATTAATTATTAAAGAATGGTTGCTTTCAAGTCTCTAAAGCAAGAAACCTCTTGTCTCAAGTCTGATCCGACGAAGGAGATGATTGTGTGTGCGTTGATGAGACACGTACTCCTCGCAATCCGAGTTGATGATCCAAGCGGCAAATCCCATGATCTCATCACATAAAATCCGATGTCTTCTTCATGAGTGAGGTGCACCGAAGGAGACGGAGATCCACGAACAGTCGAAGTGGGGGCATGACTACGTGGCAACAACGGTGATTCTCTCTAGGGTATAAAGTGGACGACCACTAAGAGAGAGAGATGGGGCATGTAGTATGAGAATAAGAGAGAGAGGTTCTTCAATTTTTTGTGTAAAAAGCAGAGCTAGGGTTGCGTCTTCTTTTATAGTATTTTGGGAGTCCATGGATCACAATCTATGTGAAACACAAAATCAATGGTTGAGATTGATTTGCGTTTCTATTCAATGGCCAAGATTTTGTTGTAAAGGTATAACAACAAATAATTTAGATTAAAATAAATATATTGAATAATAAACATAATTTAATTTGAACTAAATTAATTAGGATAGAAGGACTAAGAAAGAGTCCACCCACCTTCCACAAAAGGAAGGTGTTGGCCTTCTCACATAATCCTTCACATATATTTACAGAAATAATTCCAAATTAATTTTGTCAATAATTGCAATCATGCCATTAAATAATAGTGAATCATATTTATAACCTAAAATGAAATGTAAATCATATTTCTAATTAATTTCCAATGCGAATCCAATTCACATCAATAATTCATTTGTAGAAACTATTTATAATAAGCTATCTCTAATATATTATGAATCACATTTATACTATATATATAAATACTATGGATAGTACTATCCATATTATTCATATCCCTTGATAATTAAATCATATTTAATTATCTTGGATCATCATTCTTATGTATTCAAATAATATGAATCATATTCACATTATTCACGATAATTAAATCATATTTAATTATCGATATCTAAATGCTTAGATACATAATTCATCAGGAATTATTCTTGAACTCTTTCAAGAACAATGCGCTTTCTCTATAGATACCTGGAGATAAGGACCGGGCGATTGTATGATCCACGTATAGTAACTTGGATATTGAGGTCACATCTCAAAATCTAGATCTTAGGGGCCTCTCATAGATGCTTTATTAAATCAAGGTTATAGATCTAATCTTCTCATTACATCTGAATCTCATTCAGATCAATCTCTAACATTTGGACTTAGATCAGATCATTTCTCTAATAAGAAGAGTCTCTAAAATCCACACCTGTTTTATCACTCCCTCGGAATGGAAGTGTCATGGTCATACAATTGTTAGTGATCACATTACCCCAGATATTCCTAATACATGTACATCCTACATACTAGAAGACCTAGAATAAATCCAAAGATATAGATCAATTTACACTAACATCTTTAGGGTTTTATTATTAAGTTTCTCATTTGGTCATTAGGTGTTGGTATTGATCATATGTCATACCTCCAAATTCTTGTCATGCTCCCAAAGAAAGACGACCAAGCAAGGAATTTGATCGGTCCCAATACCTCATGAGTGAGCTCATGTCTTCCGGTTCACAAGTGAACATGTATGATTGCTTTGAGAGATTGTATTACTCATATGCCCTTGTATGCATACCAGCATACTGGTGTATAGACCTAAATTAGGCCATCAACCTATTGATCTACTAAATATACATACTTAGACATATAGTAATACATCTGTCTCCAGTTAGAGGATGCATGCCTATATCATGATAGTATATGACATAGGACTTGGTTATCTCGATCTCGCTTACTCAACTCCTAGACCTAACTAATCTGATACCTCTGAATCTATATTCCTATGTAGAGGACCTAAATCTAGTGGTCGGTCAGATATCAGCCAAAAGAGAAAGGATTGCCATCTCCTTACTCAGGTTGGAGATCATATCTTAATAATCATTTGGCAATGCTTGATGATCCTCAATCTAACTCTATATATATTCATCCAAGCACCAATCTCTACAATTGAACAATTGAATCAATAGTTGTATGATCATCAAGATGGAACTGGTACATAATCCTAATTGTACTAAGGGACCATATAGTGTATTCATTCATTTAATCTAAGACAAGGAGTGAAAATAAACAAATAACTTTTATTGATTTATCAAACATTACAATAGCATTTATTGTAAGAATGGCTTACCTCAATTTTACATTGTCAATAGTATTATACGCGGTCGAAAGATTGATAAGACTTCCTTATTACAATATGTACCGATTGTGTTGTCTCAAATTGATTTAGAGAAGGTGTCTAGGCCATGGAAATGCTAATAGGTTACTTAATTGGAACTTTATGCTGCATTTGCAACGCTCCCTGTTAGTATTGTCTGTTTGACCTAGATGGACATGTTTTGATGAAAGGTGGCATAAGGAGTCATGGCATACTTTAACAACTAATGTTGAAACAATAAATTGTACGAAGTGAGGATGTAATATTATATGATAACATTAAGTGCATAAAAGATCAAACCCTGGTTGGACTGCTTAAGTGTAATTGTTTTAATTGGATTAAAACTAACACAATAAGCATATGTCATGACTCTATTCCTTAGATTAATCATGAGAATATGATTCGAATTGTTTTAATCATTAATCTAAATATGATATGGACTAAGTCATATGATGACATCCATAGTCTCCCGCCATTGCGAAGAACTTCGTCACCATGGGTTGTATTTTTGGAGACACTCATGAGTATTCATGACTCTGGAATACAAATAGCCATGGAATCGGGCTCTTCGTTTCTCAAAAGAGATGGGTTGTATGCGTACTGACTCCAATATTGTTCCCCGTATTATTGAGGTGGCATTAGATTGCGCATAGCATAAATTTATATTCGCTCATTGACAGTTGATTTAATAGATAACATGCTAACTCCATATATGTGTGGGGTATGGGTGTTGAATACCAAACTGAGAATACAAGTTGTACATCTAAGGTGGAAAGAGTTCTTGCTTCTTTCATTATAGTTGCATTTTCTCATATTATTGGGGTCCAATGAAAATGGAAAGGAGACTCAGATCTCTTAGTGAGGCCTTTCGTTAGCCTACCTTATGATTTGAAATCTTTTAAGAGAAAGCATTTCAAAGTACAAAAAATACAAGAACACATGATTTAAAAATATTAAATCGTTTAATTTCCTTAATCATGATTTTAAAGTGTACTCTATTTTTCCTTTTTATTTCAAGATGAAATCGCCCATCCCACTTAACAAACTTCTTAAGGTTAATCAATTAATTGTCCCTAACTTTTTGGATTGGATCCGAAATTTGGAGTTGGGTACTTGCGGCTAAGTGCATCGGGTATGCTCTCTCTAGAAACAAGTATGAGGACCCTCATACCAAAGATGCCCGAGACTTCAACAAGAAGTGGGACGAGGACCACACATTTGCCCGTTGCTACATTCTTGGTTCTTTATCTAACATGCTTCAGAAGAAACAAATAGATATAAAATCGACTCTGGACATCTTGGCGAATCTGAAGGAGATGTTTGACGATGTGAACCACAATCAACGGTACAATTATATGAAAGAGATACTTCGCTACAATATGAAAGAAGGCACTCCAGTCAGGGAACATGTACGTAAAATGTTTGGGTATATCCATGTGCTGGAGACCTTAGGAACTGAGATGTATGCATATATGCAATCTGATTTCATACTATTGTCTCTTCCTAAATATTTCAATATATATATATTGTTTCTTACCATATGAATAAGTTGAAACAAACAAACACGGATTTACTTTTTTCATTGAGATCCATTGAGGAAATCCTGAAGAAAGATAATCCCTCCAACAGTGCAATGGTTGCACAGATCAAAGGAAAACACGACAGGAAGCAAGGATCTTAGATGGGTCTAGCTCAAAAGAAGAAGAGACAATGCATTGGCACCTCTTCAAAAGCTTTTATACATTTGACTCCAAGAAAGGGGATGTATGCCATCACTACATAAAAAGTTGGGACACTGGAAGTGAATCTGTCTAGAGTGCCTGAAGACCCTTGAGAAGGGAGAAGGTGTTGCCCCGGCAAGTAACTCACCTACTTTCATCATTGAAACCAACTTACTCATAGGACGAGAAGATAGTTGGATTGTTGATTCTGGTACTTCTATTTATGTATCCAAAATTTTGCATATGTTTCAAGAAACTAGAAGTATTAATGATGGGGAGATAGTCATCTAGATGGGATCTGACACAACTGTTGCAATAGTCACCATTGGAACACGATGACTATCGTCGTTTAGTGGAAGAGTCCTAATTATTACAGAATGTCTCTATGTTCCTGATGTTAGAAGGAACATTTTACCTGTATTTAAATTAGTTGGACATGGATATTCGTTCTTATTCTATAATAAACTTATCATAAGTCATCATGGTAATTTTGTAGCAGATGGTTTATTAACACCAGGTGGACTCTATGAAATGAACGTGCATGTGTTATGAATGTCAATACAACTAATAACATTAATATTAATAATATTATTAAAACTCCTATACGATCAAGGAAGGATATAGATCATTTAACTAAGCTCTCGCATCAAAGACTTGGACATTTGTCTATTGATAGGATCAATAGATTGGTAAAAGAACGACCTTTGGATTTTCTAGAAGTCTGTGATTTACCAAGTTGCGAACATTGTATTTGTGGGAAAATGTCCCAACATCCTTCTCTAATAAAGATAAAGGATGCGAAGGTATATTGGACCTAATACATACTGATGTATGCAACCCCTTTTGTATCGTAACTTGAAATTGACATCAATATTATGTGATGTTTATTGATGATCATTTGTTGTATGGTTTTGTCTTCTTATTACATCACAAACATGAAACCTTTAAAAAGTCCAAAGAATTCACGGCTTGGATGAGATCCAAATAGGAAAGAAGATAAAACAGATTCAATCTGGCCGAGGTGATGAATACATCTCAAATGAATTTAAAGAATACCTTAAGGAGAGAGGAATTATTTCCAATATCACTCCTCCATGTACTCCTCAACTCAATAGAGATGTAGAGAGATGCAACAGAACCATGTTGGACATGATGATATCGATGATGAGTACAACAAACATACCTTTTCGATTTCTGGGGACATGCAGTAGAGATTGCAGTTTATGTCCTAAACAAGATTCCATCTAATGTTATACCTAAAATCCCTCATGATATTTGGAATGGCACCAAGCCAAGTGTACAATACTTGATGATTTGGGGTTGTCTGGCTCATGCAAAAAACTTGGACGCAAGCAAGCTGGAATCCTGCACTAGAGAGTGCTACTTCATTGGATATGTAAAGAATGGTATAGGATATCAACTTTACGATTGTAAGGATCAAAAGGTATTTGTTTCTAGAGATGTCAAATTTCTGGAAGATGAATTCTTTAGAAGTCATGAAAATAATGAAGTTAAGGAAATAATCGAATCTAGCGAGACTAATGAAGTTCCTACCTTAAAAACTGAAGAGATAGTTGAACGATCGTACCTCCTAGAATGGATTCTGGGGTTGTAAGATAATATGAAAGGTATAGATTCCATTTATTAAAAGAGTCTGATGATGATCCAACTTCATTTAATGAAACTTTGGGTGGTCACGACATGGATAGCTAGATGCAAGCAATGAAGTCTGAGATAGACTCCATGCACAAGAATGGTGTGTGGACCCTCGAAGATCCACCTAAAGGGGTCAAACCCATTATGTGCAAATGTATCTTCAAAAGAAAGAAGGGACCCGATGGGAAGGTAGAGACCTTCAATGCATGGATTGTAGCTAAGGGTTACAAACAGAGAGAATGCATCAATTATGATGAGACATTATCTCTTGTGGCCTTGCTTGAATCAATCAGGGCATTGTTGGCTATAACTGCACACCTAGACAATGATATCTGGCAGATGTATATCAAGATCACTTTTTTCAATGGATACCTCGAAGAGGATATCTATATGGAGCAACCCCAGGGCTTCATAGCTGAGGAAGGAAAAGTATGCAAGCTGAAGAAATACATCTATGGGCCCAAACATGCTTTTCGTAGTTGGAAAATCAAATTTGATGAAGCCAAAAAGAGTTATGATTCTATGCAAAATCCCGATGAACCATGCGTGTACAAGAAGCTTAGTGGGAGAGCCATCGTGTTCATTGTTCTTTATGTAAATGGCATCCTTATCATTGGGAATGATACATGGATAATGACTAGTGTTAAGATCCACTTAACTAATACCTTTGAGAAGAAAGATGTCGGAGAAGCCTCTTACATCTCTAGTCTGAAATTGTTCAGAAACAGATAAAAGAGGATATTAGACTATTACAACAAGAATGCATCAAGAAGATATTAGAAAGATTCAGCATGGATAATTAGAAGAAAGGATTCCTTCCCTTAAGACATGCTATTCACCTATCTAAAGGGATGGCTCCTTAAATATTTGAGGAAAATTAAGCCACGACCATATGCCATGTAGGAAGCTTGATGTATACCATGATGTGTACTAGACCAGATATATGCCATGCAGAGGGAGTGGTAAGTCGTTACCAATCCTACTATGGAGAGAAACACTAGACTGCAGTAAAAAAGCAACTTCAAGTACCAAAGAAGAACTCAAGACTATGTCTTGGTTTATGGATATTATGTAGGGTACATTAATTGGGATTTCCAATCAACTGTTGATGGTAGGAAGTAAACCTTAGGGTTCTTATTCTTGTTGGGCGGTAGTGCTCTGTGAGCTAAGTGTAGCAAGAAGCGGGATACCATGCTTGCTTGGACAAAGTAAAGCATTGGATGCATAAGATGCGGCAACTACATTTGATGAAGTTAATGTACACATGGGGTATGTAAGTTTGTAACAAAATTTGGCATAGTCATCGGTTATAGAGTGACTACCATCTTACCCAGCTATCGACAAATAGTCGACGATTAGCACAATTAATATGGGGTTGATATTTATACATGAATGGCTCTAAGAGATAGTGGGAGATTGTTGGACTTTTAAGTACTTGACATCCCTTTAATGCAATAAAAGTTATTATTTTATCATGTCCATCTAAAATGAAATGATAAATTGAATGAATGTACTTTACTATTAAGGTCCAATTGTACAATTAGAGTTATGTACCATGTCCATATTGAATACCATGCAAGTAGGAGGGATGACTTCAAACATGTAATATTCAATAAAGATCTCCAGTCTGAGAAAGAGATCGTAATATTTCTCTAAAGATTGATTTCCAGCAGACTTCTTGATGCAGGACCTTTGCATAGGAAAGGGGATTCAGAGGTGTTGGAATAATCAAGTCAAAGAGTTGACTTGAAGAAGTCAAGATAAACTAAGATCTGAATCATAACTGTGATGATCAGGCACACATCCATTGACCAGAGCCAGATATGCATCTATATGCTTGAGTATGTACTTTTGATAGACCAATAGGTTGATGACCTTGTTAGACATGCAAGCCCACAGCGAGCCATTATGCAATAAATGTTATTGCAAATATTATTCCCTATTCTTAAATGAATAATAATTAGTTTGCATAATAGGTCCCTTAGTACAATTAGGGTTATGTACCATGGCCATCTTAATGATCATACAGTTGATGATTCAATTGTTGAATCATAGAGGTTGGTGCTTTGATGAATATCTAAAGAGTTGGATTGAGGACTCATCAAGCACCGTCAAATGATTATTAAGAGATGATCTCCATCCTGAGTAAGAGATGGCAATCCTTTCTCTCATGGCTTGATATCTAACCGACCTCTTGATACAGGTCCTCTACATAGGAATAGAGATTTGGAGGTGTTAGATAAGTTAGGTCAAAGAGTTAACCTAATGAGATCGAGATAACCAAGACCTATGTGAAGGATATGGGAAGAATCCTCAAGCGCATAACGGAAGCGTGAGCGTTGTATCGAATACGACGAGGAACGACTAGTCGCACTAGTTGCTCGATGCAGCAGAATTTAAAAAAAAAATCATGCGACGAAACCACATGATCCAAGAACACTTCTCAGATCATTTCGTCTAAACCACAAACAAGTAATAGGATTACCTCTTGAAGCGCGGTTGCGATCGAGTCTCTAAATGAAGAGACCTCCTGTCTCAAGTCTGATTCGATGGAGGAGACGCTTGCGAGCGTGGAGATGAATCGTGTGCTTCTTACAATCCATGTTGATGATCCAAGCGGTGGATCTCCTGATCTCAACACACGAGATCCGACGTCTTCTTCACGAGCGAGGCGCACCGAAGGAGAGGAGATCCACGAGCAAAGGATCGGGCAACATAACGACGGCGTTGCGGCGATGGAGAGTCTCTCTAGGGCATCCATGGTGGACAGCCATGAGAGGAAGATAGAATAGGCGTGTAGAGAGAGAGAGAGATGTGCTTCAATAGCATGTGTCCCAAGAAAGCATGATATGCCTCTCTATTTATAGGGTTTTGGGATCCATGGATCTCAAACCATGGGACATATAAAATCATTGGATGAGATTGATTTATGTCTAATCCAATGGTCAAGATTGTTGTTGGTAAAAGCCAACAACTTGTGATTTAATTTAGATCAAATATATTTGACAAATCAAATAAACATCAATCCTAAAATTAAACCAATCAAATAAGGAGACAAATTCCATGGAGATCTCAATCCATTGGAATATAGTGGACGGCCACTTATTTCCATGTGGGGCAATCTCATGAAATCTCATGAGATTGCATATCTCCATGAAATTCTCCATTATTTTGATTCAACAACTTTTGTTCTGATTTATTCTTCAAAAATAATTCATGATTAATTTCGAGAATATTGCAATCTTGCCATTGGAAAATTGTGAATCACATTCACAACACAAAATAAAATATAATTTACATTTTTAATAAATTACGCAATGTGTATCCAATACACATTAATAATTAATCAACAAATATAAATTATAATGAGCTCTCTCTAATAAATTATAAATCACATTTATAATATATTATGAATAATTGGATATTGCTATCCACATTATTCATATCCATTATAATTAAATCACATTTAATGATCTTGGATCTCTTTTTCTCTTGTGCCCAAATAATATGAATCACATTCACATTATTCACATCTTTAATAATCAAATCACATTTAATTATCTAACATAACTCTCCTTAAAATATGAATCAAATTCATATTATTCACGATAATTAAATCACATTTAATTATCCGTTTTCTCAATGCTCGGATACATATATCAACAATAGAATTATCCATGAACTCTTTCAAGGATAATGCGCTTTCTCCGTGAATACTTGGAGATAAGGACATGGCGATTGTATTGTTCCACGTATAATGACTTGGATATTGAGATCACATCTTAAATCCAGATCTCGAGCCTCCCATAGATGCTTGATTAAATCAAGACCGCAAATCTAATCTTCTCATTGAATCTGAATCGCATTCAGATCAATGTCCAATATTTGGACTAAGATCAGATTACTTCTCTACTGAGAGGAGTGACTAAAATCCAGACCCATTTCATCACTCCCTAGGAATGGAAGCGTCATGCTTATACAATCGTTTATGATCACATCACCCTCACGTATTCCCAATACCTGTACATCTTGCACACCAGAAGACTCAGAATAAACCTGAAGTATAAGATCAATTTTACACTGTCGACTTCAGAGTTTTATCATTATGTTTCTCATTCGATCATTGGGAGTCGGTATCGATCATATAACTTCCAAAAGCATATATCAAACCTAGGTCTTTATCATATACTTTCTAAAAGTATATATCAAACCTATAAATTCAGTCAAGCTTCCAAAGCGAGACGACCGTGCACTTGATTCTTCCCAATATATCATGAGTGAGCTCATGTCTTCCGGTTCAGTAATCAACCTATATGATCCCTTTGAGAGATCGTATTACTCATATTCCCTTATATGCACACAACCGCACCGATGTATAGACCTTGATTACGTCATCAACCTATTGGTCTGTGACGAATCCGTAGATGTTGCTTTTAAGAATGTGTTTTTATCGTCTTGTGCGTTGTAGGCGGCAATCGGAAACGGTCAAGAAAATACCACAAATGCTTTATTCAATTTTTAATATCGTGGTTTTTTGTTTATTTTACTTGGGCAAGTCCCAAGGTCGATCACAAGGAGGCAAAGGAACAACCTAGAATTAAGTCTATCAAAGTTCGTGTTCGGTTTTCGAAGCGGTCTTTTTTGGAATTTTTCAATGAATTAAAGGATGCAAAATGCAACTTTGGCCTTATTTTATGGACTAAAATGTGAATTACGTTCAAATGATGTCCGAAAAATACGAAACTTGGCCACAATGTAGATTATAATGAAATGAGTGCACGGTAATTTTTTTGGAATTTTTAGATTCAAGATGAATTTTTTATGGATTTTTAAATACAAACAAAATGATTTTTAATATTTAATTTTAATAAATATTAAACCTACTTATTTTCGAGAATCAAAATTATCTGAGATCTATCACTAGGTGACGGATCTCAGAAAAATCCTAAACCTCGAAAATGTGGGGTTTAATACCTACTAAAAATTAAATACTAAAATGTGCTGAATGATTTTTACAGGATAAAATATGCGTGCAAATGCAAATCTTTTTGGGCACAATGTTAAGAATAATTAACTCTACAATGTGTGATTTTTCGAGAATTTTTAGAGCAATGATTAATCAATTATCAATTTTAGAGCAAGAAATGGGTAAAATACGCAATTTTTCACAAAACAATTATTTATTAATTAACCGTCCGTCACAAAAATATCCACAACATGTCAAAGCGTAGAGAATTGATTAACCAACATCATGCTATTTTTGGATTAATAAAATAATGTAGAGAAAAAGTTCAAAACTAAGGGGGAACACAGGGGTACGGATGCAAATATAAATAAATAAATAAGACTAGAAATACACTGAAAGGGCTTAAATGTAATTACCGATATATCTGGGGGGATTTCTGCAAAATGCCCAGAGGGGCACGTGCGTGGCACGTGCCCTCTGGGGGCGGGGGTTGTTCTGCGAATAAGGTGGTCTTCGGGGGGTCTGGTGCAATTTACCCCCACGTCACGTGCGGGCACGTGACCGGGGGGCTGACGATGGATGACGTCCCCTCGCACGTGCCTCGCACGTGGGGGGTCTCGGGACCACCGCCCGGTGGCTTCAGCGGCGGAGGAGGGACGCTGGCTGGCGTCCGGCCAAAGCGGAGGCTGACGGTGGCGGGCGAAGATGCTCCTCTGCCGTGGCGTGGTGGCTCGACGATGAAGATGCTGTCGGCGAAGGAAACGAAGGCGGAGTTGCGTTGCGGTGGCGGTGAAGGGGCCGAAGTTGCGGCGTCGTTGGTGAAGCCCGCAGGTGGGTCAGCCAAGGCGGAGCGAAGACGAGGGCGGAGGACGCCGCTCCTGGCGAAGGTTCCCGGGGGCGTGGAGATGAAGTCGGTGGAGGCGACGGCGTTGTTGGCTGCGTTGTCGAGGCGGAGGCGGTTGCGGCGCGAAGACGATGGTGCACGGTGGAGCGTCGTTGAAGGCGGTTGTTGATGAAGAAGAACGTTGGAGACGTGGGCTCGACGGAGGACCGGAGCGATGGCAGCTCGCGCGAGGGCGGTGCACGGCAAGGCGTCGCCGCCTTGGATCTCGCCGCAATGGCGACCCACCAGCGCTGTCACCGCCGGGAGGAAGGCCAAGGGGTGATCGACGGATAAGGGGGCAAGGGGCGGCGCAGTTGGTTTTTATAGGGTGAAGAGGGCGCCGGAGATGGAAGGAAGGGATTTGGAATCGGCGATGGGGATCCGACGCGAGATTTGGGGGATCGGCGGCGCGAGATTTGCGGGGCGGCGGCGCGAGATTTGCGGGGCGGCGGCGCGAGATATGCGGGGCGGCGCGGCTGATTTGGGAAAGGGGGACGGCGTTGAGGGAGACGACGTACAGGTGCCGTCCGATCGCGCGTGATCGGACGGCCCCTGATGGGACACGTGGCGGGTGGAGGCGAAGGGGTAGGGCGCACGTGCGGAGCACGTGCCCTGGAGGCACGTGCGACGCACGTGCGTCCTTATTTATTTTTTTTTAATTTTTTTTTATTTTTTTATTTTTTTTTAATAAAACGAATAATAAATAAACCCAAAATTGGATGACACGTGGCGGCACCAGGTGCGGCCACGTGTCAGCACCACAAAATTCCGAAAATATTTATCTTGTAAAATCGAAAATAAATAGTAAATGACCTCGGATCGAAAAACTTTCTTCACAAAAATTGCTCGTCTCGATGAGATCTACAACTTTCATGAAGACATCAACGCCAAAATCGGTCAAATGTAAAAAGTGAATTTTTGGGGTATCCTATGTACATAGAATACCTTGATTTTTGGGTTTTATAATTTTTATGTCATTTTTAAACAAGATAAAAATCCGGAAAAATATGGAAAAATCAAAGATAAATAAAAGACACTTAATTCTAAATTTTTTTGGATTTTTATTGATTAAGAAAATATATACATAAAATACAAGGTCAAAACCGCGAAAATATACAATGTACAAAAGAGGCCCAAAACCCAACTTTCACATATGAGCTCCGATTCACTTGAACTTGGTCTTGTTTTGAAGGTAATTGAATGCACATTAGTTCAAAAGTGAGTAGGATTCAATCGGACACTGAATGTGGGAGATATGTGGCTTTTAGTCCGAAAATCCTGGAATTAGGGTTTGAGTTTTTGGTCCACTTATTTGGGTTAGTTATTTTTTTGTATTTTTCCTTTATTCTTGTTAGTGATATGTACATAGTGGAAGTGGTTTTGAGTTATTTGGAGTTAACACAAATGAGTTAAAAATCCGGGAAGTTAGGCTTATTTACAGGTCATTTTGGCTTGGATTTTTGGCTTCTTATTTTATGCAGATTTTTGTGCTAAAATGCCATTCTTATGAAAACATGCATGAATGCTAATTATGCAAAATAGATGCAAGAATGCTGTTGATTTTTAGGGATTTGAGCTTAATAAATGAGATTTAGAGTGATGAATACGAGATTCATCATCCCCCTATACTTAAACCATGCTCGTCCCTGAGCATAAAAAGAAATGCCATGAGGTGAAATGAGATTGGGTTCCATACCAAGACCATGAGTTGAAGGTGAAAGTAAACCTAAACTCAACCTTTGGATTATTTGTGTGTCGGAACTTCTGTGAGACTTAGAATTTTAAAATCAACAGTCCTCAAGTATTACACATCATTGCTACAGTTTCGGCTCAGAAGTCATCTTAGATCAATCATCTTCCCAAAGTATACTCTTTGAACATTGAATAACCGACTCTTGTGTGTGAAATATTTTAGCTCTTCCCACCCAGAATGCCGGATTACTGCACAAGCCTCCTCTCCAATAACTCGTCCTCGGGGAGTCAGGTATTTCCTTCTAAGGTCTGTCGCGCTGTGTTCACAATCGAATTGGGGGGAGAAGATAGAAGAATGAGAAAAGAACTGGAGGGTGGACAGTGTAGTCACCTCTCCTTGTGAAGATGGCCAGTGTAGCCGAGTCTCCACCAAGATCTGCAGGTTTCTGGAAGCTTGGACCTTTTTGGTCAGATTTTATTTGGTAGTTGCTTCTTTGTATTTGGAATTTTTGGTGGTTCTGGTTGGATCTTGTTGTGCCCCTACGGATATAGAATCTTTTGTTTCCGTACATTTTTTGGGGTCTTAGAAAAAATTGTGCCCAGCCGTCCATCCCTTTTCCGAAGCTTTATTTCAACCCGTACTCCGGTCTTTAGATTTCCACGCTACCAGAAAAGAAACTCACACAGTCTTCCAACATATGTTTGAGTTGAGCTAAGTGCATAGTGCGAGAGTACAAATTAATTCCTTATTCCAGAGTTGTACCCAGAATGAAGAGACCAGGTTAGACACTAAGAGTCAAACGCTGTACATTGTCATGTGGAACTCAAAGAATTAAGTCAAAGACCTGAAGACTCTAAAATCCTATTTCTCGGTGAAGTTCCTCTGAAAATTAGGTGGATTAAGGTCAAGTCCAGACCACTCTCAGTTTCGGCTCATAACTCGGTTCAGAACCCAAAGACTTTTCACAGATGCAAATGCATGTGATGTTGGATGGAGTGCAGGTGCGTGAAATGCAGACACATTTTTTTTATTTGTGATTTTTTATGCAAAGGATTTTTGTTGTTTGTTTGTTTTTTTTTAATGCAAAAAATGAATAAGAAGCCATTTTTTTCAAAGATTTTGGGTGTAGTCAGTGTTAGTGAAAAAAACACATTTTTTTTAAGAAAAACCCACCCCGTAAATACATATAGACTTACGCGCAAGTACGAGGTATGGCTAAAATATATACAAAGTATATATACAGACCCCCCTATACTTAGCGAGTGTTGTGTCCTCAGAGCACAAGAAGCGTAAAGAAGACATAGCTCGGGCTAAGCGTAAGAGAGTGAAAAAGAAAAAGAAAAGGATTTACAAAAATCGCCCCCCTATACTTAGACTGTGAATAGTCTAAGTATAGAAGAAGAGCGGAAAAGAAAAGAAAAAGGAAAAGAAACGGTCAGGGTATGTGAATGAGGAGGGTATATATAGGTGGGTGGCGGTTCCCCCTATACTTAGGCTTTGGTCAGCCTAAGTATAGAAGATGGATATGGAGTGAGCGAAAGATCGGAATGTGATGAGGGAAATGGTATATACAGATGGCATCGGTCCCCCCCTATACTTAGGCCTTGGCCTAAGTAGAGGAAGAAGCTGTACAAGGAGATCGATGTGTTGGGGGGGGGTGGGTAGCCGATGATTAAGGCGGTTTACGGCTGATCTTCTTGTGAGCCTGCGGTGGGAGATCGTAATGATGAGTCGGAGATGAGGCATATGATTCCCAACTATTATCAGTGTCATCCTCAGAAAAGCCATGATGAATAGTGGACGAAGTGTTTGAGTCGGATGAAAGATATCCATCATCAGAGTTATCCTCAGAGGAATAGTATTTGAAAGTGGACATACTCCAGTTGTTCATGTCTTTTTGTTTCTTCAATTGTTTCCTCAAGCTTCGTTCCTTTTTAAGATCAGTCGATTTGTCCTCAGATGAATATTCAGATGCTCCGGTCTCAGTCAGCTCATAAGAAATAATTCCAGTGTACTTGTGGAAGGTAGGAGCATCAGCTTTGGATGAGTAATAATTAGGAACGGGAGTTGTCCAACGAGAATCGAATTTAGGATCCTTGCGAAGATATGGCTTTAGGGATGCCGAACAGACTTCACTCATGTAGACTACCTTTTCCGGACCTGATGAGGGATCATCAACCGATTCCTCTTCCGAAAGATCAAAGGTGACTTTCTTTTTCTTGTTTCGTGAAGATGTCGGTTCACTTGAGTATCCAGATGAATAGCCATTAAAATTCTTCTCCTTGGTCGGTGTTCGGGCTCCGTGTTCGTTCTTTGTTTCCTGAATGTTGGTGCACTCTTGATTTGGGAGGATTTGGTCAAGATAATCAGAGTAGGATGCTCCAGGGTGCGACCATGCAAATGTCTCAGGATCGTAGTAGAAGGATTTGTCTATTTTGAAATCTGTGGGAATTGAGATATCGGGGAGAGTCTCTGAACCAATAGTCTCATTAACAAACGCAATCTCAGGTGTAGCAGCAGGGTAGGGCTCTTCTACCGTTTCATGGTTGCGGTTGTTGGGGACTTTGTGGGTTACCTCAGAAAATCGTGCTTCCTCAAAGACTGTATCAGATCGTAGTGATTCCAATGCCGTAAAATTTATTTCCCGAGTCTCACAATCGATACTCGCCTTGGCCAATGCCAAGAATGGTTTTCCGAGAATGATTGGAAACTGGGTGAATTCTCCTTGATGCTCAATATCAATGATCGTGAATTCTACCTTGAGCGGAGCACCTTGAAATTTCATGATGACAGAAATGGTTCCTCTCGGCCTTTTTATCGATCGGTCTGCCAATTGAACAATCTCTCGTATCTTCCGAATTGGTCCGAGTTTGAGTTCTTGAAATACAGAGGTTGGGAGGATATTGATCGGTGAATCGTCATCAATACGAGCATGTGTAAAAATTGTGTCTTTGATTTCGCAGTCAAATCTGGGCAACCGCTTCACTATGCGGCTCTTGGTTTTTCTCCTCAACACCAAGGAGGAGGCCATTGATAAGATATGTCTTTCCGTTTTTGTTCTAATCCTTCCTGACTTTTTGATGATTAATCTGTCCATTAGAAATTTCTTAAGGTCAGGGAAGTGTTCAATGGCCTTTATAATGGGAAGTTCAAAAATCAAGTATTTTTCCAGTGCTTCCCGTAAAGCAGGATCCAAATTCCTCAGATCTTCTTCAGATTCAATTTTTATGAGATTTTCTGGATTTTCAAATTTTTTTGTATTTTCTGTGTGGTGTGGCGATGTGGTGTCTTCCTTAGATGAGAAGGGTCCTTGATATTCAGAGTTTGGGTCAGAGGCATAGTCATTCCTAGGGGGATAATGAGCAGAAGTTTTGATGTTAGAATTATCCCTAGGTCTTTGAATATCCTCAAAGTTTTCATCATGGAATCCAATCATTTCCTCATTTAGTTTTTCACTCGATCCACCATAGAATGAGATTACTCGATCGGCAAATTTTTGAAATTTGTCCTCCATCAATTCGAATCTTGTTTTTATCCTCGAAACATTATCCTCGCAATTTTGTCCATGATCGATCATAGGAGCACTCGGATTTTGTTCAATGATTCCGTCTTCCATTTTTCTGTACGTGCGGAGAGGAGAATTTCTTGGAATATCCATTATATGATCATTTCTTGAAAATTTCTCCTCAAAATTTATGGAAGGAGGCTGCTCATTTGGTACAGGCATGTGTGTTTGGTCTGAGTATAGTTCAGTCCTTTGATCATGATTGGTCAGATCTTGATATTGTGGAGTCAGCATACAGGGTTTATATGTGTCTAGGAGTTCAGTCCAGTCCTCTGTATGAGTGTCATGTCTGTTATGGTCAATCCAACGATGATGATCATTAAGCGCATGTCTTTCCATCTGGGTTTGGGTTCTCTGCCAGTCATGGGAGTTAAAGAGATTTTGATTTTGAAATGTTTCATTGGCGAGAGAGTGAGAATAAGACGGTTCAGTCCAAGATGGTGTGGTTGGATGATTTGAGAAAGGATTTAATGAGGTCGAAGTCATCTGCGGTTGAAGGCTTCCCGCAAATGTTGGAGGGTTAAACGAAGAGGAAGTAGTGGATTTGGGCCAAACCGACATAGATTTGTTTTCGTAGTGGTGTTCGGTCATTTTTGAAGGAATTGAGAGAAATGATGGGTTAGATTTTGGAAAAATTTCCATGATGAGATTAAAATCAAGAGATGGAAGAGATGATTGTATGGGATAGAAAATGTTATCAAATGTGCGGCTATTGATCTTCGATATCGGTTCACGCACACCAATACAAACACAAATCAAACCCCAGGTTCACCAACTCACACAATGAAGCCGTAAGATTTCGGCTATTATCTTTTCAATTTTAGTTGGTGATAATTCAATCTTGGCAAAAATTTAGCGAGCTGAGATTTTGGATTTGGGCTCTATCCTTAAATGTCGTCTCTCGCTCACTCAGAAAAAATAAAATCATCCAAGGTCGGGGTTGCTCTCCCGCAAAAATTCTTGATTTTATGAGTTGTTAAGATCGGCTATATTTAGCAGTCCCAATTTTAATGAGGTGATCACTGAAAAATTAGATGAGCAAAAATACACGTCTACCGTCCAGTCCCAATTTCCTTTAAAGTTATGTTAAGAAACAAGAGAGAGGAATTCGAGAAAAGCCGATGCACGCGAAAAACTATGATGAATGCTCAGTTAGAAGACTTACAGTGAATCCTCGCAATCTCCATGTGGGACGCTAGACAGAATTTAAAAATTATTCTAAATGAAATGCAAGCCGATGGAAAAAACCGCACCTAAGCAGAAAGTTCTATTAGCGGGAAGAATTGATTTAAATTTGGCTAAGTTGAACGATCTACGTGCGTCTCAATTAAAGTGATGTGTGGCTTAAGATCCTACGAGCACAAGCAAAAATATAAATGCTCTGAGAGCCGTATGTGCAGGTCTATCCTAATCGCCACTCAAGTCGGGCCCCACTCTCGCCGGAGAGTGAAACAGGCCATGACACACCACAGAATAAAGTTCAAGGTCTTTTACAAACGCGAGAGTCCAAACGGACACCGCTGTAAAATTGCAGAAATTAAAAGTGCAGAAATTAAAAACCTAGACTCTACTCTCTCTCACGACTCAACTCGATCTTAAATTAATTGCGGTTTTTGGTGAAGTTGCGTCGGTTATTGAAAACTGCTCCACGTACAAGGTACCTCGCAAAAAATAAGAGAGAAAATGTTAGAGAGTGACTCAAAATAATATGAAAAATAAATGCTGAAAATAAAATTGCAGAAAAATAAAAATGAAATTTACAATGAAAAATTCGGGGGTCAGACTACCCGAATGCGGAAAACCGAACAAAAATAATTTTTAGACAAAAATCTAAGCCGTTTGCCTCCCCGGCAACGGCGCCATCTGACGGATCCGTAGATGCTGCTTTTAAGAATGTGTTTTTATCGTCTTGTGCGTTGTAGGCGGCAATCGGAAACGGTCAAGAAAATACCACAAATGCTTTATTCAATTTTTAATATCATGGTTTTTTGTTTATTTTACTTGGGCAAGTCCCAAGGTCGATCACAAGGAGGCAAAGGAACAACCTAGAATTAAGTCTATCAAAGTTCGTGTTCGGTTTTCGAAGCGGTCTTTTTTGGAATTTTTCAATGAATTAAAGGATGCAAAATGCAACTTTGGCCTTATTTTATGGACTAAAATGTGAATTACGTTCAAACGATGTCCGAAAAATACGAAACTTGGCCACAATGTAGATTATAATGAAATGAGTGCACGCTAATTGTTTTGGAATTTTTAGATGCAAGATGAATTTTTTATGGATTTTTAAATGCAAACAAAATGATTTTTAATATTTAATTTTAATAAATATTAAACCTACTTATTTTCGAGAATCAAAATTATCTGAGATCTATCACTAGGTGACGGATCTCAGAAAAATCCTAAACCTCGAAAATGTGGGGTTTAATACCTACTAAAAATTAAATACTAAAATGTGCTAAATGATTTTTACAGAATAAAATATGCGTGCAAATGCAAATCTTTTTCGGCATAATGTTAAGAATAATTAACTCTACAATGTGTGATTTTTCGGGAATTTTTAGAGCAACGATTAATCAATTATCAATTTTAGAGCAAGAAATGGGTAAAATACGCAATTTTTCACAAAACAATTATTTATTAATTAACCGTCCATCACAAAAATATCCACAACATGTCAAAGCGTAGAGAATTGATTAACCAACATCATGCTATTTTTGGATTAATAAAATAATGTAGAGAAAAAGTTCAAAACTAAGGGGGAACACAGGGGTACGGATGCAAATATAAATAAATAAATAAGACTAGAAATACACTGAAAGGGCTTAAATGTAATTATCGATATATCTGGGGGGATTTCTGCAAAATGCCCAGAGGGGCACGTGCGTGGCACGTGCCCTCTGGGGGCAGGGGCTGTTCTGCGAATAAGGAGGTCTTCGGGGGGTCTGGTGCAATTTACCCCCACGTCACGTGCGGGCACGTGACCGGGGGGCTGACGATGGATGACGTCCCCCCGCACGTGCCTCGCGCGTGGGGGGTCTCGGGACCACCGCCCGGTGGCTTCAGCGGCGGAGGAGGGACGCTGGCTGGCGTCCGGCCAAAGCGGAGGCTGACGGTGGCGGGCGAAGATGCTCCTCTGCCGTGGCGTGGTGGCTCGACGATGAAGATGCTGTCGACGAAGGAAACGAAGGCGGAGTTGCGTTGCGGTGGCGGCGAAGGGGCCGAAGTTGCGGCGTCGTTGGCGAAGTCCGCAGGTGGGTCAGCCAAGGCGGAGCGAAGACGAGGGCGGAGGACGCCGCTCCTGGCGAAGGTTCCCAGGGGCGTGGAGATGAAGTCGGTGGAGGCGACGGCGTTGTTGGCTGCGTTGTCGAGGCGGAGGCGGTTGCGGCGCGAAGACGATGGTGCACGGTGGAGCGTCGTTGAAGGCGGTTGTTGATGAAGAAGAACGTTGGAGACGTGGGCTCGACGGAGGACCGGAGCGATGGCAGCTCGCGCGAGGGCGGTGCACGGCAAGGCGTCGCCGCCTTGGATCTCGCCGCAATGGCGACCCACCAGCGCTGTCACCGCCGGGAGGAAGGCCAAGGGGTGATCGGCGGATAAGGGGGCAAGGGGCGGCGCAGTTGGTTTTTATAGGGTGAAGAGGGCGCCGGAGATGGAAGGAAGGGATTTGGAATCGGCGATGGGGATCCGACGCGAGATTTGGGGGATCGGCGGCGCGAGATTTGCGGGGCGGCGGCGCGAGATTTGCGGGGCGGCGGCGCGAGATATGCGGGGCGGCGCGGCTGATTTGGGAAAGGGGGACGGCGTTGAGGGAGACGACGTACAGGTGCCGTCCGATCGCGCGTGATCGGACGGCCCCTGATGGGACACGTGGCGGGTGGAGGCGAAGGGGTAGGGCGCACGTGCGGAGCACGTGCCCTGGAGGCACGTGCGACGCACGTGCGTCCTTATTTATTTATTTTTTATTTTTTTTTATTTTTTTATTTTTTTAATAAAACGAATAATAAATAAACCCAAAATTGGATGACACGTGGCGGCACCAGGTGCTGCCACGTGTCAGCACCACAAAATTCCGAAAATATTTATCTTGTAAAATCGAAAATAAATAGTAAATGACCTCGGATCGAAAAACTTTCTTCACGAAAATTGCTCGTCTCGATGAGATCTACAACTTTCATGAAGACATCAACGCCAAAATCGGTCAAATGTAAAAAGTGAATTTTTGGGGTATCCTATGTACATAGAATACCTTGATTTTTGGGTTTTATAATTTTTATGTCATTTTTAAACAAGATAAAAATCCGGAAAAATATGGAAAAATCAAAGATAAATAAAAGACACTTAATTCTAATTTTTTTGGATTTTTATTGATTAAGAAATTATATACATAAAATACAAGGTCAAAACCGCGAAAATATACAATATACAAAAGAGGCCCAAAACCCAACTTTCACATATGAGCTCCGATTCACTTGAACTTGGTCTTGTTTTGAAGGTAATTGAATGCACATTAGTTCAAAAGTGAGTAGGATTCAATCGGACACTGAATGTGGGAGATATGTGGCTTTTAGTCCGAAAATCCTGGAATTAGGGTTTGAGTTTTTGGTCCACTTATTTGGGTTAGTTATTTTTTTGTATTTTTCCTTTATTCTTGTTAGTGATATGTACACAGTGGAAGTGGTTTTGAGTTATTCGGAGTTAACACGAATGAGTTAAAAATCCGGGAAGTTAGGCTTATTTACAGGTCATTTTGGCTTGGATTTTTGGCTTCTTATTTTATGCAGATTTTTGTGCTAAAATGCCATTCTTATGAAAACATGCATGAATGCTAATTATGCAAAATAGATGCAAGAATGCTGTTGATTTTTAGGGATTTGAGCTTAATAAATGAGATTTAGAGTGATGAATACGAGATTCATCAGTCTGCCAAATGTACATACTTAGACATATAGTAACACATCTGTCTCCGGTCAGAGGATGCGTGCCTATATCATGACAGCATTCGACATAAGAATTGGGTTATCTCGATCTCGTTACGTCAACTCTTTGACCTAACTTATATAACACCTCCGAATCTCTATTCCTATGCAGAGGACCTGCATCAAGAGGTCAGTTAGATATCAGACTTTAGAGAAAGGATTGTCATCTCCTTCTCAGGCTGGAGATCATCTCTTAACAATCATTTGATGGTGCTTGATGAGTCCTCAATCTAACTCTTTAGATATTCATCCAAGCACTAGCCTCTTTGATTCAATAATTGAATCAACATCTGTATGATAATCAAGATGGCCATGGTACATAACCCTAATTGTACTAAGGGACCTATTATGCAAATTATTTATTCTTCATTTCAGATCAGGGAATGATATTCACAATAACATTTATTGCATAATGGCATGCTGTGGGCTCGCATGTCCAACAATCTCCCACTAGCCCAAAGAGCCATTAATGGGATAATCATTTAAACCCACATTCATGTGACAATCATAGGCTATTTAGAAAATATCTAGGTAAGCTGATCAGTCACTCTGTTCCCAAGAGACTACCCAAGTCCTTTTATGGCACTTGCATATCCCCTAGTAACAGTGCTCACATCAAATGCAAATGTTGCATATTATGCATCCAATACTCAATTTTGTTATAGTGTCCTTGACACTATAGCTCGATTAATTATTATAACTAGTATGCCCATAATCCTTATTAGAATACCATTATTCCTGGAGAACTCTATCTCCTAAGGTATTTGTATTAAGACCTTTTAGATCACTATCTATAAAGTCTTAATTTCTTGAAGATAAGACTTTGAGATCATTATCTCAAAAGTTTTGCCTTCTCTGAAGATATCGTTATTACTGCAATTAAGTGTTTTATCACCGTAGTAGGATTAGTAACAGTTTACTACTCCCACTACATGGTAGACATCTGGCTTTTGTACATATCTATCACACACCCGGCTTCTACGAACTGATGCACAAGGGCAGGCAGTTTGCATTCACATCCTCAACTCTTTGAGGTGTTATCCCTTTAGATAGGTCAGTACCATATCTTTGAGGAAAAAAAGCCTTTCTTGGAATTTTCCATAAAGTGGAAATGTCCAAGGTGTACTATTACTGTGACTGTCCCAATACCCTCTTCTCTTTGCTTCTGAACATCTTCAGAACTAAGATCTAAGAGGTATCCTTGAGATCATATCTCGAGGTATGGGACAATCGGATTATAAAACACTTATTATTATCATCCTTAGATCATTCCAAATGATTATAATAATATCTACATTTAACACGATGAACACAACGACACTCCTACTAAGCATCACATGGATCATCAAGATTTTATTTGAAATCATAACATTTATAATTTCATCAAATCTTATTTTCCAACTATAAGAAGCTTATTTGAGTCCAAAGATGGAGTTCATTAGCTTGCACACCTTGCTTTCCTCAACCATGAAGCCATGGGGCTACTTTATGTGAATATCCTCAGAGAGGTATTCATAGAGGAATGCAATCTTGACTCACGTCATGAAGATGTCATAGTCAACTTGTGTAGCTATGGTTAGCAATATTCTGATGGGTTAAAGCAAGGTCACTGGAGAGCAAGTCTCATTACAAGCGATGTCTTCTCTTCAGTAGGTAGCTCATGGCTACGAACCGTGCTTTGAAGGTCTCTACCTTCTCATGAGGTTCCCTCTTTCTCTTGATGATCCATTTACACCTTAATGGGTCTTACCCATATAGGTGGATCCTCGAGGGTCCATATACAACACTTGTATATGAAGTCTACATAAGACTTTTATTGTTAACATCCATCTTTCCATGTCATTATCTTTAGAAGCTTCATCATATGAAGTTATATCATTGTCAGATTCAATTGATACATGGAATAGATCCTCAAACTTATTTGAAGAAGTATTAGTGTTTCATCTTCAATTATTATTTTAGTTTCCAATTTTAGGATCCTCATTATCTTCTCAAGATTAAATGAGTTCTTTCACTTCATTTTCATCTTGATTCTCAAGAGAGTCATCCTATAAGAATCGCATTCTCAAATATGAGATCTTTTAAGAATATCAAGGTCATAACGTAGGTATCCAATACCATCCTTTATTTTCCTAATGATGTAGCAATCTCTGGTGCTAGATTCCAGCTTTCTAGCATGGAACCTTGTAAGGATATATAATGTAGTCTCTACCACATATATATACCTAGAATTAAGAGATAATTATGCTAAGATTAATCATTGATCAAATCATGTCACACATGATCAATTGTATCTCCCTACAACTCTATTGAGTGAAGGTTCATTAGGGGGATTGAGATAGGAATGATATCCACATCTCCAAATGGTATTCCTTGAATTCATCTAATATGTAAAAGCTACCTTGGTTAGATTAAATTCATTTCATCTTCCTTCAAACTTTGGCTCTAAACCAAAATTGTGAAATCTTTGAACATTTCAAAGGTTTCTTAGGTGAAGAGAAGAAATCTCATATCATACATAATCATCAATAGATATCACATATCCATAATATTTACTATGATATAGATGATTCACATACATCAATATGTATGAGATCCTTAATACCTTGACATCTTACATCTTTCCCAAAGAAGGGTGTATTAGACATTTTACTTTGAATTCAATATTCATAAGTATGCAAGTTTTGAAATTTTAGATATTCTAAAGTTTCATCTCTTACTTGTCCATTGATCTCATCAACAGACACATGTCCAAAACATGATGCCAGATCATTTTCAAATGATCTTCATCCTCTTATTGATCTTTAAAAGTTTAATTTTCAGTATTAGAAATCTTAATGAACCATTCATTAATTTTCTAATTTAGCAGAGTCCACTAGATGTTAGATTACTATCTGAAGTTTATCCATCATAACTCTCTATGATAGGTTTATTCAGAATTAATGTTTATTTCCAACATTTAGAAATAAACTATGAGTGTATTCTAATATCCAGGTCATAGAAACATTCTCTAAGACTAAGGGCTACCACTGAAAATATGAAGTCTATTGATCCAATAGAAGTTGTTGCAACAATTGCATTAACATCCACGTGGATGACTATTAAACTTTAAGATCAAATTTCTAATATACATATGAAACCAATTGCAAGTGTCATTAGAAGATTGAGATACAATTATTAGACTTTATCCTATCAAATAAGTAAGTCAATTTCAATGATTATATGTAGATTATTCTGATGTATTATCCGATTCCTTCTCTAAGGATTCTAGATAGATTTGATAGTCATACTATCAACACATCAACTTATTGCAGTATTGGCATACATCCAACTCTTTGGATGTCATATGGAAGTCACGGAAGTACGGTCAACTCTTAGACTTTCCTTCTTACTTGGGTCCAACCCATGCTTCCACTGCACTCCCTTTATCTATAAGCAACCATTGCTCAAGACAAAGGATCTCTTATGTCGAAATCAAAAATTTCAATATGAGAGTATTTCAACATTTATACATGCTTCATTCAAATTCATACAATATGAATATTTTGAAGCTTCATGAATGAATAGAGTACAGATAGTAGAATGATGACACTCATCGTATCTACATCCATCTAAACTCTTAAAAAATATTGGTTCAGGTAGGTATTCAAATAATTTTGAATACATCATCTCTTATAGAGCGACCATTCTGCAAAATGCAGAGAATCATGTCATTCATGACAATATGTCGAGAGCACATATGTATGCCAGAACATCTTCATAGATTTTATAAGGATTATTCGATAATTATGATCATTATCGACATGTCACTTCAAAAGTACATTCGATGAGATCAAGACTTATAGAGACATACAAACCCTAGGGTTTTAGTCCTATTGTCTATTTAATTATCATTCCTCATTATTATGAGAAAACTTGCATATTGCAACCACATACATTATGTGTCCGATTGCAAGCACAATATCTGGATTATGGGTCCAATCCATGATATTCTATTGGTTATTATTGAGTATAACATTGAGTGGGATTAAAGAAGGATTATTTGAAATAAGAAATTTGCATAAATATATTTAAATATATATTGTACTTTGATTTAGGAATTTTTATATCAAAGTTGTCTTGCATTGTCAACATTGAAAGTTCATTCCCTTAATCACTTTCAATGTAAGAGATATACTTACCTTTATATCTGAGCAAGATCTGGGATCTCCTTCCTTATCTTTGTTACATCCCAATAATATGAGAATCTGCAACTTGGATAAAAAGAAGCGGGAACACATCCACCTTGTAAGTCCAACTTGCATCTCCCAATTCGGTCTTTAACACATGGGCCCACCACCCCTTAGTAGATGTTGACCCGTCATTTATTGAACCAACCGTCAATAGGAATAGAACTCGCTATGCGCAATCCAATATCGCCCCAATAATATGAGGATCTGATATTAGGGTCACTACGCATATGGCCTTACTCTTTTGAGAAGCAAAGAGCTCGATCTAGATGCGCTTGCATACAGGAGCTGTCACTTCGGACGGGCGTCTCCTATATGCAATCCCTGGCGACGGAAACCCTTCGCCTTGACGGGAGACCATAGATGTCGCTTATGTGATCCTCCATATCATATTCAAATTCTAATTAATTATCATGAATCATATTCACATAATTAATTCTTCCAAGGGATATAACACATCTATTATAATAGAGTGTTTTTAATTGGATATAATTAACTTAATCATATTAAATTAGTTATCAATCCAATTCAATCAACAAACTTGATTTTTTTTACTTGAATATATGGTATTATCTCAAAATATGTATTAATTCAAATTTTAATAATTAGAAAAATACATCATGATCTCTCAGGCGTCATTCGTTTCCTACCCATTGTCATGGCCAGTATCGACAGGAGTGGGACGGACCGCATCCGGTGCAACCCGCTACCCCAGCGATCCCCGACTAGACACCATATCCGCCTCGGGAAAAAATAATGCTGAGTCAATCACTTTGTACTTGATATGATCATCGGTTCTTCAACTGAAATTATACCATATAGTAATAATCAAAACATTTTTTGATTATAAGGAAATTTGCTAGACAAATTCCCAATCCTATTCAAGCAAGGAGTTTGATGATTGTGTTTCCAATTATGATCTATATCAAATCTAATCAATCTAATCAATTTTTGGTTGAGTCCAAGTAAATTAAGGAAATAATCATCATTAAATATATGTCAAATATTTTCCATAATTATTTCATGAAATTAACAATTAATTTCACTAATTGACAATCGCATGGTTCTTGATTGGGACTGTAATTTCTGCAGTGACCCCTACTTACTAAAATTAACATATCTCAATCAATTTAAATCTAAATTAGACAAAATCAAATTTCAAAGATTGCTAATTTGATTTAAGACATAACCTAAGTGATATTTCACGCATTTTGAGGCGGATCAAAATGGTAATTAACTCATTAATCATGTTAAGATTCGCAGTTCCCGCAACAATGACTACATGTTCATTAAAACAATCATATCTCGAGCAAACGGAATCCAAATTACGTAAACTCAGATCCTATGGTTTCCTTATCTAATGGGAAAAAAATCCAAGTTTTATTTTTATGTTTAAACAATTTAAACAGGGCCGAAAATAATCACTAAAAATAGATGCGAAAATAAAATGCGATAAAACTTCGCCCCCTAACGAACCCAAGTCACCTTCAATTTTGTGGATCATTTCCAAAACCTTCGACCTAAGGCTCTGATACCACTTGAAGGATATGGGAAGAATTCTCAAGCGCATCACGGAAGCATGAGCGTTGTATGGAATACGACGAGGAGCGACTAGTCGCACTGGTTGCTCGATGCAGCGGAATTTAAAAAAAATTTCATGCGATGAAACCACATTATCCAAGAACACTTCTCGGATCGTTTCGTCTAAACCACAAATAAGTAATAGGATTATCTCTTGAAGTGTGGTTGCGATCGAATCTCTAAACGAAGATACCTCCTGTCTGAAGTCCAATCCGACAGAGGAGACGCTTGCGAGCGTGGGGATGAATCACGTGCTTCTCGCAATCCATGTTTATGATCCTAGCGGCGGATCTTCTGATCTCGACACATGAGATCCGACGTCTTCTTTACGAGAGAGGCGCACCGAAGGAGATGGAGATCCATGAGCAAATGACCGGGCAACATAACGACGACGCTGCGGCGATGGAGACCCTCTCTAGGGCATCCATGCTGGACAGCCATGAGAGGAAGAGAGAATAGGCATGTAGAGAGAAAGAGAGAGAGAGAGAGAAAGAGAGAGATGTGCTTCAATAGCATGTGACCCAAGAGAGCATGGTATGCCTCTCTATTTATAGGGTTTTGGGATCCAAGGATCTCAATCCATGGGACATATAAAATCAACGGTTGAGACTGATTTATGTCTAATCCAATGGTCAAGATTGTTATTGGTAAAAGCCAACAACTTGTGATTTAATTTAGATCAAATATATTTGACAAATCAAATATACATCAATCCTAAAATTAAACCAGTCAAATAAGGAGACAAATTCCATGGAGATCTCAATCCATTGGAATATAGTGGACGACAACTTATTTCCAACTACGGCAATCTCATGAAATCTCATGAGATTGCATATCTCCATGAAACTCTCCATTATTTAATTCAACAACTTTTGTTGTGATTTATTCTTCAAAAATAATTCATAATTAATTTTGAGAATATTGCAATCTTGCCATTGAAAAATTGTGAATCACATTCACAACACAAAACAAAATATAATTTACATTTTCAATTAATTACACAATGTGTATCCAATACACATTAATAATTAATCAACAAATATAAATTATAATGAGCTCTCTCAAATACATTTTAAATCATATTTATAATATATTATGAATAATTGGATATTGCTATCCACATTATTCATATCCATGATAATTAATTCAAATTTAATCATTTTAGATCTCTTTTTCTCTTGTGCACAAATAATATGAATCATATTCACATTATTCACATCTTTGATAATCAAATCACATTTAATTATCTAACGTAACTCTCCTTATAATATGAATCAAATTCATATTATTCATGATAATTAAATCACATTTAGTTATCCATTTTCTCAATGCTCGGATACATATATTAATAATAGAATTATCCATGAACTCTTTCAAGGATAATGCGCTTCCTCCACGAATATTTGGAGATAAGGACAGGGTGATTGTATTGTTCCACGTATAGTGACTTGGATATTGAGATCACATCTCAAATCCATATCTCGGGCCTCCCATAGATGCTTGATTAAATCAAGATCACAAATCTAATCTTCTCATTGAACCTGAATCGCATTCAGATCAATGTTCAATATTTGGACTATGATCTGATTACTTCTGTACTGATAGGAGTCACTAAAATCCAGACCCGTTTCATCACTCCCTAGGAATGGAAGCATCATGGTTATACAATCATTTATGATCACATCACCCTCAGGTATTCCCAATACTGTACATCCTGCATACTGGAAGACTTAGAATAAACCTGAAGTATAAGATCAATTTTACCCTATCTACTTTAGAGTTTTATCATTAAGTTTCTCATTCGATCATTGGGAGTCGGTATCGATCATATAACTTCCAAAAGCATATATCATACCTAGGTCTTGATCATATACTTTCCAAAAGTATATATCAAACCTACAAATTCAGTCAATTTTCCAAAGCGAGACGATCGTGCATGGAATTTGATTCGTCCCAATATATCATGAGTGAGCTCATGTCTTCCGGTTCAGTAATAAACTTGTATGATCCCTTTGAGAGATCGTATTACTCATATGCCCTTATATGCACACCAGCGCGCTAATGTATAGACCTTGATTAGGTCATCAACCTACTGGTCTGTCAAATGTACATACTTAGACATATAGTAACACATCTGTCTCCGGTCAGAGGATGCGTGCCTATATCATGACAGCATACAACGTAAGACTTTGGTTATCTCGATCTTGTTAAGTCAACTCTTTGACATAACTTATCTAACACCTCCTAATCTCTATTCCTATGCAGAGGACCTGCATCAAGAGGTCAGTTAGATATCAACCTTTAGAGAAAGGATTGTCATCTTCTTCTCAGGTTGGAGATCATCTCTTAACAATCATTTGACGGTGCTTGATGAGTCATCAATCTAACACTTTAGATATTCATCCAAGCACTAGCCTCTATGATTCAATAATTGAATCAACAGCTGTATGATCATCAAGATGGTCATGGTGCATAACCCTAATTGTACTAAGGGACCTAATATGCAAATTAATTATTCTTCATTTCAGATCAGGGAATGATATAACATTTATTGCATAATAGCTCACCGTTGGCTCGCATGTCCAATACTATGTCATACGCATTCACGATATAGGCATGCATCTTCTGACCAGAGACAGATGTGTTACTATATGTTTGATCATGTACATTTGGCAGACCATGGGTTGATGAACTAATCAAGGTCAATACACCGGCGAGCTGGTGTGCGTACAAGGTCATATGAGTAACATGATGTCTCGAAGAGAAAATACATGTTCATTATTGAAGTGGAAGACATGAGCTCACTCATGAGATGTTGGGAATCAAATTCTGTGCAAGGTCATCTCTCTTTGGAAGCTTGACTGAATTTGTAGGTTTTATATATGCTTTCGGAAAGTATATTATTAATACCTAAGAATGACATAAGCTATTAGAAAGTATATGATCGATACAAACTCCCAATGATCAAATGAGAAACTTAATGATAAAACCCTGAAGGAGACAATCTAAATAAGATCTAAAACTTCAGGTTTATTCTAGGTCTTTCAGTATGCATGATGTACAAGTATTAGGAATACCTAAGTGTGATGTGATCATAAACGTTTGTATAACCATGATGCTTCCATTCCGAGGGAGTCATGAAACAAGTCTGGATTTAAGTGACTCCTCTCATAGTGATATGAATGTTATTCAGATGCCACGAGAAGATTAGATTTACGGTTTTAATTTAATCAAATATCAATGGGAGTTCCCCGAGATATGGATTTGTGATGCGATCTCAATATCCAAGTCACTATACATAGTATGTACAATAGCCTTGTTCTCATCTCCAAGTATCAGTGGAGAAAGCGCATTATTCTTGAAAGAGTTCAAGAATAATTTCATTGTTGAAATATGTATCTGACATTGAGTTGTTGATAATTAAATGTGAATTAATTTTAATGAATAATGTGAATGTGATTCATATTATTTAAATACATGAGAATGATGATCCAAAATAATTAAATGTGATTTAATTATCAAGGATACGAATAATGTGGATAGTGTTATCCATATTAATTATATACATTATAAATGTGATTTATAATATATTATAGAGAGATTATTGTAAATAGTATCGTCAAATTAATTGCTGTTGTGAATTGGATTCACATTGGAAATTAATTGCAAATATAATTTATATTTTATTTTGGTTGTGAATATGATTAACAATTATTTAATGGCATGACTGCAATATTTAAAAAATTAATTTGGAATTATTTTGTGAATTAAACTACAACAAAAGTTGTTGTAAATAAATATGAAGGATTGGAGGAGACAACACCATCCATTTAATGGATGGTGGATGGCCACCTTTTGACTTGATCTCAAGGGTGGTCGTCCCTCCCTTTTTAGGGAGGTGGGTGACCTCCCTCCTAGTCCTTCTATGCAAACTAATTTAGTTCAAATTAAATTATGTTGATTATTCAATGTCTATTTAGTTTAATCTAAATTAATTATCGTTGTATTTTAACAACAAAATCATGACCATTGAATAAAAACACAAATCAATCTCAACCATTGACTTTGTGTTTCACATGGATTGGAATCCATGGATTCCTAAAATACTATAGAAGAGGCAACCCTTGCACTTATTTTACACACAACAATTGAGTAATCTCTCTCTCTCATTCTCATACTATACACCCCATCTCTCTCTCTTAGTGGCCATCCACCTTGTGCCCCGAAGAGAGTCACCGTCGTCGCCACACGGTCGTGACACCGCTTCGACCACTTGTGGATCTCTGTCTCCTTTGGTGTGCCTTGGTCATGAAGAAGACATCGGATCTTGTGTGATCAAGATATTAGTTGCTTGTATCATCAACTCAGATTGCGATGAGTATGCATCTCACAAACACATTCACAAGCATCTCCTCTGTCGGATCAGTCTTGAGACATGAGTTCTCTTGATTTAGAGTCTTTATCGCAACCATGCTTCAAGAGGTAATCCTCCATATTACTTGTGGTTAGATTAAATGATCCGAGAAGTGTTCTTAGATCATGTTATTTCATCATTTAAATTTTTAAATTCCGCTGCACCGAGCAACTAGTGCGACTAGTCGCTCCGTTCGCATACGATGCTATCATCACGCTTCTATGATGTGCGTAAGGATTTTTTCCATATCCTTCAAGTGGTATCAGAGCCTCGGTTGATGTCTTGGGTATGATCCGAAACCCTAAGCGATCAAGGTTCGTGTTTCGGATGTGTGGTACTCATTATTTATGCATTGATTGAAAGATTCGAATCTGTTTTTAGTAAAATAAAAACCTACTGTTTTTTTTGACATGTTTTTTGGTTACTAAAATGTATTTAAAATTTCTAAATATGTCCCAAAAATAATAACCTATAATTGGTACCAAAAGTTCATGAAAATGATTCGAAGAATTCACTTTATAAAAGATGTTTTGCATGAATAATTACCATTTTACCATCATGAAACATAAAATAAACACTTGTATTAAGTATAAAATTAAACTATCAAACCATTCGAATTTATTTCATACGATTCCGACTTTGTTTTCCCTAGATATTCCATATTTAGTGGAGATGGATCAGAAGATGATTAGATCAACAACCTCTTTACTTAATGTGTTTATAATTCTGTAGAAATCATGAAAATTATGAATTTATCTTGATTAAATATTTTCCCTATTAATTATGAAAATAATTGATAAATCATCATAGTCCTTTGAATGAATATTTCATGGTAGCCCTAGTTTATTTTACAATAGTTGTAGGACGCTACATGCAAAATAGTGTTACTTAAATAGGATTGGGAATTTTTTTAAAAAATTTCCTTATAATCTTAATCAAAATGGTTTTGATAAATATTATATGGTAGAACTTTGGTTGAAAAATCATGTATCATCTAAAATAAAAAAATGATCAAATCACATTATCCTGGTCTAAGGCCGATATGGTGTCTAGTCAGGGATCGATGGGGTAGCAGGTTTCTCTATGAGCGATATGTCCCACATCCTGTGCGTATTGGCCATAACAACGGGTTAGGAAAGGATAATGTTTGAAGATACCATAATGTATTTTTATAATTATCAAAATTTTAATAATACGAAATTTGAGATTGTAACATCCTTCAAGTAATCATCAAGATTAATTATTAGTTGATTGATTAATTGGATTGTAATTGATTTAATATGATTAAATCAATTATATCCAATTAAAATAAACACTATATTATGAATAGAATAGTATTTTCCTTAGAAGAATTAATTATGTGAATATGATTCATAACAATTAATTAAAATTTGAACATGATATAGAGGATCACATAAGTTACACCCTTGGTCCTCCATCAAGGTTAAGGGTCCCGTCTCCAGGGATTGTATGCAGGAGACGCCTTCTGAAGTGATAGTACTTGCATACAAGTGCATCTGGATTGGGCTCTTTGCTTCTCGAAAGAGTAAGGATGTATGTGTAGTGACCTCAATATCGGTTCCTCATATTATTGGGGCGATATTGGATTGCGCATAGCAAATTCTATTCATGTTGACGGTTGGTTCAATTAACAACGGGTCAACATTGCCTCAGGGGTGATGGTCCCGGTTATTATAGACCGAATTGGGAAATACAACTTGGACTTGCAACGTGGAATGAGTTCCCGCTTCATTTTATCTGAGTTATAGGTTCTCATATTATTAGGATGTAACAAAGAGAAGAAGGAAGATCTCAGATCTTGATAGAGATATAATGGTAAGTATATCTCTTACATTGAAAGTGATTAAGGGAATGAACTTTCAATGTTGACAGGTAAGATAACTTTGATATAAAAATCCTAAATCAAAGTAAAAAAATTTTTATGCAAATTATCATATTTCAGATAACCTACATTAAAACCACTCAATACCATGCTCAATAATAACCAATAAAATTATCATGAATTTAGCTCATGATCAAAATATTATACTTGCATAATGTATGTGTTTTCCATGTGCAAGTTGTTGGACGTGCAAGCCCACGGCGAGCCATTATGCAATAAATGTTATTGCAAATATCATTCCCTAATCTGAAATGAAGAATACATAATTTGCATATTAGGTCCTTTAATACAATTAGGGTTATGTACCATGGCCATATTATTGATCATACAACTATTGATTCAATTATTGAATCATAGAGGCTGGTGCTCATATGAATATCTAAAGAGTTAGATTGAGGACTCATCAAACACCGTTAAATGATTGTTAAGAGATGATCTCCAGCCTGAGTAGGAGATGGCAATCCTTTCTCATTTAGGCTGATATCTGACCGACCTCTTGATGCAGGTCCTCTGCATAGGAATAGAGATTCGGAGGTGTCATATTAGTTAGGTCAAAGAGTTGATGTAACGAGATTGATATAACCAAAGTCCTATATCGTATGTTGTCATGATATAGGCACGCATCCTCTAACCAGAGATAGATGTGTTACTATACGTTTGAGTATGTACATTTGGCAGACCAATAGGTTGATGACCTAACCAAGGTCTATACACCGACGCGATGGTGTGCATATAAGGGCATATGAGTAATACGATCTCTCAAAGGTATCATATAGGTTCTCTACTGAACTGGAAGACATGAACTCACTCATGAGATATTGGGAAGAATCAAATTCCGTGCGCACGGTCGTCTCGCTTTGGAAGCTTGGGTGAATTTGTAGGTTTGATATATACTTTTGGAAAGTAATTGATCAAGACCTAGGTACTATATGCTTTTGGAAAGTATATGATCGATAACAACTCCCAATGATCAAAATGAGAAACTTATTGATAAAACCCTGAAGTAGACAATATAAAGTTGATCTAATACTTCAGGTTTATTCTGAGTCTTCTAGTATGCAGGATGTACAGGTATTGGGAATACCTGAGGGTGATGTGATCATAAACAACTGTATAACCATGACGCTTCCATTCCTATGGAGTGATGAAACGGGTCTGGATTTTAGTGACTCCTCTCAGTAGAGAAGTAATCAGATCTTGATCCAAATGTTGGACATTGATCTGAATGTGATTCTGATACAATGAGAAGATTAGATTTGCGGTCTTGATTCAATCAAGCATCTATGGGAGGCTCGAGATCTGGATTTGAGATGTAATCTCAATATCCAAGTCACTATACATGGAACAATACAATCGCCCTGTCCTTATCTCCAAGTGTTCGCGGAGAAAGCGCATTATCCTTGAAAGAGTTCAGGATAATTTCATTGTTGATAAAATGTATCCGAGCAAGAATAACTAAATGTGATTTAATTATCATGATTAATATTAATTTGATTCATATTATAAAGAGAGTTATCTAAGATAATTAAATGTGATTTAATTGTCAAAGATGTGAATAATGTGAATGTGATTCATATTATTTGGGAACATGAGAATAGAGATCCAAGATGATTAAATATGATTTAATTATCATGGATATGATTAATGTGGATAGAACTATCCATATTATTCATAATATATTATAAATGTGATTTATAATGTATTAGAGAGAGCTATTTATAATTTATGTTTGTTAATTAATTATTGATGTGTATTGGATACACATTGTGTAATTAATTGAAAATGTAAATTATATTTTGTTTTGGGTTGTGAATGTGATTCATAATTTTCCAATGTCAATATTGCAATATTCTCAAAATTAATTATGAATTATTTTTGAAGAATAAATCCTAACAAAAGTTGTTGGAATAAATAATGGAGAAATTCAATGAGATATGTAATCGCATGGAAATCCATGAGATTTCCCCCACATGGTATGTGGTGGGCGGCTACCAAGTCCAATAAGGAATTGGTGGCCGTCCACCCTATTACATGGGGAAACATGATCTCCATTGAAATCATCTCCTTATTTGACTGGTTTAATTTTAGGATTGATGTATATTTGCTCTATCAAATATATTTGATCTAAATTAAATCATAAGTTGTTGGTTTTTTCCAACAACAATCTTGATCATTGGATTGACATAAATCAATCTCATCCATTGATTTTATGAGTCCCATGGATTGAGATCCATGGATCCCAAAACCCTATAAATAGAGAGGCATACCATGCTCTCTCTTTACACACATGTTGTTGTAGCACATTTCTCTCTCTCTCTCTCTTTCTCTCTACTCATCTACTCTCTCTCCCTCTCATATGGCCATCCACCATGGATGCCCTAGAGAGAGTCTCCATCGCCGCAGCATCGTCGTTATGCTGCCCGATCGCTGCTCGTGGATCTCTGTCTCCTTCGGTGCGCCTCGCTCGTGAAGAAGACGTCGGATCTCGTGTGTCAAGATCAGGAGATCCGCCACTTGGATCATCAACATGGATTGCGAGAATCACGCGATTCATCCCCGCGCTCGCAAGCGTCTCCTCCGTCGGATCGGACTTGAGACTGGAGGTCTCTTTGTTTAGAGACTCGATCGCAACCACTCTTTAAGATGTAATTCTATTACTTGTTTGCGGTTTAGACGAAATGATCTAAGAAGTGTTCTTGGATCATGTGGTTTCGTCGCATTAAAATTTTTTAAATTCCGCTGCATAGAACAACTAGTGCGACTAGTAATTCCTCGTCGTATTCGATACGACGCTCACCCTTCCGTGATGCACTTGAGGATTATACCATATCCTTCAAGTGTTATCAGAGCCTTAGGTTGAAAGTTTTTGGATATGATCCATAAAACCGAAGGCGACTTGGGTTCGTTAGGGTTGCGAAAGTTTTATTGCATTTCATTTTTGTATCTCTGTTTAGTGTAATTTTTTGGCCCTGTTTAAATTGTTTAAACACGATATAGCACTTGGATTTTTTCCCCATTAAACCATACGATCTGAGTTTACGTAATTTGGATTCCGTTTGCTCGAGATATGGTTGTTTTAATGAACATGTATTCATTGTTACAAGAACTGCGAATCTTAACATAATTAAGGAGTTAATTACTGTTTAGAAACACCTTGAAATGCGTGCAAATCACAAAGGTTCTGTTGTAAATCTAATTAGAAAACTTTGGAATCTTACTTTGCTTAAATTGGATTTAAAATGATTGAGATATGCTAATTTTAGTAAGTATGGGTCACTGCTGAAATTACTTTCCTAATCAAGAACCATGTGATTGTCAATTAGTGAAATTAGTTGTTAATTTCATGAATTAATTATGGAAAATATTTTGAGAAATATTGAATGATGATTATTTCCTTAATTTACTTGTCCTCAACCAATAAATTGATTAGATTTGATCTAGATCATAATTGGAAACACAATCATCAAACTCCTTGCTTGAATAGGATTGGGAATTTGTCTAGCAAACTTCCTTATAATAAAAAATGTTTTGATTATTACTATATGGTATAATTTCAGTTGAAGAACCGATGATCATCTCAAGTACAAAATGATTGACTCGGTATTATTTTTTTTCCCGAGGCGGATATGGTGTCTAGTCAGGGATCGTTGGGGTAGCGAGTTGCAACGTTTGTTGTCCGTCCCACTCCCGCCGGTACTGGCCATGACAGCGGGTAGGGAACGAAATGATGCCTGAGAGATCATGATGTATTTTTCTAATTATTAAAATTTGAATTAAAACGTATTTGAGATAATACCATATATTCAAGTAAAATTAAGTTTGTTGATTGAATTCGATTAAAAATTAATTTAATATTATTAAGTTAATTATATCCAATTAAAAACACTCTATTATAAATAGACTTGTTATTTCCCTTGGAAGAATTAATCGTAACGAATATGATTCATAATGATTAATTAGGATTTGAATATGAAATGAAGGATCACATGAGTGACATCCATGGTCTCCCGTCAAGGCGAAGGGTTCCGTCGCCAGATATTGTATGTAGGAGACGCATGTCCGAAGTGACATCTCCTACATAGGGTCCATTTGGATCGGGCTCGTCGCTTCTCGAAAGAGTAAGGACGTATGCATAGTGACCCCAATATCGGGTCCTCATAATATTGGGGCGATATTGAATTGCGCATAGCGAGTTGTATTCCTATCGACGGTTGGTTCAATTAATGACGGGTCAACATCACCTTAGGGGTGGTGGGCCCAGGTGTTAAAGACCGAATTTGGAGATGCAAGTTGGACTTGCAAGGTGGAATGTGTTCCCGCTTCTTTATATCTGAGTTACAGGTTCTCATATTATTGGGATGTAACAAAGATAAGGAAGGAGATCCCAGATCTTGCTTGAGATATAATGGTAAGTATATCTCTTACATTAGAAATGATTAAGGGAATGAACTTTCATTGTTGACATGGCAAGAGAACTTTGATATAAAATTCCTAAATCAAAGTAAATTATATATTTATATAAGTTTATGCAAATTTCTTATTTCAGACAATCCTTCTTTAAACACACTCAATATTATACTCACTAATAACCAGTATAATATCATGGATTGGACTTATGATCCAGATATTATACTTGCAATTGGACACATAATGTATCTGGCTGCAATGTGCATGTTTCCTCGTAACAATGAGGAATGATAACTAAATAGACAATAGGACTAACACCCTAGGGTTTGTATGTCTCTATAAGTCTTGATCTCATCGAATGTACTTTTGAAGTAACATGTCGATAATGATCGTAATTATCAAATAATCCTTATAAAATCTAAGAAGATGTTCTGGCATACATATGTGCTCTCGACATATAATCATGAATGACATGGTTCTCTGTATTATGCAGAATGGTGGCTCTATAGGAGATGATGTATTAGAATTGTTTGAGTACCTACCTGAACCTAAGTTTTAAGAGTTTAAATGGATGTAGATACGATGAGCGTCATCATTCTACTATCTTTACTGTAGTCATTCCTGAAGCTTCATAATATTCATATTGTATGAATTGAATGAAGCATGTATAAATACTCTTATATTGAAATTTTTTGTTTTAACATAAGAGATCCTTGGTCTTGAGCAATGGTTGCTTATAGATAAAGGGAGCGCAGTGGAAGCATGGGTTGAACCCAAGTAAGAAGTATAGTCAAAGAGTTGACTGTACTTTTGTGACTTCCATATGACATCCAAAGATTTGGATAAATGCCAATACTGCAATAAGTTGATGTGTTGATAGTATGACTATCAAATCTATCTAAAATCCTTAGAGAATGAATCAGATAGTACATCAGATTAATCAACATATAATCATTGATATTGACTTATTTATTTGATAATATAAAGTCTAATAATTGTATCTCAATCTTCTAATGACACTTGCAATTGGTTTCATATATATTAGTATATTAGAAATTTGATCTTAAGGTTTAATGGTCATCCATGTTGGAATTGATGCAATTGTTGCAACAATTTCCTTCGGATGAATATACTTCATATTTTCTATGGGAGAGCCCTTAGTCTTAGAGAATGTCTCTATGACCTAGATATTAGAATACACTCATTGTTTATTTCTAAATGTTGGGAATAAACATGAAATCTGGATTAGACCTATCATAAAGAGTTATGATGGAGATATTTCAGATAGTAATCTAACATCTAGTGGACTCCACTAAATTAGAAAATTAATGAATGGTTCATTAAGATTTCTAATACTGAAAATTAAACCTTCAAAAGATCAATAGGGGGATAAAGATCATTTGACATTGATCTGGCATCATGTTTTGGACATATGTCTATTGATGAGATTAATGGACAAGTAAGAGATGAAACTTTAGAATGTCTAAAAATTTTCAAAACTTGCATACTTTTGAATATTGTATTCAAAGTAAAATGTCCAATACACCCTACTTTAGGAAAGGTGTAAGATGTAAAGGTATTCAGGATCTCATACATATTGATGTATGTGAATCATCTGCATCATAGTAAACATTATGGATATGTGATATCTATTGATGATTATGTATGATATGGGATTTCTTCTCTTCCCCTAAAAAAACCTTTGAAATGTTCAAAGGTAGATGAAATGAATTTGATCTAACCAAGGTAGCTTGTACCTATTAAGTGAATTCAAGGAATACCTTATGGAGATGTGAATATCATTCCTATCTCAATCCTCCTAATGAACCTTAAGTCAATAGAGTTGTAGGGAGATACAATTGATCATGTGTGACATGATTTGATAAATGATTAATCTTAGCATAATTATCTCTTAGTTTCCAAATATATATATGTGGTAGAGACTACATTATATATCCTTACAAGGTTCCATGTTAGAAAGCTGGAATCTAGCACCAGAGAGTGCTACTTCATTAGGAAAATAAAGGATGGTATTGGATACCTATTTTATGACCTTGAGATTCTTAAAAGATCTCATCGTTGAGAATATGATTCCTATAGGATGACTCTCTTGAGAATCAAGATGAAAATGAAGTAAAGGAACTCATTTAATCTTGAAAAGATAATGAGTCTCCTGAAATTAGAAACTAAAAGAATAATTGCAGATGAAACACTAATACTTCTTCAAATAAGTTTGAGGATGTATTCCATGTGTCAGTTAAGTCTGACAATGATCTGACTTCATGTGATGAAGCTTTTGGAGATCATATCATGGAAAGATGGATGTTAGCAATAAAGTCTAAAATAGACTTCATATAAAAATGTTGTATGTGGACCCTCGGGGATCCAACTATATGGGTAAGACCCATTATGGTATAGATGGATCTTCAAGAGAAAGATGGAACCTGATGAGAAGGTAGAGACCTTCAAAGCACGGTTCGTAGTTATGAGATACACACCGAAGAGAAGCCATCACATGCGATGAGAATTGCTCTCCAGTGACCTTGCTTTAACCCATCAGAATATTGCTAACTATAGCTACACAACTTGACTATGGAATCTTCATGAGGTAAGTCAAGATTGCATTCCTCTATGAATACCTCTCTGAGGATATTCATATGAAGTAGCCCCATGGCTTCATGGTTGAGGAAAGCAAGGTGTGCAAGCTAAAGAACTCCATCTTTGTACTCAGATAAGCTTCTTATAGTTCGAATATAAGATTTGATGAAATTATAAATGTTATGATTTCAGATAAAATCTTGATGAACCTTGTGAAGCTTAGTGGGAGTGCCATTGAGTTCATCGTGCTAAATGTAGATATTATTCTAATCATTTGGAATGATATAAGAATAATAATAATTGTTTTATAATTTGGCCGTTCAATACCTTGAGATATGATCTCAAGGATACCTCTTAGATCTTAGTTCTGAAGTTGTTCAGAAACAAAGAGAAGAGGGTATTGGGACCATCACATTAGTAATACACCTTGGACATGTTCCGTTTTCTGGAAAATTCCAAGAAAGGCTTCTTTCCCTTAAAATATGGTACTGACTTTTCTAAAGGGATAGCACCTCAAAGTGTTGAGGAAATGAATGCTAGAACTGCTTGCACTTGTGCATCAGTTACTAGAAGCTGGGTGTATGCTAGATGTGTACAAGAGCCAGATGTCTGTCATACAGTAGGAGTAGTAATCTGTTACTAATCCTACTATGGAATAAAACACTTGATTGCAGTAATAACAATATCTACAAAGATGATGAAACTCAGAGATAGTGATCTCAAAGTTTTATCTTCAAAAGTTTAAGATCTTATAGCTAGTGATCTATAAGGATCTTAACTGTGGATACCTCAGGAGATAGAGATCTCTAGAAGTAAAGGCATTCTGATAAGGATTATGGAAATACAAGTTATAATAATTATTAAGATATAGTGTCAAGGACACTATAACTAACAAAATTGAGTATTGGTTGCATAGGATGGAACACTCGCATTAGATGTCAACATTGTTACTAGGGGATACACAAGTGTCGTAAAAGGACTTGGCATAGTCTCTCAGGAAGAGAGTGACTGATCAACTTACCTAGCTATTTTTCTAAATAGCCTATGATTGTCACATGAGTGCGGGTTTGAATGATTAGCCCATTAATGGCTCTTTGGGCTAGTGAGAGATTGTTGGACATGCAAGCCCACGGCAAGCCATTATGCAATAAATGTTATTGCAAATATCATTCCCTAATCTAAAATGAAGAATACATAATTTGCATAATAGGTCCCATAGTACAATTAGGGTTATGTACCATGGCCATCTTAATGATCATACAGCTGTTGATTCAATTATTGAATCATAGAGGCTAGTGCTCAGATGAATATCTAAAGAGTTAGATTGAGGACTCATCAAGCTCCGTCAAATGATTGTTAAGAGTTGATCTCCAACCTGAGTAGGAGATGTCAATCATTTCTTTGTTAGGCTGATATCTGACCAGCCTCATGATGCAGGTCCTCTGCATAGGAATAGAGATTCGGATGTGTCAAATTAGTTAAGTCAAAGAGTTGATTTAATGAGATCGAGATAACCAAAGTCCTATATCGTATTCTTTCATGATATAGGCACGCATCCTCTGATCGGAGACAGATGTGTTACTATATGTCTGAGTATGTACATTTGGCAGACCAATAGGTTGATGACCTAACCAAGGTCTATACACCGATGCTCTGGTGTGCATATAAGGGCATATGAGTAATACGATCTCTCAAATGGATCATACAGGTTCACTACAGAACCGGAAGACATGAGCTCACTCATGAGATATTGGGAAGAATCAAATTCTGTGCGCACGGTCGTCTCACTTTGGAAGCATGACTGAATTTATAGGTTTGATATGTACTTTTGGAAAGTATAGGATGAAGACCTTGGTATGATATATGTTTTTGGAAAGTATATGATCGATACCAACTCCCAATGATCAAAATGAGAAAATTACTGATAAAACCCTGAAGTTGACATTATAAACTTGATCTAATACTTCGGGTTTATTCTGAGTCTTCCAGTATGCAGGATATACAGGTATTGATAATACCTGAGGGCGATGTGATCATAAACGATTGTATAACCATGATGCTTCCATTCGTAGGGAGTGATGAAACGGGTTTGGATTTTAGTGACTCCTCTCAGTTGAGAAGTAATCTGATCTTGATCCAAATATTGGACATTGATCTGAATGTGATTCAGATACAATGAGAAGATTACATTAGCGGTCTTGATTTAATCAAGCATCTATGGGAGGCCTGAGATCTAGATTTGAGATGTAATCTCAATATCCAAGTCACTATATGTGGAACAATACAATCGCCATATCCTTATCTCCAAGTATTCGCGGAGAAAGCGCATTATCCTTGAAAGAGTTCAGGATAATTTCATTGTTGATAAAATGTATCCGAGCAAGGATAATTAAATGTGATTTAATTATCATGATTAATATGAATTCGATTCATATTATAAAGAGAGTTATATAAGATAATTAAATGTGATTTAATTATCAAAGATGTGAATAATGTGAATGTGATTCATATTATTTGGGAACATGAGAATAGAGATCCAAGATGATTAAATATGATTTAATTATCATGGATATGATTAATGTGGATAGCACTATCCATATTATTCATAATATATTATAAATATGATTTATAATGTATTAGAGAGAGCTATTTATAATTTATATTTGTTAATTAGTTATTGATGTGTATTGGATACACATTGTGTAATTAATTGAAAATGTAAATTATATTTTGTTTTGGGTTGTGAATGTGATTCATAATTTTCCAATGTCAAGATTGCAATATTCTCAAAATTAATTATGAATTATTTTTGAAGAATAAATCGCAACAAAATTTGTTGTAATAAATAATAGAGAAATTCAAGGAGATATGCAATCTCATGGAAATCCATGAGATTGCCCCCACATGGTATGTGGTGGGCGGCTACCAAGTCCTATAATGAATTGTTGGTTGTCCACCCTATTACATGGGGAAACATGATCTCCATTGAAATCATCTCCTTATTTGATTGGTTTAATTTTAGGATTGATGTATATTTGATTTATCAAATATATTTCATCTAAGTTAAATCATAAGTTGTTGGTTTTTTCCAACAACAATCTTGACCATTGGATTGACATAAATCAATCTCATCCATTGATTTTATGAGTCCCATGGATTGAGATCCATGGATCCCAAAACCCTATAAATAGAGAGGCATACCATGCTCTCTCTTTACACGCATGCTATTGTAGCACATCTCTCTCTCTCTTTCTCTCTACTCGTCTACTCTCTCTCCCTCTCATATGGTCGTCCACCATGGATGCCCTTGAGAGAGTCTCCATCGTTGCAGCGTCGTCGTTATGATGCCTGATCATCTGCTCGTGGATCTCCGTCTCCTTCGGTGCACCTCGCTCGTGAAGAAGATGACGGATCTCATGTGTCGAGATCAGGAGATCCGCCGTTTGGATCATCAACATGAATTGCGAGAAGCACGCGATTCATCCCCACGCTCGCAAACGTCTCCTTCGTTGGATCGGACTTGAGACAGGAGGCCTCTTCGTTTAGAGACTCGACCGCAACCACGCTTAAAGAGGCAATCCTATTACTTGTTTGTGGTTTAGACGCAACGATCTGAGAAGTGTTCTTGGATCATGTGGTTTAATCGCATGAAAATGTTTTAAATTCCGCTGCAAAGAACAACTGGTGCGACTAGTCATTCCTCGTCGTATTCGATACGACGCTCACGCTTCCGTGATGAGCTTGAGGATTATACCATATCCTTCACTAGTTTCCTCATATTAATGAGGAATGATAATTAAAGATACAATAGGACAACAACCCATTGTTTGTATGTCTCTATAGTCTTGAACACTCATCGAATGCGCTTTGGAAGTATCATGTTGATGATGGTCGTAATTATCAAAAATCCTTATAAAATCTAAGAAGTTTTTTTGGCATGCTTATGTTTTCTCGACATTTAATCATGAATAACATGGTTCACTGCATTATGCAGAACGGTGGCTCGATAAGAGATGATGTACTCAAAAGGTTTGAGTACATGCCTGAACCAATAGTCTTTAAGAGTTAAGATGGATATAGATACGATGGGTGTCATCATTCTACTGTCTATAATCAAGTCATTCATGAAGGTTCTTAAAATTCATATTGTATGAATTAAATGAAGAATGTATAAATATTGAAATACTCTTATATTCAAATATTTTGAGTTCAACATAAGAGATCCTTTGTCTTAAGCAGTGGTTGCTTATAGAAGAAGAAGAGAGCGCAGTGGAAGCATGGGTCTGACCCAAGAAAAAAGGAAAGTCAAAGAATTGACTGTAATTCTATAATTTCCACACATATGACATCTAAAGAGTTGGATGAATGTGAATACTACAAGAATCTGATGTATTGATAGTATGACTATTAAGTCTATCTAGGATCTTTAGAGAAGGACTCGGATAATGCATCCGAATTGACTACATCTACATTTAATGATTGAAATTGACTTACTTATTTGATAAGGTCAAAGTCTAATAATTGTATATACGTTTTAGAAGACTAGAAATTTTAATCTTAAGGTTTAATAGTCATCCATGTGGATGTTGATGCAATTGTTGTAGCAATCTCCATTGGATAGATGGACATCATATTTTTAGTGGGAGAGAATGTAGTCCTAGAGAATGTCTTTATGACCAAGATATTAGAATTCACTCATTGTTTATTTCTAAATGTTAGAAATAAACATGAATTTTAGAATAGACCTATTATAAAGAGTTATGATAGATATATTTCAGAAAGTAATCTAACATCTGGAGGACTCTAATAATTAGAAAATTAATAAATAGTTCATTAACATTTCTAAATATTGAAAAAAAATAAATCTTAAAAGATCAATAGGAGGATGAAGATCATTTGACAATGATCTGGCATCAAGCCTTGGACATAAGTCGAGTGTCTAAAATTTCAAATCTTACATACTTGTGAATATTGTATTCAAAAGTAAAAATGTCCAATGCACCCATCTCTGGGAATGGTGTAATATGTCAAGGTATTCAAGATCTCATCCATATTGATGGATGTGAATCATCTATATTATAATAAACATTAATGATATAAGATATCATATGATGATTATTTGTGATATGAGACTTATTCTCTTCTCCTTAGAAACCTTTGAAATGTTCAAAGATTTCACAATTTTATTTTAGAACCAAAGTTTGAAGGAAGATGAAATGAATTTGATATAACCTAGGTAGCATGTACCTATTAGATGAATTCAAGGAATACCTTATGGAGATATGAATATCATTCCTATCTCACTCCTCCTAATACACCTAAACACAATAGAGTTGTAGGGTGATACAATTGGATCATGTGTGACATGATTTGATCAATGATGAATTTTAGCATAACTAACTCTTAGTTTCCAGATATATATGTAGTAGACTACAATGTATATCCTTAAAAAGATTCCATGCAAATCTAAATCCAAAAACCCCTTAAGCTATGGTTTGGAACCTAGCCTAGTGTTGAACACTTGAGGATTTAGGGTTGTTGATCCATAATCATGTCATTGATACAAGTAAGCTGGAATCTAGCACCAGAGAGTGCTACTTCATTAGGAAAATAAAGGTTGGTATTGGATACCTACTTTAAGACCTTGAGATTCTTAAAAGATTTCATCTCTAAGGATATGATTCTTAGATGATGACTTTCTTGAAAATCAAAATGAAAATGATGGTAAGGAACTCATTTAATCTTGAGAAGATAATGAGGCTCCAGAAATCGGAAATTAATAGGACAATTAAAGATGAAACACACATACCTCTTCAAATCAGTCTGAGGGTGGTAAGACCATCTAAAGGGTATGGATTCCATGTGTTAGTTAAGTATGACGATGATCTGACTCCATGTGATGAAGCTTCTGAGGATCATGTCAAGGAAAGATGGATGTTAGAAATAAAGTCTAAAGTAGACTTCATATACAAGTGCTGTATATGGACCCTTAAGGATCTACCAATAAGAGTAAGATATGTTCATGTGTAAATGGATCTTAAAGAGAAAGAGGGAACCCGAAGAGAAGATAGAGACTTTTAAAGCAAGGCTCGTATCCATAAGATACACATGAAGAGAAGACATCACTTGTGATGAGACCTGCTTTTCAGTGACCATGCTTAAAACCATCAGGAATATTGCTAACTATAGCTACAACTTGACTTTGACATCCACAAGATGGAAGTCGAAATTGCATTCCTCTATGAATACCTCAGTGAGGATATTCATATGAAGTAGCCCCATGGCTTCGTAGTTGAGAAAGGCAAGATGTGCAAGCTAAAGGAATTCCATCTATGGACTCAAATAAGCTTCTTGTAGTTGGAACACTGGATTTGATGAAATTATAAATTTTATGATTTCAGATAGAATCTTGATGAACTACGTGAAGCTTAGTGGGAGTGCCATTGTGTTCATCGTGCTAAATGTGGCTAATATCCTAATCATTTGGAATTATATAAGGATGAGAATAAGTGTTTTATAATTTGGTTGTTCCATACCTTGAGATATGATCTCAAGGATACCTCTTAGATCTAGGTTTGAAGTTGTTCAGAAACACAGAGAAGAGGATATTGGGACCATCACATTAGTGGTACACCTTGGACATGTTCCATTTTTTTGGAAATTTCCAAGGAAGGCTTCTTTCCCTTAAGATATGGTACTGACATATCTAAAGGGATAAAACCTTAAAGAAGTTGAGGAAGTGAATGCTAAAGTCACTTGTCCTTTGCATCAGTTATTAGAAGCCTGGTGTATGATAGATATGTACAAAAGGCAGATGTCTATCATGTCGCGGGAGTAGAAAATTGTTACTAATCCTACCATGGAGAAAAACACTTGATTGCAGAAATAACAACATCTTCAATGATGACAAGACTTTTAAGATAGTGATCTCAAAGTCTTATCTTCAAGAACTTAAGACTTTATAGATAGTGATCTAAAAGGGTCTTAACTGCAGATGCCTTAGGAGATAGAGATCTTCAAGAATAAGGGTATTCTTATAAGGATAATAGAAATTACATATTGCTTATAACGTTTATTGAGTTGTAGTGTCACAAACACTACAACTGCTTCAAAAAGATTGAGTATTAGTTGCATAAGATGCAACATTCGCATTGGATGCGAGCACTTTTACTAGGGGATATGTAAGTACCATAAAAGAACTTGGCATAGTCTCTTTGTAACAGAGTGACTAGTAAGCTTACCTAGCTATTTTTATAAATAGCTTATGATTATCACATGAGTGTGGGTTTAATGATTAGCCTATTAATTTCTCTTTGAGCTAGTGGGAGATTGTTGGGCATGCGAGCCCACGGCGATAAATTATGCAATAAATGTTATTGCAAATATCATTCCCTAATCTGAAATGAAGAATAATTAATTTGCATGATAGGCCCCTTAGTATAATTAGGGTTATGTAGCATGGCCATCTTAATGGTCATATAGTTGTTGATTCAAATTTTGAATCATATAGGATGGTGCTTGGATGAATATCTAAAGGGTTAGATTGAGGACTCATCAAGCACCATCAAATGATTAGTAAGAGATTATCTCCAGTCTGACTATGAGATGGCAATCCTTTCTCTCATGGGTTGATATCTAACCGACCTCTTGATGCAGGTCCTCTGCATAGGAATAGAGATTCAGAGGTGTTAGATAAATTAAGTCAAAGAGTTGACCTAACGAGATCGAGATAACCAAGACCTATGTCGTAAGTTGTCATGATATAGGCACGCATCCTCTAACTGAAGACATATGTGTTATTATATATTAAAGTATGTACATTTGGCGAATCGATAGGTTGATGATCTAATCAAGGTCTATATACCGGCAAGCTGGTGCGCACAAGTTCATATGAGTAATACGATCTCTCAAAGGGATCATACAGGTTCATTATTAAACCGGAAGCCATGAGCTCACTCATGTGATATTGGGAATCAAATTTCGTGCACGGTTGTCTCGCTTTGGAAGCTTAACTGAATTTGTAGGTTTGATATATGTTTTTGGAAAGTATATGATTAATACCTAGTTATGACATATGCTTTTGGAAAGTATATGGTCGATACCAACTTCCAATGATCAAATGAGAAACTTAATGATAAAATCTTGAAGGAAATAGACTAAATAAGATCTAAAACTTCAGGTTTATTCTAGGTCTTTCAGTATACAGGGTGTACATGTATTGGGAATACTTGAGGGCAATGTGATCATAAATGATTGTCTAACAATGACGCTTCCATTCTGAGGGAGTGATGAAATAGGTCTGGATTTTAGTGACTCCTCTCACTAGAGAAGTTATCTAATCTTGTTTAAATGTTAGATAATGATCTGAATGTGATTCAAATGCAATGAGAAGATTAGATTTACGGCTTTGATTTAATCAAACATCTATGGGAGGTCCCCGAGATCTGAAATTGTCATGTGATCTCAATATCCAAGTCCATATACATGGAATGTACAATAGCCCCGTCCTTATTTCCAAATATCAGTGGAGAAAGCGCATTGTTCTTGAACAAGATCAAGAATAATTTCATTATTGAATTATGTATTTGAGCATTGAGATGTTGATAATTAAATGTGGTTAAATGTTCATGAATAATGTGAAAGTGATTCATATTATTTAAATACATGAGAATGATGATCGAAGATAATTAATGTGATTTAATTATCAAGGATATGAATAATGTGGATATTGTTATCCATATTAATTATATATATTATAAATGTGATATATAACATATTAGAGTGACTACTGCAAATAGTATCTTCAAATTAATTGTTGATGTGAATTGGATTCACATTGGAAGGAAATATAATTTACATTTTATTTTGGATTGTGACTATGATTCACATTTTTTAGTGGCATGATTGCAATATTTAAAAATTAATTTGTAATTACTTTTGTGAATTAATTCACAATAAAAGTTGTTGTAAATAAACATAAAGGATTGGAGGAGACAACGCCATCCATTTAATGGATGGTGGACGGCCACCCTTTGACTTGGTCTCAAGGGTGGTCATCCCCCCCCTTTTAGGGAGGTGGGGGGCCTCCCCCCTAGTCCTTTTATGCAAATTAATTTAGTTTAAATTAAATTATGTCGATTATTTAATAAATATTTAATTTAATCTAAATTAATTATTGATGTATTTTAAAACAAAATCATGACCATTGAATAAAACACAAATCAGTCTCAACCATTGATTTTGTGTTTCACATGGATTGGAATCCATGGACTCCCAAAATACTGTAAAAGAAAAAGCAACCCTATATTTTCTTTTATACACAACAATTAGGTAATTTATCTATCTCATTATCATACTACATGCCTCATCTCTCTCTCTCTCTTAGTTGTTGTCCACCTTGTGCCCTAGAGAGAGTCGTCATAGACGCGACGCCGTCATGCCACCGCTTCGACTGCTCATGGATCTCCATCTCCATCGGTGCATCTTGCTCATGAATAAGACATCGGATCTCTTGTAACGAAATCAGAACATTCTCCGCTTGGATCGTCAACTCGGATTGTGAGGAGTACGAGTCTCATCAACGCGCTCGCAAGCATCTCCTCCATAGGATCGGACTTGAGACATGAGGTCTCTTGGTTTAGAGACTTGATCGCAACCAAGATTCAAGAGGTGATCCTACATATTACTTGTGGTTAAATGAAATGATATGATAAGTGTTCTTGGATCATGTGGTTTCATCATTTAAATTTTTTTAAATTCCGCTGCACCAAGCAACTAGTGCGACTAGATGCTCCGATCGCATACGATGTGATCATCGCACTTCCATGATGCACTTAAGGATTTTTTTTCATATCTTTCAAACCTTGTCGAGGTACATATACCATCATGTTGGTGTGCATATGAAACCATATGGGATGTATGATCTCTCAAGGAAATCATATATGTTCATATCTGATGAACCGCGAGATAGAGCTCACTCATGAGATATTTTGGGGTCAAAATGAATTACATGCATGGTCGTTCTTGTTTATGAAATAAGACATGAATTCAAGATATTAATATATGCTTTTGGAAAGTATGTGATTAATATTGTCTCCTAATTATCAAATGAGAACACTCTTGATGCATTAGAAGAAGACAGTAAAATCATGGTTTGAACATCATAATTATAAAAGTCTTCTAGTGTGAAGGATGGATGAGTATTCAGAATAAGATCTTACCAACGGGTTGGGTGCCCTCCTGCCCATCCTGCTCTTGGGTCGGGCTTGGGCTTGGAGATTTGGGCATGGGTCGGCCTGACTCGGTCTGCAAAAAAAAAAAAAAAATATAAGATGAATAATACATGTATTAAAAAGGTACACTTCAAGTTTTTCATATGTGAAACTAATTTTAATAAAATTTAATAGTGCTCATGTCAAGTTACATGTATATAAAGTATAAATGGTATTAAGAAAATCATTTATACATATTAAATAACATTAAAAAATCAATAGAAAAAGAATGAAATGGGCCATGGGCCAACACATAGAGGCTTCAAACAAAGGTTTTGAACCTCAGCGCATTCGACCCTGCCCATGGGCCGGCCTGACCTGCATTTTGGCCAGGCCTATTTGGAATACTCAAGGTTACATTTTTGTTGTTCTAATAGATCATCTACCATGGCACTTCCATGCCTAAGAAGTGATGAAACAAGATGGATTTTAGAGGCTCCATTTAGATAGATGATTTGTGATTTAATTTGATTAAATCACAATTCATTTGAATCCAATTTCCAATTCCAATTCCAATTTCAATGTCCAAATGTTGAAAACAGAAATGGTCATAGAAATGGAAATATACATGCTGATGAATTTCAGATTCTTCACTCTAAAATACATTAATTAAGATTAGATTCATATACATTTTATACATTATCTTGCATAATTAGCATTTATGCATATGTTAATAATAATGGTATTTTATCATGCATAATTGCATAAAATAAGAAGCCAAAAATCTCAGCCCATGTTGATCGGTAAAATAAGCTAACTTTCCAGATTTTTAATTAATTCATGATAATTCCAAATCACCTGAAACCACTTCCATTGTGTACATATTACTAACAAGAATAAAAAAATACAAAAAATCCCTAACATCAATAAGTGGTCCGACAACTCAAACCCTAATTTCGGGATAATTGGAATAAAATGCTAATATCTTCCTCATACAGTGTCCAATTTAATCCTACTCACTTTTGAACTAATGTACACTCAACTACCTTCAAAACAAGACCATGTTCAAGTGAATCGAAGCTCATATGTGAAAGTTGGGTTTTGGACCTCCTTTGTACATTGCGTATTTTACCCGATTTTGATCTATTATTTTATGCACATATCCAACTCTTTTTATTTATTTCTTTTCATTTATCTTCTTTGACTAAAGTTTTATTAAAATGCATAAAAAATTTAACCTAAAATAAGACCAAAATCAAAGAAATTAAAAGAGTCCGAGTGTTCACTAATAGTTTGTACAAAAGTTATCTTTCTCGTATTTTATTTTATTTCTTTATTTTCATAATGAATAAAAATCCAAAAAATTACAGTAATGTGCAAATATTTATCTTTGATTTTATCATCTTTTCCTGATTTTTATCTTATATAAAAATGACAAAAAATTTAACAAAACCTAAAAATCAAGTATTCTACTTGAATAGAGAACCATCAAAAATATCACTTTGTGCAATTGACCTATTTTGGTTTCGGTCCCTTCATAAAATCATCGAGACAAGCAACTTTTGTGAAGAAAACTTTTCTATCTGAGGTCATTTGCTATTTATTTCTGAATTTTCTTTGTATTTTTATTTTCGAATTTTTTTGGTGACACGAGGCAGCCCTGGAGCTGCCATGTGTCACTCATTTTTGATATTTAATTATATTAACTTATTCAAAAAATATTTATAATAAATTTTAAAAATAAAAATAAAAATAATTAATAAATGCCACATGGTGCCTTATGGGCCAGTCGATCTGGCTGATCGGATGGCCCACAAGCGTCATCTCCTTCCTCCGCTCTCTGTAATCTACACCACTTTCTAGATCTGGTGGGTACCACCTGCCCTCCTCCATGAATCTCGTGATAACGCCGCCACCCCTCATGACTCCCATCTCCATCCACCTTCCTTTTATTGTTGGCACCTCCCTCGTGTGTATCGTCTCACCGCCATCAAATCCCCACCCAACCTCCACAAATCTCGTTCTCTCGCCGTCGCCTCTCCTGATTGAAACCATCACGCAATTCTCCCAAGATCTCTTCATGATCCTCGTTAATCACCAATCTCTGAATAGAATTCCCTCCTTCTTGTAACTCCGATGACCTGTCGCTATTTAAGAACCTCCATCGCTCCTATTCCACCCATCTGTCAATTGCACATCGAAAGGGGAGAACTCGGGGGGTGACAGCCCGGTCTCCATCCTCTAGCTACGAGATTCGAGGCCCGGTGCCTCGTCGCAACACGGCTTCTTCTCCAACTGCTCTTTCCTTCAGCCATCCTCACACCGTCGAGCCACCATGTTTCATCTTTGCACTCCATCGATCCATCCTACTATGCCTCTTTTGCATCATCAACGGAGGAGGTCCCTCCTTCTTCCATGAGCTGACCCCCTCGACCGCTTGCACCATATCATCCACCCTGCGCTTCTGTTTCAACGCCAATGTTCGTATGCTACACCCCTGCAACTACTCCACCTCGTTCTTCACCGACATCAGGGTCTGTCCCTCTGCCTAGTGTTCTTCCCCGACTATAGACCTTACTGACACAGTTCTCAGGAGGTACGGCCTCCATCTTCTTCGACGAGCCTCGCATCAGGAGGACTCCTCCATTTCCACATCGCCTTGTCCTCTAGACTCTTCCTCCAGGCATAACCATCCTCTCTGTCGTCAACACCAGCTGCCTATACATCTTCATTGACTGATGGAACTCTACCTCCTCCGTCCCCCTCTATCGGGCAGCCTTCCTAAGGCAGTCACGTGATCCCCACACCCCGTGTGAGGAAGATTTGCCAAAGAATCCTTGATCGTCCGCCTATTTAAAGATGACCCCCAAACTTGATATGCACGTGGGTGTGGGAATTTTGCTGAAAGCCCCCCCCCAAAGCTCCACCAAATCCCATCCAAGCCTAGTCGCCATCCAAGGGCACGTGCTCCGCACTTGGCACTTGGAATTTTGCAGATAGCCCCCTAGAGGGATCGGTAATTACATTCTATCCCTTCTACTATATTTTCTACTATATTTAATTATTGTAATTTTGCACTGAGACCCCTATATTTCCCCTTCATTTTAAACCTCTACATTACATCATTTTATTATTCCAAAAATAGCATTGTGTTCTTTAATTATCTCTATACATTGTGTCATGCTCATCATATTTTTATTATATTTGATTAATTAATAATTAATAATTATGTGAAAAATGTTTATTTTGCCCAATATACGATTAGAAATTCATAGATAATTAACTATTGCTCGAAAAATTTCCAACCATAGATGGTAGAATAATTTGATATTTACATTGTTCCCAAAAAGAATTGCATTTGCATTCATATTTTGCTCTATAAAAATCATTTTATTTATTTCAGTAATTAATTTTTAATAAGTATGAAATTCAATATTTTTAGGTTTTGGGATTTTTCTGAGATAGATTCCTAGTGACATATTTTAGGTAATTTTAATTCCTAAAAATAAATAGATTTAATATTTATAATAATTATTTATTGTAAATCTCACTGTATGTATGCATTAATTCCAAAAATATTCATTTTACATCAAAAAATTCCAAAAATACAACACACTCATTTCATCACTAATTACATCTTGGTTAAGCTTCTTAATTTTTGGACATCATTTGATAGATATCAATTTTCTAGTCCTTAAAATTAGTCGCATTTGCATTTGCATTCCAAAAGTGCATTAAAATACCAAAAAAATCCGCCTCAAAAACCGTGCATAAAATTCGGTAGACACTAACCTAGGTTGTTTTTTTGCCTCCTCAAGTATGACCATGGGACTTGCCCAAGTAAAACAAACATAAAATCACTCGAATTAATCGAATTAAATATTTAAGTGATTATTTATTGATTGATTCCGATTATCCACCTACAACGAAACGACACAATTATTTTCGCATACTTAACTCACAAAAATTAAAAGAGAGTTTATCGGACTCATCAGATGGCGTTGTTGTCGGGAGGCAAACGAGTCAGGTTGTCCATCTAAAAAATTAGTTATGTGTTTTTCACATATTCGGGTAGTATGATCCACGTATCTCTTCACTGTACATTACCCATTTTTTATTTATTTATTTTTTTCTCTTTTTTCCAACATTTATTTTATTTTACTTTCAACATTTATTTTCTCGTTCTATTTTTGATTATTTTTTTGTCACTCTCTTACACCCTCTCTCTTATTTTTTATGAGGTACCAGACGAACGTGGAGCGGCTCTCTCGAAACTGACACCTCTTCATCGATCGAAAAGCCGCATAAAATTAAGATCGAGTCGAGTTGTGAGAGAGCGTAGAGTCTAGGATTTATTTTCAACGTTTTTATTTTTTATAATTAAATGCTCATTTATAGCGGTATCCATTTGGACTCTCGCGTGTGTAATAAGACCTAAACTTTTTTTGTGGTGTCGTGGCTTGTTTCACTCTCCGGTGAGTGTGGGCCTGACTTGAGTGGCTCGTAGGTTAGACATGCACATACGACTATTAGAGCTTTTAGGATTATTCTCTGTGCTCATAGAAGCTTCGATCACACCTCACTTTAATTGAGACGCACATTAGCTCTTTAACTTAGTCAAAAATTTAACTCATTTCTTCCCGACTAATAGAACTATCTACTAGGTGTGGTTTTGTCGGCTTGCATATCATATAGAATAAAATTTCGATTCTTGTATTGCATCCCACATGGAGATTGCGAGGAATTACTATAAGTCTTCTAACTAAGCATACGTCATTGTTTTCCATGTGCATCGGCTTTTTCCGAATTTTCTCCCTCATGTTTTGTCACTTAAAATTTAAAAGGAAATTGAGACTGGATGGTAGACGTGCACTTGTGCTCAAGTAATTTTTCCAGTGATCACACAATAAAAATTGGGACTACTAAACAATGCTGACTAAATTAAACCATAAAATTGAGAATTTTTACGGGAGAGCAACCCCATCCTTGGATTCATTTATCTATTTGAGTGAGCGAGAGATGACACTTAATGCTAGAGCCCAAGTTCGGAATCTTCATTCAGACTACTGATTCTATAAAAATGACTAGCTACTTCTCAGTGAGGAAACACGGGTAGCCGTTTATGGTCTGTCTTTCCTTAGCAGAGTGGTGATATAAAGGACACCGTGTAAGGCTTTATCTTTAAGTAACGGGTATCCGTTTTACGATCCGTACTTATACCCATACTGGCTAAATGTAGGTGCAACTAGTCGTATGAATCCGGGTCAGTCTTTAAGAAACTTTTCGGCACCTAACATGTTGCTAATTTTTCTCAGTACTGAATTTATCACCAACTAAAATTAAAAAGATAATTTGTCGAACTCTTGCGACTTCATTGCGTGAGTTGGTGAACATGGGGTCTATATCGTGTTTGCGTTGATGTGCGTGAACCGGGCTCGATTATCAAAAACTGCACACTTGTGCCATCTCCCTCCTTGATTTAAAATTTAGGGTTTTTTCTTGTAACTATCCTGTGTACTTAAAACAACTTTAACCAAGATCCATTATGATTGCTCATCCACCTCCTTTGAAAATGACGGGACATTGGTCCGCGTACCCACCATATCTGTACTTTGAAAATGAATTCGCCTTGGTCAAACCTCTTCCTCCAGACATACTCCAACATTTGCAGGAGACTCTCACCCACGGATGAAGCCAAACCACTCTATAAATTCCAATTCACTTTCATCTGATCATCCGATTGAATTCTCAACTTCTTCATACTTCCCACCAATCTTGTCTACACATGATCAAGTCCCATCTTGGGCTAACCCATCTTATTCCCCATTTTTTGCTAGAACTCATGAACCATCTGAAGAACTATCTACTATTGAGGCAAATGACTGGCACAGACATCAACCCCAACCGACTTCATTTTTTCATCACAATTTTGTTGGGATAGGTCAATGATTCACAGAGACACATCCGTATTAGACCGTAAGGAATAACATGGTGAACCGACCAAACCGAATAGAGCATTTTGCACCTGACGATCATCCATACTGGATTGACCCCAAGGACCAAATCTCTATTGACCAACCCGTATACCACTCCTTCGGACAACCTGTACATACAGAGGATCGGACATATGATATCGACATAAATAAACCTTGTATGATTCCACTATATGAGGATGCGACCAAACACGACGATAGAAATGGACTCTACTCTACCCAGCATAACATGCTTGAGTCACGATATGTAGAGTATGAGATCTATAGATTTCCACAGAATCCTCCCATAGAACAGACTCCGCCCATGGTTGATGAAAAGCTTTTCGAGGATGATTGATAGAATTTCCACCTAACGTGTCGATGAAAATGGAAGACAAAATGATTGGATCTCAGGTTGAAATCCCCGAGAATACTCAGAAACCCACAAATTGTGTACACCCTAGGGATGGCTCTGATAGCAACATCTCTGCATACTACTCCCTTAGGGATAACTCTGATTCTGATCAAAACCCCTCCTCATATGTAGAAAACAACTCATCTACACACCATACCAAAAAGACCAAAAATTTTGAAAAATTCAAAAACACCCAAAAGATTGAAAAAACAAAAAAACCCTAAAAATTGAAAATGGAGAAGATTTGAAAATTTTGGATCCTACTCGAAGGGAAGCACTGAATAAAAGTTCGATTTTTGAACTTCCCTTAAATCGCGTCATTGGACACTTTCCCTACCGAGAAAGATTTACAAAGAGTAAATTAAGGCTGAAAAAGTCGAGCAGGAAGAGAACAAAGACCGAAAGACATATATTGTCAATGGTCACCTCTTTGATGATGAGAAGAAAGACCAAGAGTCGCAGAGTAAAGCAGTTGCCTCGATTTGACTGTGGAATCAAATACACAACATTCACCCATGCCCAAATCGATGATGATTCACCAATCAGCATCCTCCCGACCTCCGTATTTGAGAAGCTCAAACTCAGACCAATCAAGATATCAAGAGAGATCGTTCAATTGGCTAACCGATCTATAAGATGACCGAGAGGAACAATTTCCCTCATCATGATATTCCAAGGTGCTCCACTCAAGGTGGAATTCATGATCCTTGATATTAAGCATCAGGGAGAATTCATCCAATCTCCAATAATTCTTTAGAAGTTGTTCTTAGCCTTGGCCAGGTCACTATTGAATGCGAGACTCAGGAAATCAATTTCACGACATTGGGAGCACTTCAAGTTCAACCAGTATTTGAGGAAACACGGTATAAGGTAACCCACAAAGCCGACAACATCTGTAACCATCAAGCGGTAGACGAGCCCTACCCCATTGACACACCTGAGATAATAGTTGTTGAGAAGACCATTGGTTCAGAGACTCATCCCATCCTTCCATTCCCATCTGCTTGGACCTCAACCACTATCATGAAAAATTAGGATCTTTGCTTCCATGATAATGATGAGGAAACTCGAGCATGGGCTTACCCAGAGTCGGATAAGATCTTCTCTGACCACCTTGACCAACTCAATCTAACACATGAACTCACCAACGACATACCAACTCGGAACACATAAGCAGGACATCCGCTGACCGGGGAAGAATACTACAATGGTTATTCATCTAATGAGGACCTGATTGTCAATACATCTCAAACAATAAGGACCAAATTGACCCTTCCCAATAAACAAACTAGGAAAGTTGCCTTTGACATTCTAGCAAAGGAATCTTTTGATAATTCCTCATCGGTGCTGGACATGGTAATTTACATGAGTGAACTCAGTTTGGCAGCTCTAAAGACCTATCTGAGCAAGCAGCCAAATATCGACCCCCATTGGACTATTCCTTCTCCTCACTATTGTTCGTCTAGAGTCGATTCTCCTGGTCTCATTAGATATACCAGAATTATTTCTTATAAGTAGATGAGACTGGTGCTTCAGAGAATTCATCATCCGAGGATAATTTGCTTGACCCCAAGACTGAGCACATTCTGAGACAACATCTTAAGAACAAGAATATATGGAGTACCTCCACCTTCTAGTACTATTCCTCTGAAGATAACTCTGGCGATGGTTGGGTATCATATGATTTATACGCTTCATCTACTCTACAACATGATTTTTTGAGGATAACACTAATGATATATGGGACTCATCTGCTTCATCTTCTTTCAATCATTATGACCTCCCGTCACAGGCTCACAAAAAGATCTACCGAAAACCTCCTTAATCATTGTACATCTTCTTCCTCTACTTAGGCCAAGTCTTAAGTATCGAGGGACCATATGACCACTGTATATATACTCTTCATCAATTTCTCCCATTATCTTCCCCATCTTCTCTCTTCTTCTATACTTATACTATTCACAGCATAAGTATAGGGGGCAGGCCTATCTATATTTTGCTTTTTTCACTCTATAACACATAGCCCGAGCTATGTATTATCTACGCTTCTTGTGCTCGGAGGATATAGCACTCGCTAAGTATAGGGAGTGAATATATACTGTGTATATATTATACCCATAGCTCATACTTTCGCATAAGTCTATATTCGTATTTACGGAGTGGGTAACTAACTTATAAAAAAATAGTTTTGCAACTAACATTGACCGTGTCCAATTGTGTGTGCAACTAAAGTTTGAAAATTGGATTCTTATTCAAAAAAATAATCTCAAATTTTATTAAAGAAAGCAAAAAATTACAAAATTCAGAAAAACGATAGTGTATGCATTTCCGTACCTGCACTTCATCCAGCATTACATGCATTTGCATTGTGAAAAGCCCTTGGGTTCTGAACCGAGTTATGAGTAGAAACCAAGAGTGGTCTGGACTTGACCTTAATCCACATAATTTCCAGAGGAACTTCACCGAGAAAGGGGATTTTAGAAGCTTTAGGTCTTTGACTTAATTCTTTGAGTTCCACATGACAATATGCAGAGTTTAACTCTTAATGTCTAACCTAGTCGCCTCATTCTGGGTACGACTCTTGAATAGGGAATTAATTTGTACTCTCACATTATGCACTTAGCTCAACTCAAACGAGGTGTTAGAAGACTGTGTGGGTCTCTTTTCTGTTAGTATGGACATCTAAAGACCGGAGTACAAGTTGAAATAAAGCTTCTAAAAAGGGATGGATTGCTGGGCATAATTTTTTCTAAGACCCCAAAACATGTACCAAAAAAAATTTCATCCGTAGGGATACAACAATCCATGAAGAGATACCAAATTTCCAAACAAAAAGAAGCGAACTACCAAATAAATATTTGACCAAAAAGGTCCAAGCTTCAAGAATATCTACAGATCTTGGTGAAGACTTGGCTAAATTGGCCAGCTTCACAAGGAAAGGTGACTACACTGGCCACCCTCCAATTCTTTTCCACTTATTCTAATTTCACTCCCTTTTTGATTGTGAATACAACGTAACAGACCTTAGAAGGAAATACTTGACTCCCCAAGGACGAGTTATTAGAGGAGAGGCTTGTATGGTAGTCTCGCATTCTTGATGGGAAGAGCTAAAACCTTTCAAACTCATGAGTCAATTGTTAAATGTTCATGGGGTATGCTTTGGGAGGACGATTGATCTAAGATGACTTCTGAGCCGAAATTGTTACAATGATATGTAGAACTTGGAGGTTGGTAATTTTTAAAACCCTATTTCTCATAGGAGTTCAGTCAAACTAAAAATCCAAAGGTCGGTTCTAGATCCATTTTCACCTTCTGCTCATGGTCCTGGTATGTAATCTAATCTCATTTCACCTCATTCATTCTTTAGATGCCTTGGGACGAGCATGGTTTATGTATAGGGGGTTGATGAATCTACAATTCATCACTCTAAAAGATATTAATTAAGCTCAGTTCCCCAAAATTCATCCATATTTTATCCATTATCTTGCATAACTAGCATCCATGCATATGTAAATAATAATGGCATTTTATCATGCATAATTGCATAAAATAAGAAGCCAAAAATCTTAGCCCATGTTGACCTGTAAAATAAGCTAACTTCCCTGGTTTTTAATTAATTCAAGCTAACTCCAAATCACCTGAAACTACTTCCATTGTGTACATATTACTAACAAGAATAAATGAAAAATACAAAAAAAAATCACTAACATCAATAAATGGTCCAGTTATTCAAACCCTATTTTCAGGATAATCGGAATAAAATGCTGATATCTTCCTCATACAGTATCTGATTTAATCTTACTCACTTTTTAACTAATGTACATTCAACTACCTTCAAAACAAGATTGAGTTCAAGTGAATCAGAGCTCATATGTTAAAGTTGGGTTTTGGGCCTCTTTTGTACATTGTGTATTTTAGCCTATTTTGACCTATTATTTTATGTACTTATTTAACTCTTTTTATTTTTTATTTTTCATTTATCTTATTTGACTAAAGTTTTATTAAAATGAACAAAAAACCAAATCTAAAATAAGATTGAAATTAAAGAAATTGACAGAGTCCAAGGATTCACTAACAGTATGTACAAAAGTTGTCTTTCTCGTATTTTATTTTAATTTATTTATTTTATTTTTTTATAATTATTAAAAATCTATTAAATTAGAGTAATGTATAAATATTTATATTTGATTTTATAATATTTTTTCAGACTTTTATCTTATTTGGAAAGATAAAAAAATTACAAAACCCAAAAATCGGGTATTCTATATACATAGAAACACCAAAAATATCACTTCATGCAATTGACCTATTTTGGTTTTGGTCCCTTCATGAAAGTTGTATATCTCATCGAGACGAGCAGGTTTCATGAAGAGAATTTTTCAATCTGAGATTATTTTCTATTTATTTCTGATTTTTCTTTGTATTTTTATTTTGAATTTTCTAGCGGTGACACGTGACCGCTCCTGGAGCCGCCACGTGTCACTCATTTTTGGTATTTATTTATAGGGTAAATTACATTTTGGGTCCCCACCTATGGGTCTGATCTCAGAATGGGTCCCGATCTTTAAATTGTAACAATTCAGGTCCCAAGGCCATTAATGTAAGGAACATTTTGGGGCTAATGACGGTTATGCCCATGTTTAAAAGTTGGAACCCAACCCCCATTCCCTTCCCAACAAGGTCATATACGTCATGAACTCCAAAATTTCCATTTCCTAAATGGTCCTAGGATCTAAATCGTTACAATTTAAAGATCGAGACCCATTTTGGGATCGGACCCATAGATGGGGACCCAAATTGTAATTTACCCTTATTTATATTCAATTATTCAAAAAAATATTATAATAAATTTAATAAAAAATAAAAAATAATAAATTAATAAATGCCATGCGGTACCTTGTGGGCCTCCCGATCTCGGCCGATCGGACGGCCCACAAGCACCATCTCCTTCTTCCGCTATCCGTAATCTCTACCTCTTTCCAAATCCGGCGGGCACTGCCTACCCTCCTCCGTGAATTTCGCGATGCTACCACTTCCCCTCACGAATCCAATCTCCGACCACCTTCCATTTATGGTTAGCGCCTCCCTCGCATGTATCTCCCTCGCCATCATCAAATCCCCACCCAACCTCCGCAAATCTTATGCACCGACCACAACCTCTCCTGATTGAACCCATCAAGTGATTCTCCCCCGATCTCTTTGTGATCCTTGTCAACCGCCAATCTTCGAATAGAATCCCCTCCTTCTCGCAACTCCATAGACCCGCTGCTATTTAACAACCTCCATCGCCCCTCTTACATCCAACCGTCGATTGCATATCGAAAGAGGAGAACTCCGGTGGTGATAGCCCGATCTCCATCCTCTAGCAGCGAGATCCGAGGAATGGTGCCTCGTTGCAGTGCGACTTCTTCTCTGACTGCTCTTTGCTCCGGCCATCCTCGCATCGTCGAGCCATCGTGTTTCATCTTTGCACTCCATAGATCCATTATACTCTGCCTCTTCCGCATCATCAACGGCGGAGGTCCCTTCCTCTTCCAGGAGCTGACCCCCTCGACTACTCTCACCATATCATTCACCCCACACTTCTGTTTCAACGCCAATGTTCGTACTCTATACCCCCACAACTACTCTACCTCGCGGTTCACTGACATCAGGATCAACCCATCTGCATTGTGTTCTTCCCCAACTCCAAACCTCGCTAACATAGTTCTCAGGAGATACGACCTCCATCTTCTTCGATGGGCCTCGCATCAAGAGGACCTCCGCAATTACCTTGTCTCCTTCTCTTCCAAACACTTCCTCCAGGCATCACCATCCACTCCATCATTAACTCCAGATACCTCTACATATTAATTGACTAAAGGAGCTCCGCCTTCTCCGTCCCCGTCCACTGAGCAGCCTTCCTAAGGCAGACACATGACCCCCACACCTCATGTGAATAAGATTTGTGGAAGAAGTTCTGATCGTCCACCTATTTCCAAACCCACCACCCCCTCGCACGTGATACACATGTGGGGTTGGGAATTTAGCTGAAAGCCCCACCAATGCTCCTCCAAATCCCACCAGGCCCAGTTGCCTTCTAAGGGCATGTGCAGAATTTTGCAGATAGCCCCCAGAGGGCTCGGTACAATCTAGCTCTTCTAATGCATTTTCTACTTTACTTATTTATTGTAATTTTGCACTGAGTCCCTTGTGTTTCCCCTTTATTTTGACCTCTACATTGCATCATTTTATTATTCCAAAAATGCAGTCGACCGGGTTCAAGCTTCCCAAGCTCTATGTTGTTTAGGAACTCTCCAAGGGTCTGACCACCTCTTGATAAAGGCCCTGATGAGGTTGACCTGCAAACAGAAACTTACGAGCCTCCAAAATTCCTTTCCTCCCAAGGTCACCATAATCTAATATGTGATTCAAAAATGACTTGCTTGCTTGAAGTTGAAGGAAAGATATGTGCCAATCAAACCACGGGCAATCACTGGGTCGAACCGCCCAGATCAGTCCCTCCATCTATCTAGCATTGTGTTCTTCAATTAATTCTCTACATTGTGGCATGCTCGTCATATTTTTATTATCTGTAGTAATTAATAACTAATATGTGTGTGTAAATTTGCATATTTCACCCAATCTACGATTAGAAATTCATATGAAATTAACAATTGCTCGAAAATTTGCTACGATTAGAAATTTTACCTAAACTTGTCACATGCTTCTTGAGCTCATTTCTTAGCTCCAAATAGTTCGGACTATGATTAGAAATGGTCAAGGAAGTTGGATTCAGCTCACCGACACTTGTCTAGCTCATGGAAAGTGTGATGTGTTTCATTGAGCTCATTGAGAGTGTAAAGTGTTATTGCTCGAGCTCAGCATTCACATGTGATGGATTTTTACAGAAAATGATGTAAAGCCTGAAAATAGATAGTTATCCACATTTTAAGTCTCTATACATGAATTGTCTAATCTCCCCGACATTATCTCAAGTATCTGCATGTTTATGTCATGAGTCTTAATTGGATTAGGACTCATACTTGTTAATGGCATTATTATAATAATTATCATTATTAGAAGGGCATTTATCAATATGATTCACAAGCAAAATTCATTTATTAATGTGAATAGTGATTCATAAGAACTAATATTTATATGGATGTGATTCACATAGATATTTATGTAAATATGATTTACATAATGTTTCTAAGCCATGAGATTGTGTGAATTTGATTCACATTAATTTTATAGATGTGAATTGGATTTGCATTTAATTTTGGACTCATGAATAAAACTCATTAGCTTTGAGGATTAATTTCATAATTTCTTCAACATTGATAATATGATTATCAAGTGAAATAATTAATGAATTAAATTTTCAACAATAACTTCCATTTATGGAAGGTGGTGGGCATGTATACTAAGTACACATGGTCCACCATGTTGTTTAGTTCTTATTAAATTAGGACTCTAAAGTTGTTTCTTATTTTTTATAATTAATTAATATTGATTAGAGATAATAAGGAGATTATCCTTAGTGAATTGGAACTTCCTCTTAGCCCTTGATTTAAAATCCAAGGGTTACCATGTACAAGTTGGACATGTACAATAAGTATAAAAGGAGGGCTATGCTCTCTCTTTTTGCAATAATTGTAAGAGTTAAATCCTCTTCTAAATTCCGTGCCCCTTGAAAGAGAAAGAGTCTCAAGAATCTTCAACTCTTAAAACTCTCTTCTTGTTTTCCTAGATAACATCTGGATTCGTGGGAAGCAATGCAACTCATCTTCGCATCCACGAGAGAGAAGTCTGCAGATCGGGCTTAAATTTGGGATGTTTCTTTCGCAAAAACTCACGGTTTAGAGGTAATCCTGGTTTACTCTCTTATTCATCATGAATATTAGAAATAAAAAAGGAAATCATTTCCTTACATATTTCATTCTAGATGCACAATTTGTTGTGCTACATTTTCTGGTTCATGCGATAAACTAACATTACTTTGACAAGTTGTTTGCTAAATATTCCCCATTTTCCATGATACATAGTAAATATTTTTTATTTACTTCCGTCATAAGCTTCGTTTACACATAGGGTTTATCCAGATTCTGCAGTAATCATAACTCATTATGGTTTCATCGAATTAGATGTACCAACTACGAGAAACTCATTTATGCCCATAGATGTATTTTTCATCTTGCACACTTTACCTTCCTCAGTTATGAATCCATGGAGCTGCTCCATATAGTTATCCTCCTTGAGGTATCAATTAAGAAATGTCGTCTTGACATCCATCTGCTAGATGTTGTAGTCAAGCTATGTTATTATAGTTAATAGTGCCCTCATGGATTTAAGCATAGCCACAGGAGAGAATGTCTCATCGTAGTCAATGCCTTCTCTCTATGTGTAACCCTTGACTATGAGTCATGCTTTGAAGATATCTATCTTGCCATTAGGTCCCCTCTTTCTCTTGAAGATACATTTACACCCAACGGGTTTTATGCCTCTAGGTCGATCCTCTAGGATCCATACATCGTTCTTGTACATGTAGTATATTGCAGACATCATTGCTATCATCCATCTATCTATGACATGATCCGCGAGTGCTTCATCAAATGAAGTTGGATCATTGGTAGTTTCACCTGACACATGGAATACGTACCTTTCAGATGGCGCAACCACCCTCAAACTCTTTCAAAGAGGTACATGTGTTTTACCTTCGATTTCTAGTTCAGGAGGCTTAATATCCTCAGTGGATTCAATAAGTTTCTTTACATCATTTTTATCTTTACTTTTAACGAACTCATCCTCTAAGAATTATACATCTCTAGAGATGAAAACCTTTTGTGATTCAAGGTCCTAAAGTTGGTGTCCAATATTGTCCTTTACATACCCAATGAAGTAGCACTCTCTATTGCTAGATTCAAGCCTACTTTCATCCACATTCTTCGTATGGACCAAGAAACCCAAATCCTCTAGTATCTAGAACTGGGCTTGGTTCGAAACCAAAGCTCAGGAGGAATTTTGGGTACGAATTTGCTAGGAACGTTGTTAAGGATATATACCACAATCTCGACTACATATATCCATAAACTAAGAGATAAATGTGCTTTGTCACTGAATAGGCCATGTCCATGATAGTCCTGTTGCGTATTTCCGCAACAACATTTAGTTTGGGAGTTCCACAAGGAGTGATATTGGATACAATCACTCCCTCTTTGAGGTATTCGTTAAATTCATCTGAGAGGTATTCGTCACCTCGGTCAGATCGAATCCGTTTATTCTTCCTATCAGTTTGGTTCTCAACAAAAGTCATGAATTCTTTGAACTTTTCAAAGGTTTCAGACTTATGATGTAATAGGAAGATAACCTCGTATCATGAATGGTCATCAATAAATGTAATATAATATCAATATCCATTTTGGGTCATATATTGAAGGGACCACATACATAGTATGTATTAGGTCAAGAATACCATCGCATCATGTAACCTAATTACAAAAGGGTGATATGTTCATTTTACCTCGAATATAATGTTCATAGGTAGGTAATGTTGGAACTGTAAAAAAATCTAAGAGTCCATCCATTATCAATCTATTGATCATATCAACATATAAATGACCAAGCCTTTGATGCTAAATCATATTTGAATGAGTCCTACCCTCTATAGTTCTCTTAGGGTTTTTATTAATGGGTGTTACATTCATGACAGATTCATAATGCACAATTCATAGAATCCACCAGAAGTTAGAACACCATCTGCAACATGTTTATAATAATGGCTTATGATACGCTTCTCAGAGAGCATGAACGAATATCTATTTCTAACTAACTTACATATAATAAGTGCCTTCTAACATCTGGAATAGAAACATGTCTAAGTAATAGGAGTCTCCTACTAGATAATGATAGCCTGCACATCCTGACGACAACTACTGCAACAGTTGCATCAAAACCCATCAAGATGACTATCTCCCTTTCATGAAGATTTCTGATCTCCAAAATAGATGCAAGAGATTGCATACATGAACAGAAGCACTTGAATTTACAACCCATCTACCTTCTCGTCCTATGAGAAAATTATTTTCAGTGATGAAAGTAGATTTTGTACATGCCAAGCCATTATTATTCCCCTTCTCTAAGTTTTCATATAATTTAGACAATCTCTTTTACAGTGCCCTGGACTTTTGTGTGATGAAATATATCCACTTTAGTGGATGTCAGATGTGTGAAATCTTTAGAGGATGAGTCAACACTTTGACGTCCAGACTCTTCCGAAACCCATGCTTACGACTGTGTTCTATGCAGTTCGCATCACCGAACATATCTTTTAGATTCAGCATTATATCATGTTCATCCTCGATAAGGAAAAGCAAAAAGAAGCATTTATTTCCAGATGACCGGGACGAGAATGTTACTTCGGAGGCACATTAGATAGAGACCCCAAAATATAACATCGAATCGGCGAGTGGTCCTTATTAAAATTTTCATTAAATTTTAATTCTTCTATTGACATTGGATTTGTATGCTTATTCTCAATCAACACATAACCGATGCGCTCTGCAGAGAAAACAAGCTTCCAATTATGGATCCAATCCGAATAATTTGGTCTGGTCAATTGGTTTACCTCTAGAGGCATGTTGATCATGTTCATATGGATCCAATCCGAATAATTTGGTCTGATCAATTGGTTGACCTTCAGAAGCCTGTTGAGCGGGTTCATAGATTTCATATCTGAGATTAAGAATGAACTTAAATTAGAACATATAAATAATATATATATATATATATATTCAATTTAAATTCTTTGATTAAGGATTTTTAATCAATTTGTCTTACCTTTTAAACTCTGAAAGTTCATTCCCTTATTAAACTTTTAAAGCAAGAGATATACTTACCGCTATATCTCTAACAAGATCTGGAATCTCCTTTTTACCTTTGTTACATCCCAATAATATGAGAAATTTCTAATCACATAAAAAGAAGCGGGAAGTCATTCCACCTTATAAGTAGGGATGAGCATTGGGTTGGGCCGGCCTAGCTTGTGTAGTCCGACACCGCGTAAGCCCAATCATAACATGGGTTGGGCTTGGGCATCATTTGAAGGCCCATTTCTAGTTTGGGCCGGGCTCAGGCTTAGGTCGGCCCATCCCATTTGGCCCAACGTCCTGGCCCGAATCATTGCTCAAATTCAGGACCGTCAACCCAGACCGAATTATGTCCTGATTTTGTTATTTTGTTTCATAGCTAGACAAATTAATCAATTATCAACGTACATGCTTGTGGAAGTGATTTCAAGGATTTCGACTTCCATGTACCATATCCACTGGGCTCAGACTTTGGTTCTTTGGGGAATAGTGTTTAGCCATTCAATTTGTTGTCTGCATCAGATAAATCCATTTGGATTGAATATTTCATCTAAAATGTTTGAAAGTGTAAATATCATATTAAGGGTAAAAGATAATTCAAAATCTATAGAGAGAGGTCTCATTTATTCCACATTTTATTGACCCAAAAAATGGATGGACCTTTCAATGTAAGTAATTCATTGTTTACTGTAAGTTGATGCAAAATAACGTTATCTTTTATAAATTGTCTAGATAAAAGCAAATTAGAGGAGAGGTGGCATGGAATAGAAAGCTATTCCTCTCAAATATTTTCCCAAGATTGCTAATTAACATCAAATATAAGCTCGTCTTTCTTTGTCATTGATTTATTTAGATTACGTGCTTGAGGAGATTAATACGTAATAGTGGATACAATGCATAAACTATGATTGGGTTCACTAAAACCCATTTTGTGCTCAGTCCCTTTTTGTTCCATCCAGAGCCCTTTCAAAGGCCCAATATTGGTATGGACCGGCAATGAGGATGTTTAGATCGACAACTTATACGGATACATGTATTTATTGTGCACCTACAACAATATAAATCTCTTGTGCATGAAATAAATTACATATTAAATATATATGGGCCAGCCTAGCCCATAGGAATTGGGATGAGCCTAGGCTAGGGCCAGACAAAAAAATTACTGGTCTGACCCAAGGGCCAAGACTTGATTTTTTAAACGGGCTTGGGTATGGGCCCTTCAGGTCCTGGCCCAGCTCAACCCATGCTCATCCCTACATGCAAGTTAACTTGCATTTCTGGATTCGATTTTTAACACCCGAGCCCGCCATCCCTAATGTGATGTTGACTGTTGTTAATTAAATCAACTGTTAACAGGAAAAGAACTTGTTATGCGCAATCCAAAACCACTTTAATTATATGAGGAGGAATATTGGGGTCATTTCGCATACGCCCTTACTCTTTCGAGAAGCAAAGAGCCCGATCCATATGCGCTTGTATGTAGGATCAATAACTTCAGATAGGCGTGTCCCAGATAAAATCCGTGGTGACGGAACCATTCACTTTGACTGGAGATCATGGATTCCATATATATGATCCTTGATATCTCATTCAAATTTTGATTAATCATTAGGAATCACATTCATTACGATTAATTATTCCACAGGAATTACATATCTATTTATAATAGAGTGCTTGTCTTTAATTGGATCTAACTAATTTGACCATATTAAATTAATTAACTATCTAATGCAACCAACAAATAATTATGGTTGGATCGATATTTCTATATGGTATACACACCCACATTGTACAATTGTATTATTCCAATCAGTTTTTTAAAGTACGCAAAGACTTCTCATGTTACCCATCCTTGAAACAGATGAAGCCATGTTGGACAGTCATAAATGCAAAAATCAGACCTGCGGTTAATTGATATAGAGAGTTGTCGATGTAGAGATAACTGTGAAATCAAACCCGGTTTATCAAACAAAAATCAATGAAATAGGAGGGAGAGAGAGAAAGAGTAAGATTAGCGGCTTCTCTCTCCTATTTCATCTACACTATATTCTTTATCCATGTAAGTGTACCTGGGTCAAACTCGAGGAGGCAGAATATCAAAACATCGGTTTTTGACAAGAAAGAAATCCCAAAAAATTCACTATATTTTTTATTTTACAACAAACTTCAAGAATGGTCTCAAACTAACTCGCACTTACAAAAATTGAACAGAGAAAACTATGCGATGAAAATCAACAAAAAATAGCAAGAAATGTAGCTGAGTTAGTTGCGTAACTAACCTAAAAAATCGGGAAAAAAATTCAACAACAATGAGGTCCAAAATACCCCAACAACCCCGGGGCAGAAGTGCAAAGAAAGGTTTTAAGTCTGCTACAAAATGGTCCCTGCTCATGAACTAAACTGCATATAAAAGTAATTTTATTACATATAGGTCCCTACGTGGGGACCAAAATGTAATTTTTGGAAACTGTAGGAGAGGGATAAAATTTATGAAAGCTTGTTGGACTTATGTTGCAAATTCTCCACTGTTTCGATCTAAACGATCTGGATTAGTGACGGTGCGATCTGAGTCATCCATATGGGACACATGTCGCAGCCCTATACAGTATGGTGTTCTTGAGTTTCTTCCCCTCCTTGCGACTAGCGACGAAGGCCTCTTCGCTGAATTCTTCCCGACGATTGGCGATGATCTTGGGCCTCCGGTAGGGCCAGGAGGGAGACTTCTTCTCCCTCCGAGCTTTCCTGCGGTGGATCTCCTCCAAAGGTGGTGGATGACGGCGATTGAGCGCCGATGAAAATGATTGTCCGAATTGTCCTGGAAGCTGTTGATGGCTACTTTGCTTTGATCATTATTTGAACTTTAAAGCCCCGAATGCTGAATTGGACTCTCCAGATGTAGTAATAACCTGCAAATGAATCTTTATTTGCTCGATTCACAAGGAATCGGTACAAGATTTAAGGGTTTTGCATGTTATAAAGGATTTCCAGGAAATGGGAGGAAATGGAGGGAAAGGGAGTCAATTTGGGGTCCATTTGAATTGGATTTGAAAAGTACAATTAATGCAAAACTAATGACGATGATTAAGCTTTCTAATTACACGAGTAATGATGCTAGTTAGGGCACGCGTATCGAGAATTAAATTGCAAATGGTGGAGGAATTGACCTGGGGATTAGAAGGTTTATGACCTCTTGGATGATGGTTCGATGAGGCGGTCTTCTCGGAGCTGGACGTGGCGGCGAAGCAGTGATGCAAGGCTGATGGCACCTTGGAACTCTCCTCTGGTCTATCCTCTTCCACGTTGAGCTGACCTCGAGCCCTGTTATGGCCGGAATGAGGTGGAACACGACGGTGAAGGTTGGATGACGACCAAGTTGGTTATGGAAGCGGGAGCTTATGAGCAGTTAGTTCATCAATGGCGATTAGAAGAAGCTTTTATAGGTGATCGGAGGGAGCTGGTTTGAAGATCGACGGTGTGCGTGTGTTAAGGTTATTAGGGGTAGAGGATGGAGGGATTAGATCAGAGTTAGGAGATTGGAGGTTGCATGTAGAAAAAGGCAAAGGTCGATCGATAGAACAGAAGCAGCTGCTTCTTATTCTTGGAGATGAAGCTCTCATCAGCACCTGGTTGGCCAAGTTGGATTAAATATATTATTAAAGATGGATTAAATAGTAAATAACATTATTTTAAATAGGCATAAAAATGAAAAATGTAGATAATTAAATTATCTAAATTATAGTATAATTGGTTTTAATAAATAATAATTATTTTGTGAAATATAAATTTTATATTAATAAATAAGTATAAATAATACTTAATAAATAGATTTTGTATTTTTAATTTAATGAATAAATAACATATTAGTTTTATATTTCATTAATTATGCGGTTAATAAATAAAGTATGTACAAATTTTTGTAGATTTTAAAAAATTAATTTAAGTATATTAATAAAAACAAGTATAAGTTATACAGTTCATTTATACCTATAAATTAGTGATTTTGATTTATTTAAAATAATAAATATGCTCCAAAAATTATGAAATAAATTAGTGTTAAAATACAAGATCAATGAAATAATGAGAAATTATAAAATTATTAAAATGATAAATAAGGTGTTCTAAATAAAGTAATTAGCCTAGAAACCCAGTTGTGGTGAGGTTCCAAAACCGACTTTTTGCAAAAGGACTCCAATTTTAGTGAAATCACCTTTATTTTTTAGAGAATATTATTTTATAAACTTTAAAAGTGAGTAGAGTGAAACTGGATTTTTTTATGAGAAAGTTATGATGTTAGGAAGCTGGGATTTTGGCAATTTACAAGTTGGATTTCTTGGTATATATAAGGTAATATTTTTAACTTATTTTTATATTTTTCTATACATTTTTAGAAATAATTAGGAAAAGAGTTTGGTGAAGAATATGTTAATATGAATTAATTAAAAATCTTTAAAGTTTTGGTATTTATTAGATAATTAATGAAGAATGTGTGGAGTGTGAAATTAATCATTTTTATTTGTTTTCTTCCTTATCTCCCGCTACTTATTTCTTTGTCGACCAATCCGTGATGACTTGGTCTCGGGGATTATGTTATAAATATATCTTTTAGCTTTATTTTTTTTACAAGTCATATTGTACATATATACATATCTACAATTTTTCCTTTATTTTATTTTCTTTATTTTTATTCTGTTATTTATTTACATGATTTTAATGCATAAAAGTACATTTTTATTCATGAATTGAATTCTGTTAAAAAGTGGAAATTAATGAATATTTACATGTATTTGTTAAGGGTTTTAAGACAAAATGCAGACATAATGCTAATGAATCATGGACTCATCAACCCCCTATACTTAAACTTTACTAGTCCCTTAGCAAATATTTATTTGAAAATAACGGAAAAAGAAAGAAAGTTAGAATGAATTTGTTTTCCTAAACCAATTCATGAGAACATACAAAGGACAGAGCTTAATTGGGCCTAAAATAAGCATTTTGTCAGAGCCTTAACTACGATTAGGATTTTAATTTCAACAGTCCTCGGGTTCCACAAATCCTTGTTTAAGTTTACCTCAACAACTAGTTCCGATCCACCCACCCATATTTTGTAAACTCTATCATCCTTGAAATCAATCTGTACTGTGTAATCCACTCATTCATATCGCAAACTCTATCAACCTTGAAATCAATTTGTATTGTATGTGAATTGTTTTAGCTCTTCTCGCTTTGAAAGAAGCGAAGAAATGACCCATCCTAGTTATACACTCCCATTGGTTCCTCATCCAGCTACTCTTTCCTCAGGGAGGGAGTTATTCCCTTCTAAGGCAGTTCATGATGTGTCCAAAATCGAGTATAGAGAGAAAGTAGAAGAATGAGAAAATATTTAGACTGCCACCAGTGTAGACGCATATCCTTATGAAGCCTAGTCGGTGTAGCTAAGTCTCCACTAAGATGTGCAGGCTTTTGGGTGGAAGCTCGGACCATTGTGGCCATATTTGTATTTGGTGGATTCTTCTTTGAGTTGTCTTTGTAATGTTGCTTGCACTGCATTCATCTCTTTATGCCTTAACGGATATAGCATCTTTTCATTCCGTTTATTTTTCTTGAGGTCTTGGAAAAATTGTGCTAGCAGATCCTACCCTCATCTGAAGCGATTATTGCAACCCCAATCTCGCTCGTCTTTAGACGTCAATGCCACAAAGACAAGGATAGAAATGCGCTACCAAGTTGGATTGCCCTTCACCGCCCCATGCAAGTCGAGCTAAGTGCAAAGTGCATGTGTCCAAAATTGGTTCACTGATGAAGTGTTAAACGGATGACACCAAGTGTTCTACTTAGGCACTTCTTGAGTTGACTTCCTAAACATGGTCCCATGGAAACCAAAGATTTAAGTCAAAGACCCAAAGAGTCTAAATTCCAATTCCTAACTAGGCTCCTTACAATGAAAGTTAAAAACTGTAATCAAGCTCCGTCCTTTAGACTTTTCCCAATCTTTATTTCTAGAAATCAAATTTATTCTGAAAATTTCTAATGCAAATGCAACCATGTTTTTGTGAAGTATATTTTCTGAACTTTACTCATTTTTATGAATTTTAAGGATTTTGTAATTTTTACGAATTTTCGACTTTATATTTTTTATGGATTTTGTGATTTTTATAAACAATTTTATGTACAAGAATTTTACAAAACAAACTACTCATATGTTATTTGGATTAAATAACTAATGGATTTTACAAGTTCTATATACAAAAATTTTTACAAGGATTAAATGAATTTTACACATATTTTAATATTTAAGATTTCAAATAAGTGTTATACATATTTTTTAAATATACATTTTAAATTAATGATTTTAAATAAGAATTTTAAACATACTTTACTTATTTACAAGGATTTTATAAATAATTTAAATAAATAGGTGTATTTTAAATTAACCTCAACCACTTTTTATGGATTTCATAGATATAGAAAATACATTAAACTACGAGCTGGACAATACAATATATATGCACCCCGTTATACTTATCTTGTGTTATATCCTCATAGCGTCAAAAGAGAAAAAGGAGGACATAACTCATGCTAAGTAAAAGTGCGTGAAAAAGAATGAAAGAATAGAAGTCAGTCGACCCCCTATACTTACGATCAGGTCATCATAAGTATAGTGGAACAAAAATAAGGTGACTGAGGAAAAGGAATATAAAATGAAGGAACAAAAGAAGAAAGAAAAACGAAATCATCGGAATCACTCGATCCCCTATACTTAGGATAAGTCATTCTAAGTATAGAAAAGAGTGTGGCCAAAATTAGGGACCAATGATTAGAGTAAAAGAAAGGATATACAAAAGAAAAGTAAAAAGATTAAAAATAAAAAATGAGAGTCAGCTGGCAATCGGTCTCCCCTATACATAGGATCAGGTATCCTAAGCATAGAAGACGAACAAAAAATGGGGACGTTTGTCATCTATGGAGGATATATAGGTGTGTACTCCAGAAAATCAAATGGCTTCACATGTCTCTATACAGGATGGAATAAAGTGGGAGAGTAGTCATGTATCCTGTACAAAGTAGATCACTTCAACCAGGGGCGTACTGAATCTTCTACTTTTTATGTGCGTACTGATCCTGGGTTGAACAGGTAGAGCCATCTCTCTAAATGAACTATGTATGTGACATAGATCTCTTTTCTTAAGTATGCGTTTCTGGAGTCGGACTACAGAGGATGTCTATATGTGTAACCAGTACACCATCCGACTCTCTATGCTGAATAGATTGAATGATCTGCGATATATAATCAACTGACTCTCGTGTTGGAATATGTGTACTCTCAATCTGTGGCATTGAGATGTCTACTTCTACTAACTGCTCATCTGGATCTGATGTGAACTCTATATTTGTATATGAATAGTCATTAGTAGAACTAGGTACCATGTCTTCTACCCCATCCTCATGTAGGATATCGTGGGTATCAAGATAAACGCTCTCAAGATCAAGAGATTGTGTCTCATCTATGTCATGAGAATACTCTGTAAGACAGGAGTCCTCTGAAGTAAATGACAAAACTGATCTAGGACTGCTACAATTTCTCGCCATCTCAATCTATATCTCTCACTGTCTATGTGGAATGATACTCTCCCAGCATCATAGTTGAAGAGCGCTCTTTTTGTCTGCAAGAAGGGTCTCCTGAGAATGATTGAAGCAAGATGTAATTAAGTCGAGCACGTCAAGTCTAGGATGGTAAAGTCGACTGGAAACTGCAAGCCCTGAATGGTTATGATAATGTTCCTCAGCACACCTCTAGGTCTCTTCATAGATCGATCTACAAACTGAAGTATCGCTCGTGATTTGTAGAGAGGACCTAGCTTGAGCTTGTCAAGCAAAGATGATGGAAGTAAATTGATCGTGGAACCATTATCTAAGAGAGTATGATGAAATGAGGCATTTTCAATCTGAGATGTGACATAGTGAGCTCCAGAATCTTTCTTCTTCTTTGGTACCTTATTCTGAATAGCACACAAAGTTACCTTGGTCAATACATATTTCTCAACTCGTGATCTCTTTTTTTTTTACGTGTTGTGCATCTTTTCCTCAACAGATTCTTGAGTATAGGAAAATGATCCAAGGCATCGTGAAGTGAAATCTTTAGAAAGATGTGAACTTTTAATAAACGATCGTTCTCTGGAGCGATAGTATTCTTTTTATGTTTTTTATTTCCCTTTTCATACAAAGCATCGGGAAAAGGAACAAGATCAGGAACAAAATTCTCTTTTTTATTGCAATTGGGATCAGCTTGTACATCGAGATTCTCAGAATTATCTACAAAACTCTCTAAAATAAGAAAAGACACATTAGCTTCGGGAGTGTTTGCATGGCCTGGTGTGGTATCATTGTCTGAATCGCCTAAGTCCATATCGACCGTCTCGGCTCGCTCCCTTCTCCATGATCATCAAGTGGCCAATCCCTATCATCGTTGAGGTTCTCCTCCTCAGCATGTGTATCATGGTCTGGCTCTCACTCTTCACCTTGTGCGATCTCCTCCTCCCAATCAGGTGCTTGTGGTGATCTACCGCTCTTGAGATGAATGAAGTTAGACAAAAATTCATGAAAAGAGACTGTACATGTCGTATTATCTACCTGATCTGGATGCCCTTTTATTTGTTCGGGTTCATCTGGCTGGAAGAGTGGTCTTTGGCACAGTTAATATCCAGACAATGGTTAACCCGCTCCATCTAAGTCTTGTGCGCTGTCTGGAGTGTGTTCAGCATATCCATGATTTGATTCAGAGCTAAGGCTTGCAAAGATATCTTTGGTTCAGCGCGGTAACCCTGGTTCTCTACTCTCTCCTGCCTTGGCATATGTTGTTGTGGAGCGTATGACTGAGGAGATTATGGTGGCATATATGGAAATTATTGCTGCTATTGGTAATAATTCGACTGTGATTAAAAAACAGGATGGTGAACATAATATGATGTCTGATAAACATTCTGGTGAGACTACTGATGCGTGTAATGCTATCGGTGCTGATAATTCGGACTTCCAAGTTGTGGATAGTGTTGCGGCTGCTGCTGATGGTGTATTCTCTAAGGAGTAGACTATGATGTCGGCTGAATCGGAGCGTACCATATACCATTGATCTCAAGAGTGGCTTGAGGCTCAACATCAATATCTCTAGGGTTGGTGATCTGGCTGGATTGTCATAAGACTAATCCTCATGCCAATCAATCAGCGAGTCTCTGTTGGCTGACCCGGTGATGTTTCCATATTTGCACTAGTTAAAAAGTGTCAAGTATTTTCATTGGCTTAAAATAATTTGTCGTTTCATTGTTGGCGAGCAATCGGAATTCGTCGAGAAATAACCACAATAAAATTTAGTCAAGTTTTAATCGTGTGGTTTTATGTTTATTTTACTTGAGAAAGTCCCAAGGTCGAACATAAGGAGGCAAAGGAACAACCTAGAATTTTGTCTATCAAAGTTCGTGCACTGTTTTCAAGGTGGTTTTTTGTATTTTTTATAATTAGAGATGTAAAATGCAGTTTTTGGCCTATTTTAGGGACTAAAATGTTAATATTGCTCAAACGATGTCCGAAAAATATGAAACATGGCTAATATGATAATTATGATGAAATGAACGCAGTGTAATTTTTTTGGAATTTTTGAATGCAAGATGAATTTTTTATGAATTTTTAAATGCAAATGATGTGAATTTGAATATTTATATATAATAAATATAAAACCTATTTATTTTCAAAAAATAAAATTATCTAAGATCTATAATAGATAATGGATCTCAAAAAAATTCTAAACCTCAAAAATGTGAGATCTAGTACCTATTAAATATTAAATATTGAAATTTACAAAATGATTTTTACAAGGAAAACTATGCATGCAAATGCAATTCTTTTTTGGCACAATGTTTAACACAATTAATTTTACAATCCATGATTTTTTGGTAATTTTTAGACAGAGGTTAATCAATTATAAATTTCAGAACACATAATGGGAAAAGTGTGCAATTGTTTACAAAATAATTAATTATTAATTAACCATTGATCACAAAAATGTCATACATATGCCATAATATAGAGAATTAATTGTAGAACAAAATGCCATTTTTTTATAAATAAGATAGTGCAACGTAGCAGACCAAAACAAAGGGGGAATACAGGGGTATAAATGCAAATACAATATACAATATTTAAATAAGTGTAAAAATGTAGAGCTGGGGGAAAATGTGAATACCTAAACCCTCAAGGGCTATGTCTACAAAATGACAGAGGGGCACGTGCACCGCACGTGCCCTCTGTGGCGGGGCTGAACGATAAATATGGACAGTCAAGTGGCTGCTTCTGCAAAAATGCCAAGTGGTCATGTGCCAGGAATGCAACCGTTGAGATGGACTTCTGTGCGAATTGGAGAGACGTCGGGGGTTCTTTCGTAAAGTTACCTCTCTCGCATGCGTAGCACGCGAAGAGGGCCTCAGGCTGGTGCCCGGCCGTTGGCTGGTGATGGCGTGGCGTCGACCGGTGGAAGTAGTAGGTCGGCGTAGCTTCTGGCTTCAGATATGGCTGGAGGTGAAGCAGAGGATGCCGATCGTTGTTGGTTGAAAATGTCATCGACGGTGAAGCTGCAGTTGCTGGAGGATGTCAATGACGAGGCGGTGGCACGACGGCAAGGAGCCGGAGCGAGGCAGTAAGCCTGGAGCGACGCTGAGCACTCCTTGAGATGAAGAACGTCGGAGATGAAGGCAGGTGTCGTTGGCGAAGCGGTGGAGCTTGCAGCGGAGGTTGAAGTTGATGAAGAACATCGGAGTTGGCTCGACGGAGACGTGACCTGGAGTAGAGCAGCTAGGCTAGGAGGCGCTATGACGAGATGGTGAGCTCGGATCTCGCCGGAGAAGGGGGAGGGGCGGTCTGTCACCCCAGCTTCTCAACCTACTATGAAAACAGCAGATGGGTGTTACGAAGGGCGGTGGTGCTTTTTATAGGGTTGAAGAAGGGTCGGCTGGAAGAGGAAACGAGAGGAATCAGACGAGGTACGTGAGATCGCGTGATCGGAGATCGAAGGGGGGATCTGATTTGATGGGATTCGACTGGGATTTGGAGGTCCGAGAAGGGGGAGATCTCGAAGACGGCGATGGCAGCGGTCTGATTGGGTGATCGGTGAGATTTGGGGGATGCACAGAGGAAGGAGATCTGTGGCGGCGAAGATCGCGGGGCGGCGGAGGGTGTCGCTCAATTGGGAAACTGGCTGGAGCTAAATGGTGACCAAGGTTCGTCCAATCGACTAAGATCAGACGGTCGTGAACGCGCCATGTGGCGGAAGTAAGAAGGGGTTACGATGAGCACGTGTGTGGCACGTGCGTGGGAGGCACGTGCGTTGCACGTGCGGTTCTTTAAATTTTTTTATTTATTTATTTTTTTAATAAACGAATAAATAAAAACTCAAAAATGGCTGACACGTGGCGGCTCCAGGAGCTGCTACATGTCAGCATAAATATAAAAAAAATAGAAAAGAAATAGTAAAAGACCTCGGATCGAAAAGTTTCTTCACAAAAATTGCTCGTCTCAATGAGATCTACAACTTTCGTGAAGACACCAAAACCAAAATCGATCATTTGCACAAAGTGATATTTTTGGGTTATCCCATGTACATAGAATACCTTGATTTTTAGGTTTTATAATTTTTTGTCATTTTTAAACTAGATAAAAATTCAGAAAAATATGGTAAAATCAAAGATAAATATAGACACATTAATCTAATTTTTTTGAATTTTATTAATTAAGAAAAAAGAAGAAATAAAATAAAAGACGAAAAAGACCAATTTTGTACAGACAGTTAGTGAAGACTTGGACCCAATCAGTTTCTTTGTTTTCAAGTAAAGTTTGGATTTGGATTTTTTACGCATTTAAATAAAACTTTTATCAAAGAAGACAACTAAAAAAGAAATAATATAAAATAGGTTAATTGTGTACATAAAATATTAGGTCAAAATCAGTTAAAATACAAAATTCACAAAAGAGGCCCAAAACCCAACTTTCACATACGAGCTCCGATTCACTTGAACTTGGTCTTATTTTAAAGTTAATTGAATGTATATTAGTTCAAAAGTGAGTAGGATAAAAACAGATACTGGATGGGGAAGATATGAGGGTTTTAGTCTAGGAATCCTAGAACTAGGGTTTAGGTTTTTAGTCCACTTATTTGGGTTAATGATTTTTTTGTATTTTTTTATGTATTCTTGTTAGTGATATGTACATAGTGGAGGTGGTTTTGGGTCATTCAGAGTTAGCATGAATTAGTTAAAAATAAGGGAAGTTAGGCTATTTGCAGGTCAATTTTGGCTGGGATTTTTGGCTTCTTATTTTGTGCAGAAATAGAGGATAAAATGCAATTCTTATTAAAACATGCATGAATGCTAATTATGTAGAATAAATGAAGAAATGCCAATGATTTTGAGGGATTTGACTTAATTAATGATATTTAGAGTGATGAATCTGAGATTCATCATCCCCCTATACTTAAACCGTGCTCGTCCTTGAGCATCAAAAGAAATGCCATGAGGTGAACTGAGATTGGGTTCCATACCAAGATCATGAGCTGAAGGTAAAATGAAACTAGACTCGACCTTTGGATTATAAGTTGGGCGGAATTTCTGTGAGATTTAGAATTTTAAAATCAACAGCCTTCAAGTTCTACATATCATTGTCACAATTTTGGCACATAAGTCATCTTAGTTCAATCCTCTTCCCAAAGCATACCCTATGAACATTGAACAATCGAGTCATGTGTGTGAAAGGTTTTAGCTCTTCCCATCCAGAATGCCGGACTACCATGCAAACCTCCTCTCCAGTAACTCATCCTCAGGGAGTCAGGTATTTCCTTCTAAGGTCTGTCGCACTGTGTTCACAATCGAATTGGGGGAGAAATTAGAAGAAGAAGAAAAGAACTGGAGGGTGGCCAGCGTAGTAACCTCTCCTTGTGAAGTTGGCCAGTGTAGCCGAGTCTCCACCAAGATCTGCAGGTTTTCTTGAAGCTTGGATCTTTTTGGTCAGTATTTATTTAATAATGGCTTCTTTGTATTGGATTTTGGTGGTTCTGCTTGGATCTTGTTATGCCCCTACGGATATAGAATCTTTTTGTTTCCATACATTCTTGGGGTCTTAGAAAAAAAATTGTGCCCAGTCGTCCATCCCTTTTTCAAAGCTTTATTTCAACATGTACTCCGGTTTTTAGATCTCCACGCTACCAGAAAAGAAACTCACACAGTCTTCCAATATCCCGTCTGAGTTGATCTAAGTGCATAGTGTGAGAGTACAAATTAGCACCCTATTCCAGAGTCATGCCCAGAATGAAGAGACCAGGTTAGACACTAAGAGTCAAACGCTGCACATTGTTATGTTGAACTTAAATAATTAAGTCAAAGACCTGAAGCTTTTAAAATCCTATTTCTCAGTGAAGTTCCTTTGAAAATTAGGTAGATTAAGTTCAAGTCCAGACCACTCTCGGTTTCTGCTCATAACTCGGTTCAGAACCCAAAGACTTTTCACAGATGCAAATGAATGGAATGCTGGATGAAGTTTAGGTGTGTGAAATGCAGACACATTTTTTTGAGAATTTTTTTTATTTGTTATGCAAGGGATTTTTTAAAGCTTTTTTATGCAAAAGTGATTAAGAAGCCATTTTTTTCAAAAGTTTTGGGTTGGACACAGTCAATGTTAGTTAGCAAAACTCTTTTTCTTTTTCTTTTTCTTTTTTTCAAGTTAATTACCTACCCCGTAAATACATATAAACTTATGCGAAAGTATGAGATATGGGTAAAATATATACACAGTATATATACAGACCCCCTTATACTTAGCGTGTGCTATGTCCTCAAAGCACAAGAAGCGTAAAGAAGACATAGCTCGGGCTAAGCGTAAAGAGTGAAAAAAAAAAAGGCTGGTAGGTTCGCCCCCCTATGCTTAGATTGTAAATGGTCTAAGTATAGAAGAAGAGCGAAAAAAATGAGTCGGTCGGGATATGTAAATGAGGAATGTATATACAGATGGGTATCGGTTCCCCCTATACTTAGGCTCTGGTCAGCCTAAGTACAGAAGAAGGGTGAAAATGGAATGATCGTGAGATGGGGAGAATGGCATGTATAGTTGGCATCGGTCCCACCCCTATACTTAGTCCTTGGCCTAAGTAGAGGAAGAAGCTGTACAAGGAGACCGATGTGGTCGAGAGGGAGGGTGGGTAGCCGATGATTAAGGTGGTTTTTGGCCGATCTTTTTGTGAGCCTTCAGTGGGAGATCGTAATGATGAGAAGGAGATGAAGCATATGATTCCCAACCATTATCAGTGTTATCCTCAGAAAAATCATGATGAATAGTAGATGAATCGTACGAGTCAGATGAAAGGTAGCCATCATTAGAGTTATCCTCAGAGGAATAGTATTTGAAAGTGGATACACTCCAGATATTCTTGTCTTTTTGTTTCTTCAGTTGTTTTCTCAGAATTCATTCCTTTTTGAGATCAAGTGTTTTCTCCTCGGATGAATACTCTGAAGCACCAGTCTCAGTCAGCTCATAAGAAATAATTCTAGTGTATTTGATGAGAGCAGGAGCATTGGCTTTTGATGAATAATAGTGAGGAACATGAGTCGTCCAATGGGAGTCGAATTTTGGATCCTTGCAAAGATATGGTTATAGAACTGCCGAGTAGACCTCACTCATGTATATTACCTTTTGCGGACCTGATGAGGGATCATCAGCTGATTCCTCTTCTGGGAGGTCAAAGGTGACTTTCTTTTTTGATGAAGGAGTAGTCATTTTGTTTCGTGAAGGTGTCGGTCCACTTGAGTCTCTAGATGAATAACCATTGGAATTCTTCTCCTTAGTCGGTGTTCGTCCGGCGTGTTTGTTCTTAGTCTTCTTAATGTTGGTGCACTCCTGATTTGGGATGATTTGGTCAAGGTATTCAGAGTAGGTTGCCCCTGGGTGTGACCATGCATACGTCTCAGGATATATAAGAAACATTCTTCTATTTTGAGCTCCACATGAATTGAAATAGTGGGGAGAGTCTCTGCATGTTCGTTCTTAATTAATTTGATGTTGGAGCATTCCTGTGTAGAGTTGATGTGATCAAGGTAGTCAGAATAGGTTGACCCAGGGTGCGACCATGCATAAGTCTCTGGATCATATGATTCATATACTTGATTCTCCATAGTGAGAGTAGATGGGAATGGAGCAAGGAGGAGATTCTCTAAACCAATAATCTTATCAACAACCGCTATCATAGATGTAGCGACGGGGTAGGGCTCTTCTACCGCTTGATGGTTATGGCTGTTGAGGACTTCGTGGGTTGCCTTAGAAAATCGTGGTTCCTCAAAGACTGAGTGAGATCGAAGTGCTTCCAATGCTGTAAAAATGATTTCCTGAGTCACACACTCAATAATTGCTTTAGCCAATGCCAAGAATGGCTTTCCGAGAATAATTGTGGAGACTGGGTGAATTCTCCTTGATGATAACAATGATCGTGAAGTCTACTTTGAGCGGAGCACCTTGGAATGTATTGATGATAGAAATGATTCCTCTCAGACGCTTTATCGATCGATCGGTGAATTGAATAATCTCTCAGATCTTCCTGATCGGTCCGAGTTTGAGTTCGTGAAGTACAGAGGTCAGGAGGATATTGATCGGTGAATTGTCATCAATTCGAGAATGGGTGAAAATTGTGTCTTTAATTCCAAAGTCAAATATGGGCAACCGCTTCACTATGCGGCTCTTGGTTTTTCTCCTTAACACCAAGGAGGAGGCCATTGATAAGATATGACTTTCAGTCTTTGTTTTTATCCTGCCCGACTTTTTCATCATTAATCCTTTAAGGTCGGGGAAGTGTTCAATGGCCTGTATAAAGGAAAGTTCAAATATCAATCTTTTCTCCAGTGCTTCCCGTAAAGCAGGATCCATAGTCTTCATATCTTCTTTAGTTTCAATGTTTATGTAATTTTCTTTGATTTTTTGGGTGTTTTTGAATATTCCAATTTTTTTGGTATTTTTTGTGTGGTGTGGTGATGTGGTGTCTTCCGTAGATGAGAAGGAGCTCTTACGTTCCGAGTAAGGGTCGGAGGCATAGTCATTCCTAAGGGAGTAATATGCAGAAGTGTCATTGTCAGAATCGTCCCTAGGTTTCTGAATATCTTCAAAATTATTAACATGAAATCAAATCTTTTCCTCATCCATTTTTATGTCCGAGTTACCAGAGAGTAAAATTAATCGGTCGGCAAATTTTTGAAATCTATCCTCCATTAATTCGAATCCTCATTTATCCTCGAAATATCCTCCTTAAAATTATGTTCATGGTCAATCATGGGAGCAGTCAGTGTGTGTTTTTGCATTTGAGATCCAATAATTTCATCTTTTATTTTCCTATATGTGCTGAGAGGACAGTTTCTTGAAATATCCAATACATGATCATTATTTTCTGAAAATTTCTCCTCAAAAATTATGGAAGCAGGCTGCTCAGTGGAAGGATTTTGCGAGAATATGTAGGTCTCATACTCAACATGCTGTGACTCAGGCATGTAATGGTGATTTAAGTAGAATCTATTTCCGTGGTCATGATTGATCGTATCCTGAAATAATGGAGTCATACAGGGTGCATATGTCTCGATCTCATTCACTTGGTCCTTTGTATGTATCAGTTGATCAAAGGAGTGGTATTTAGGTTGGTTAATAGGGATCTGATCGTCACGGTCAATCCAACTCTGATGATCATTAAGTGTGGGTCTCTATCTGGGTTTGGTTTCTCGGCCAGTCATGAGATTCGAAAGTAATTTGATCTTGAATTGGTTCATTTGCGAGAAACTGAGAATAAGACGGTTCAGTCCGAGATGGTAGGTGGTCATGTGTGGTCAGATGATTTGAGTAGAATGGCTTGGAAGTTAATGAATTCATCCGAGAGTCAAAATCTCTTTCAAATGTTGGCGGATTATTGAAAGAAGAGGATTTGGGCCTAATCGAGGCAAATTCATTTTCATAATATAGATCTGATGGGTACTCAGACCATTGTTATGTGTTTATCAAAGGAGGTTGATGATGAATTGTCATGGTTGATCTCAGTGCAAGTGCACAGGATAGTCAAAAGAAATTTTTATCAAGGAGGTTGAGGGCACAAATGTGCGACTTTTGATTTTCGAAATCGGTTCATGCACATCAATGCAAACACAAATCAAACCCGGGTTCACCAACTCGCACAATGAAGTCGCAACAGTTCGGATATTATCTTTTCAATTTTAATTGTTGATAAGACAATCTTAGAAAGAATTTAGCGAGCTGTTAGGTGTCGGAAATTTTCTTAATGACTGGCTCGAATTCTTACGACTAGTTGCACCTACTTTCAGCCAGTATGGGAGTAAGTACGGACCGTAGAATGTCTACTCGTTACTTGAGGACAGAGCCTTACGTAGTGTCCTCTAAACCACCCACTCTGCTAAGGAAATCCGGACCATTTACCGGCTAGCTATTAGATCCTCACTGAGAAGTAGCTAATCGTTTTTGGTAGAATCAGTAGTCAATATGAAAATCCGGATTTGGGCTGTAGCCTTAAGTGTCATCTCTCACTCACTCAGAAAAATAAAAGAATCTAAGGTTTGGGTTGCTCTCCCGCAAAATTCTTGATTTTATGAGTTATTTAAAGTCGGATATATTTAGCAGTCCCAATTTTAATTAGGCAATCACTGATGAATTAAATGAGCAAAAATACACGTCTACCGTCCAATCCCAATTTACTTTAAAATTATGTGACAAAACAAGAGGGAGAAATTCAGGAAAAGCTGATGCATGCGAAAACAATGATGTATGATTAGTCAGAAGACTTACAGTGAATCCTCGCAATCTCCATGTGGGATGCAATACAAAAATTGAAAAATTAATCTAGATGAATGCAAGCCGATGAAAACCCACACCTAGCAGAAAGATCTAATAACGGGAAAGAATTGAGTTGAATTTGGCTAAATTGAACGATCTAATGTGTGTCTCAATTGAAATGAAGTGTGGCCCTAGGTCCTACGAAAACAATCAAAAATAAAAAAGTTTTTAAAAGCCATAAGTGCTGGTTTATCCTAAGCGCCACTCAAGTCGGGCCCTACCGTCACCAGAGAGTGAAACAGGTCACAACACACCATAGAAAAAGTTCAAGGTCTTTTTACACACGCGAGAGTCCAAACGGACACCGCTATAAATGAGCAATTAATTATAAAAATTTTAAAAATTGTAGAAATAAAATTCTAAACTCTACGCTCTCTCACGACTCGACTCGATCTTAAATTAAATGTGGATTTTCGGAAGTCGGTGAAGATGTGTCGGTTCTTGAAAAACCGCTCCACGTATGCCAGCTACCTCACAAGAAAAATAAGAGAGAAAATGTAAGTGAGTGACTCAAAAAATAATAAAAAATAAAACGAGAAAATAAATTCTGAAAAATAAAATAAAACAAATGCAGAAAAAATGGAATTTATAGTGAAAAGTTCGAGGGTCGGACTACCTGAATGCGGAAAACCGAATAAAAAATTTTTAGACAAAAAACTAAGTTGTTTGCCTCCCTGGCAATGATGCCATCTGACGTTTCCATATGCACTAGTTAAAAAGCGTCGTGTATTGTCATTCGCTTAAACTAATTTGGCGTTTCGTTGTAGGCGGGCAATCGGAATTCGTCGAGAAATAACCATAATAAAATTTAGTCAAGTTTAAATCATGTGGTTTTATGTTTATTTTACTTTGGCAAGTCCCAAGGTTGAACACAAGGAGGTAAAGGGACAACAGACAACTTTTTCTATCAAAGTTCATGCATGGTTTTTGAGGTGTTTTTTTGTATTTTTTATGCAATTAAAGATGCAAAATGCAATTTTTGGCCTATTTTAGGGACTAAAATGTCAATATTTCTCAAACGATGTCCGAAAAATGTGAAACTTGGCCAAGATGATAATTATGATGAAATGAATGCACTTTATTTTTTTGGAATTTTTGGAGGCAAGATGAATTTTTTTATGAATGTTTAAATACAAATAATGTGAATTTCAATATTTAATTATAATAAATATTAAACCTATTTATTTTCAAAGAATAGAATTATCTAAGATCTATCACTAGATAATGGATCTCAGAAGAATCCTAAACCTCAAAAATGTGAGATTTAATACCTATTAAAAATTAAATATTGAAATATGCAAAATAATTTTTACATGGTAAACTATGCATGCAATTACAATTCTTTTTGGGTACAATGTTAAATACAATTAATTTTACAATCAGTGATTTTTGGCAATTTTTAGTGAAACGATTAATGAATTATAAATTTCAGAGCATAAAATGGGCAAAGTTTTCTATTTTTCACAAAATATTTAATTTTTAATTAACCATTGATCACAAAAATATCATACGTATGCCATAATATGGAGAATTAATTGTAGAAAAAAATACCAATTTTTGATAAATAAAAGAGTACAACATAGCAGTCCAAAACAAAGGGGGAATACAGGGGTATAAATGCAATTACAATATTTAAATAAATATAAGAATGTAGAGCAGGGGGAAATGTGAATACCTAAACCCTTAAGGGGTATGTATGCAAAAATGACAGAGGGGCACGTACGCCGCACGTGCCCTCTTTGGCGGAGCTGAATGATAAATATGGACAACCAAGGGGCTGCTTCTGCAAAAATGCCAAGTGGTCACGTGACCCTTGAGCTGCACTTCTACATGAATTGGAGAGACGTCGGAGTTCTTTCGCAAAGTTCCCTCTCTCAGGCTGGTGCCCGACCGTTGGCTGGTGAGGCGTGGCATCGGCCGGTGGAAGTAGTAGCCCGACGTAGCTTCTGGCTTCAAAAATGGTTGGAGGTGAAGCGAAGGTTGTCGATCGTTGTTGGTTGAAGATGGCATCGACGGTGAAGCTGTGGTTGCTGAAGGTTGTCGATGACGAGGCGGTGGCTCGACGACAAGGAGCCGGAGCGAGGCAATAAGCTTGGAGCGGCGCTGAGCACGCCTGGAGATGAAGAACGTCGGAGACGAAGGCGGGTGTCATTGGCGAAGCAGTGGAGCTTGCGGTAGAGGTTGAAGTTGATGAAGAACGTCGGAGTTGGCTCAACGAAGACGCGACCCGGAGCAGAGCAGCTATGCTAGGAGGCGCTGCGACGAGCTGGTGAGCTCGGATCTCGCCAGAGAAGGGGGAGGGGCTGTCTGTCACCCCGGCTCCTTGATCTACTATGCAAACGGTGGATGGGTGTTACGAAGGGCTTTGGTGCTTTTTATAGGGTTAAAGAAGGGTCGATCGGAAGAGGAAACGAGAGGATCAGACGAGGTATGCAAGATCACTTGATCGGAGATGGAAGGGGGGATCTGATTTGATGGGATTCGACTGGGATTTGGAGGTCGTAGAAGGGGGAGATCTCGAAGATGGTGATGGTGGCGGTCTGATTGGGTGATCGACGAGATTTGGGGGATGCGTGGAGGAAGGAGATCTGTGGCGGTGAAGATTGCGGGGCTGTGGAGGGTGCCGCTCAATTGGGAAAGTGGCTGTAGCTAAATGGTGACCAAGCATCGTCCGATCGGCCGAGATCGGACGGTCGTGAACGCGCCACTTGGCGGAAGTAAGAAGGGGCTTCGATGAGCATGTGTGTGGCATGTGCGTGGCACCTGCGCGGGAGGCACGTGCCTCACACGTGCAGTTCTTTCAATTTTTTTATTTTTATTTTTATTTATTTATAATTTTTTTAATAAACGAATAAATAAAAACTCAAAAATGGCTGACACGTGGTGGCTACAGGAGCCGCCACATGTTAGCACCATAAAATTCAGAATATAAATATAAAGAAAAATAGGAAAGAAATAGTAAACGACCTCGGATCGAAAAAGTTTCTTCACAAAAATTGATCGTCTTGATGAGATCTACAACTTTAATGAAGACAACAAAACCAAAATCGATCATTTGCATAAAGTGATATTTTTGGGGTATCCCATGTACATAAAATACCTTGATTTTTGGGTTTTATAATTTTTTTATCATTTTTAAACCAAATAAAAATCCAGAAAAAAATATGGTAAAATCAAAGATAAATATAGGCACATTAGTCTAAATATTTGGCATTTTTATTAATTAATAAAAAGAAGAAATAAAATAAAAGACGAAAAAGACCAATTTTGTACAAACAGTTAGTGAAGACTTGGACCCAATCAGTTTCTTTGATTTCAAGCTCAGTTTGGATTTGGATTTTTGTGCATTTTAATAAAACTTTTATCAAAGAAGACAAATGAAAAAGAAATAAAATAAAACTTTTTAATTTTGTATATAAAATATTATGTCAAAATCAGTTAAAATACAAAATGTACAAAAGAGGCACAAAACCCAACTTTCACATACGAGCTCCGATTCACTTGAACTTGGTCTTGTTTTGAAGGTAATTGAATGTATATTAGTTCAAACGTGAGTAGGATCAAAATGGACACTAGAAGGGGAAGATTTGAGGGTTTTAGTCCGAGAATCCTAGAACTAGAGTTTGGGTTTTTGGTCCATTTATTTGGGTTTTGTTAATTTTTTAATTTATTCTTGTTAGTGATATGTACACATTGGAGGTGGTTTTGGGTCATTCGGAGTTAGCCTGAATTAGTTAAAAATCATGGAAGTTAGGCTTTTTATAGGTCAATTTTTGTTGGGATTTTTGGCTTCTTATTTTGTGCAAAAATATAGGATAAAATGCATTTCTTATTAAAACATGCATGAATGCTAATTATGCAGAATAAATGAAGAAATGCCAATGATTTTGAGGGATTTGCGTTTAATTAATGAGATTTGGAGTGACGAATCTGAGATTCTTCACCTGGCTCGCTCCGAATGAAGTGGATCTGTCGGGTGTGAGGAGCAGGTAAACATCTCCGAGCAGGTTGAGAAGTCAAAGAAGCATGAGATTGTTGATACTGAAGCTGCATGTCTATCACCTTCTTTGTCAGATTGCTCAGCTGCTGAGGAAGTGATGAGAGTTTCTCCGACTCTCGCAACGGATGCAGGTCCCGAACTTACTTCTGAATTACATCTACCAACAATAACTTTTCACTTATATACCTCATGTTGGTATTGGATTCAGAGTCTGAAATGTTCGCCACCTTATGATGCTCTAGGTGGTATGGTGGCTACGGGGCCTTCTGGAATGCCCGAGTTGACTCTCAAGTTCTCTTCCATCCGCTCAATGATGGACCAAACAGACTCAGCATCTCGATTTAGATAGTTGTCGCCAGATGCGGTACTCACAATCCCCTGGATATCCGGTTGGAATCCTCCAAAGTAGTTCTATACTAAGACCTTCAATGGTATCTCATGATGAGGACATCTCTCAGTAAGATACTCGAACCGATCCCATGCCTCGTGGATTGGCAACTGAGTTAAGTTAGAGATCTGACTCCTCATCATGTTAGTCCGTCCTAGAGGAAATAATTTACGCAGGAACGTAGACTTCAGGTCAGCCCACATAGATATCTCCCTCCCCAAATGACTGAGCCAATGAAATGCCTTATCTGCTAAGGCGAAGGGAAGGCTTTGAGGCAAATGGCCTCCTGCGTAACTCCAAGGTAATGAGTCGTACCGCATATCATCTCAAACTGTTGCAACAAGGTAAATGGCCCTCAACGCAATCACGTAAAACTTGAGAAGCAATGAGATGAAGGATGGGTGTAACTCGTATGGCCCTTGATTTGGTGGTAATCGAATCCAGTGATGTAAAGTTATAGCGCCAGGATCATACTCATCTCTGAATGTTGCGAGAACCACGGTCGGTGGCAGTAGGTTCCCGGCTCCTGCTCTGAGCACAGCGATCTTGGCTCGTAGCTGGTTCTGAACTCTGAACTGATCTCGAATATGTATATTCATCTGTTGTAATGTATTGAGAATCCCGGTTGTGATATCTGCGATTGGATCCTGTCTTCCATCGGTGTGTTGTTCTCCCGTCTGTTGGTCCTCTGCTACTCAGTCCTTGACTGGTCCCTTCCCGCGAACCATATCCTTAAAATCTTCTTGGAAGGAAAAAGTCTCGTAAGAACTCGGTGAAAATTGGGCAGGAGAAATCAATGATAATTTGAGGCGGGGGTCTACCTTAAAAGATGGGCTAGGAGGCAAGGAGTCTATGTCTGACTCTCCTTGGGATCGGAAGGGACCAACTCAGGAAGAGGGTCATCCCGAGTCTGTGAAGAAGTACAACTGACGGTGAATGATCAAGAGCTCACGGAGTTTGAGCGAAATAGATGTCGAGTCATCATCTTCGATGTCAAGAAGACGATGTCAAATTGAAAGAATAGGAAAGGTGTATAAGACGCGGTAACGTACGCCTCATGAGAAAACACAAAGCAAACCCCAAATTCACCAACACAACCCGATGATGATCATAAGAGTTCGATCGTTTATCTTGTCAGTTTTAGGGTTATTTTGGCATACAAGTATTTTTACAAATTATCGTGAGCAGATATGTGCCTGAAATTTCCCTGAAACACTATCTTGAGTCCTTATAGAAAACTGCTTATTCTCAGCTAGTATGGGAGTAAGTACGTATTGTTTCCGTCTACCCATGTTACTTGAGGACGAAGCCTTACACAATCTCCTCTAAACCTCCCACTCTGGTATGTAAACTCAGATCGTTTCTGACTACCTGAGAGTACACACTGAAGAACTTCGGTTAGATGTATGGACTAAGTAGTATTCCTAAGGAAACTCGGACTTTGGTTCTAACCTTAAGTGTCGTCCCTCACTCACAATATATGAAGTATACCTGCAGTTGATGTGTGGGGATTGTTCTCCCAAATCAAATGATCCTTTATGTTTATTTTTTAGGTCAGATATTTAAGCAGTCCTAATTTTATTTTCAGTTATCTCTTTTTTGGATTTTTTCAAGCAAACAGCCTAACGATTTTTTTATTATTTTTATTTACCCTATAAAAACATGCACCTAGGTCATGAGTCCTATAACTAACAACGAAGGTGCAGGCAGAAAGGAAAAAAATCGAAATCGGAAAACACCTAAGCAAGCACCTAGCCTCTTGAAAAGCTGAAGAAAACTAGGATGCGAGAAAAACTGTGGTGGGTGCCTTGCTCCCTCGAATGCAGGGCACTCGGTGAAGCAGACTACGGAAAAAAGGGAGGGGAGGTACAAGTTGGGATGCCCGTACGGGGCCCCTTCTAATAAAATAGAAAAACAGGTAAGTGCCCTTATTTTTTACAAAAATATTACAAATAAAGGGGAAAATCCTAAGTAATTTTCCCTCTGCAACCGACTCATGGGGGAAGGGGTTGGTCTTTGCACTTTCAACTGCCTCGGCTTCCGAGGAAGCCGACTGAACATGCAGGCCCTTCAAAAATTAGTTAGAGAAAAACAACACACGAAAAGTCGAAACAAATCAAACAAAAAGCGAAAGAAATCAAAGACACACAAAAAACCGTAAAAACTTAAGAAAAAGCCATCAACAAAAATCAAATAGAAATCGGAAAAGAATCAAAATATGTAAAACCAAGAATATCAAAAGATTTCGAAATTAGGTCAAAAACCGAGGTAAAAATAATGCCTCCCCAGCAATGGTGCCATTTTGATAAACGTAAAAATCGGACCCGCTGTTAATTGATATAGAGAGTTGTCAATGTAGAAATAACCACAAAATCAGACTCGATTTATCAAACAAAAATCAATGGAATAGGAGAGAGAGAGAGAGAGAGATGAAGATGAGCGGCTTCTCTCTCCTATTTCATCTACACTACATTATTTATCCAGGTAAGTGTGCTTGGGTCAAACTCAAGGAGGCAAAATATCAAAACATCGATTTTTGGTAGAAGAAAGAAATCCTGAAATGCACTATATTCTTGGTTTTCCAACAAATTTCAAGAAAGGACTCAAAACTAACACGAGCTTACAAAAATTGAATAAAGAAAACTATGCGATGAAAATTAATAAAAAATAGCAAGAAATGTAGATGGGGTAGTTGCGTAACTACCCTAAAAAATAGAGGAAAAATACAACAAAAATGAAGTCCAAAATACCCCAACATCCCAGGGGCAGAAGTGCAAAGAAAGGCTTTTAAGTCTGTTACAAAATGGTTCCTGCTCAGGGACTAAACAGCAAAGAAAAGTAATTCTATTACATTTAGGTCCCTATGTGGGGGCTTAAATGTAATTTTTGGAAACTGCAGAATCGAGATAAAATTTCTGGAAGCTTACTGGATTTATGTTGCAAATTCTCCATCGTTTCGATCTAAATGGCTTGGATTAGAAGAGACGACGTGATCTGAGTCATCCGTATGGGACACGTGTCGCACACTTGTATCGTCTGGTGTTCTTGAGGTTCTTCCCCTCCTCCTTGCGACTAGCGACGAAGGCTTCTTCACCAAATTCTTCCCGACGATCGGCGGTGATCTTGGGCTCCGGCAGGGCCAGGAGGGAGACTCCTCTCTCCGAGCTCGCCTACGGTGGATCTCCTCTGAAGGTGGTGGAAGATGACGGCTGAGCGCCGATGAAAATGATGGCTCGAATTGGCCTGGATGTTGATGATGGCTACTTTGCTTTGATCTTTATTTGAACTTTAAAGCTTGAGATGTGGAATTGGACACTCCCTATGTAATAATAACTTGCAAATGAATGGTTATTTGCTCGATTCACAAGGAATAAACACAAGATTTAAGGGTTTTGCATGTTATAAAAGATTTCCAAGAAATGAGAGGAAATGGAGGGAAAGAGAGTCGATTTTGTGTCGATTTGAATTGGATTTGAAAAGTATGATTAATGCACGGCTAATAACGATGATTAAGGTTTCTAACTATACGAGTACCAACGCTAATTATGGCATGTGTTTTGAGAATTAAATTGCAAATGGTGGAGGAATTGACTTGGGGATTCAAAGATGTATGACCTTCTAGATGATGGCTCGATGAGGCAGTCTTCTCGAAGCTAGACACATCGGTGAAGCGACGATGCAAGGCGGATGGCAACTTGGAACTCTCCTCTTCTCTATCCTCTTCCACACTGAGCTGACCTCGAGCCCTATCATGGTCGGAGTGTGGCGGAGCACGACGGTGAAGTTGGGGTGACAGCCAAGTTGGTTATGGAAGCTGGAGCTTAGGAGTTGTCAGTTCGTCAATGGCAATTTGAAAAAGCTTTTATAGGCGATCGGAGGGAGTTGGTTAGAAGATCAACGGTGGGCATGTGTCAAGTTTGTTAGGGGATGAGGATGGAGGGACTAGATTGGAGTTAGGAGCTTGGAGGTTGCATGTAGAAAAAGGTAAAGGTTGGCCCATAGAACAGAAGCAACTGCTTCTTGTTCTTGGAGAAGCTCCCATGTGTTGACACGTGTCAACACCTGGTTGGTCAGGTTATATTAAATACATTATTAAATAGGCAATAAATTGTAAATAGCATTTTAATTAGGTATAAAAATAAAAATGCAGATAATTAAATTATCTAAATTATAGTTTAATTAGTTTTATAAATAATAATTATTTTATGAAATATAAATATTATATTAATAAATGAGTATAGATAACACTTAATAAATAGATTTTGCATTTTTAATTAAATAAATTAATAATATATTAGTTTTATATTTTCTTAATTATTAGGATAATAACTAAAGTATGTACAATTTTTTGTAGATTTTAATAAATTAATTTAAGTATATTAATAAAAACAAGTATAAGTTACACAGTTCATTTATACCTATAAGTTAGTATTTTTTATTTCTTTGAAATAATAAATAAGCTCTAAAAATTATGAAATAAATTAGGGTTAAAATACAAGATCGAGAAAATAATGAAAAATTATAAAATTATAAAAATGATAAATTAGGTGTTCCAAATAAAATAATTAGCCCAGAAACCCAGTTTTGGTTAGGTCCCAAAACCGATTTTTTGCAAACGGACTCTGATTTTAGTAAATCAGCTTTATTTATTAGAGACTATTATTTTATGAATTTTAAAAGTGAGTAGAATGAAATTGGAGTTTGTATGAGAATGTTATGATGGTCGGAAGTTGGGATTTTGACAATTTACAAGTTTGATTTCTTGATATATATACAAGGTAATATTTTTATCTTATTTTTATATTATTCTATACGTTTTTAGAAATAATTAGGAAAAGAGTTTGGTGAAGAATATGTTAATATTAATTAACTAAAAATCTTTAGATAATTAATGAAGAATGTGTAGAGGGTGAAATTAATTATTTTTATTTGTTTTCTTCCTCATCTCCTCCTACTTATTTATTAACCTTAGTTTAATTTTTTGCATTTTCAATTTCATCGTCATTTTTTATTTAGATTTTAGAATCCATCACAACTTGATTCTTCGCCACCGATCTCGATTTTTCATCTCTCTTTCTCGATCTCTACACATTCCTTTCTACCTCGCACGATCTCTCACCTCCGACCACCCATGGTGGTCGGAGATCAGGTTCCATCCGCCATTCCCATCAAAATCGCACTCATTCACTTCTTCCATTTTGTTTTTTTGGATCGAGTCATCATGCTCGTGTCCGAATTTGTTTATAAATTAAAAAAACAAAAAAAATTATTTGTTTTCTTTCTCCCTAACATTCTTTTTGCATGATCATCTAAAAAATAAATAAAAAGGAAAAAGATAAAAAGAAAAACAATTTTCTGTCATTCTGTTTACAAAAATTTAAAAAAAACATTTTTTTATTTTTTGATTTTAATTTCTTTATTTTAGATTTAAAAAAATAAAAAAGTATTTTTGATTATTGTTTACATATGAAAAAAACAAAAATAAATAAAAAATAAAGAACGACAGCAGGCACCACCCCCATCCAACTGAAAGTAGCGCTCACACCCGTCGCTCCTTGTCAGCCTAACATCACCGTCGCTTAGAGCGGCCCCCCACCCGCGCGCGATGCCTCCATCGCCGTGCACGGCACCGTCGCCCTTCAACCTCACTGCCAACACCGCCTACGGCCGCCGCTCAATCCGTCACCGCCGACACCGCCATCCCATCTGCCAGACCTCTGCCGGCCACGCGCGATTGCTGAGCACCTACCCCGACTCTCCAGCCATGCCTCGGGCTGCTCCTTCTGCCACCGTTGCCCGCGGCTTTGGCCCAAATAGCCACTTTCCACCGCACCACCGCATATTGCTAAGATTTTAGCAATATGGAAATTAGGTCAAAAAAATACTAAAACTAATATTTTTTGAAATGGTCCTTGGTCTTCGACCCAAGGTTGGCACTATTAGCCATGCGAGCTCGGGTCGAATCATTTCTTCGATAAATGTTATTGTAAATCTTTTGTATATCAATAAAGGTGATAGGTTTATTTCACTCCTTGTCTTAGATTATACGAATGAATGAATTTATAAAGTCCCTTAGTAAAATTTGGGTTATGTTCCATGGCCATATTAATAATCATACAACCATTGACTCAATAGTTGAATCATAGAGGATGGTGTTTTGATGATATCTAAGGAGTTTCATTAAGGACTCATCAAGCACTATCAAATGATTGTTAAGAGATGATCTCCAGCCTGAGAAGGAAATGGCAATCCTTCTCTAAAGGTTGATATCTGACTGACCTCTTGATGCAGGTCCTCTGCATAGGAATAGAGATTTGGAGGTGTTAGATAAGTTAGGCCAAAGAGTTGATCTAGCAAGATCGATACAACCAAGACGTATGTCGTATGTTGTCACGGTATAGGCATGTATCCTCTGACCAGAGACAGATGTATTGTTATATATCTATGTATATTAGGCAGACCATTTGTTTGATGTGCTAATTAAGGTCTACATACTGACGAGCTGATGTGCATATGAGGGCATTGATGAATTTCCATTTCATCACCATTATTCTTTTATTTTGATCTTAAATCCCTAACTAAATGCATGCCATTAATTTGTCAAAATAAACACATGATTAATTGTCCAAAATACTATATAAAATAAGGTATATTTTATGGACTTAATTCAAAAATTAAAGAATAAAGGAAGAAAAGAAAAAGAAAGAAGACACCATAGGTGTTGAGTAACCCTATACATCGAGACCCAATCATCATGATGACTTGGTCGACAAGGAATAAAGTAGGTGAGATAAGGCAGAAGAATTGTATAGAAATCACATCAAAAACCTAATTTTTAATTAATTTATGATCACATTTTGGTATCTATTTTATTCTTTATAATTAATACATCAAGTAAAGAAACTTTGTACATGAAAGTTGTAGAAAATACATAGAAAAATACAAAATTTATTTCACATAAAAACAATACAGAATGTGACTTATACATTAAAAATAAAATTCCATAAACTTCACATACCTATATCTTCTACATATGAACTCAAAATTCATCAAAAACACCTTTAAGTTTATATAACTTTTTATTAGCTATATAATGAAGGTAGTTTCATTTAATTTGGAGTTAAGATGCAAAAGTTAGGTTTTGGACCCTATTTATAATATACCTGAATAAAAAAATCAATTTATTTAATGTGCATAATTTTGACATTTTTACAATTTTACAAATTTATAAATATTATTTATAATATATGTACATAATAAAATAAAATAAAACCATAAAAAGAATACAATGAAATAAAATAGTATACTAAGATACATAGATGAATTACTTGTACATATACATATATTTATTTAAGTGTATAAAGGACTTCAGAAAAGTACCATAAAAATATATTTATGTCTATTTAAATAATTTATAAATACATAAATTATGCGTGTAAAATAATAAAATCTAAAATATAAAATAAAAAATAAAAATCAAATATACAATATATATGTAAATATACATATGATTATACTAGTAAATACACAATAAATTACCTCGAAAAAATAAATAAGAATAATAACAAAATATTACAAAAAATAAAAAAATATTTTTATTTTATAATCTAAAATTAATAAATTTGTTTTCTATATTTATTGATTTTACAAGTATTTTTGTAGTCCCGCTTTTCTGGACCAAAAGCCGCCTCTAGTTAACCCCCCTCAACTACCCCCTCTCTCTTCAAGGCATGTCAGAACGAGGAAATCCCATCTTCTCCCCTTTTCCCAAGTGCCCAATCACTCTTTTCGATCAGATCTTGCATGCAAACCACACAATGATCAAAGCTAATTCCCACATAAGTTCTTAATCCCTTGTAGAAACCCTCGATTCTTCAGAAATAGTTGGTCAATAAGTCCTCTCCTCCATGTTTATAAAAAAGCCCCCTCAGCCTCCTTGCTCGTTTTGATCCCTCTTTAGTTGATTTCAACTCCTCAGATCCATTCTAGTGGCTTCGTCTTGGTGACAACAAGGCCTTGATGGTGTTCTGCAGCGAGGAGAACAATGGATGAGGCATATCCAACCATCCCTGGAGCTCTGCCTAAAGGTTTTTCCACCTGACTTACGGCCAGGTCGAGGCCCTTTCATCCAGTTCCTAGGCAATTTAGTTAGCTTAGATTTCAATTAACTGTCAGTTTTGCATTTAGATCAATAGGATAATAATAAGTCCATATCTTCATCGAGCTCCAAGTTTGATTGCCCGTGATTCGACTCATTCTTTGACCCATTTCCACGCCCATCTCCGTACCTTTCATCTTCTACACACGAACCATCCATTTTCCCCTTGATTATTACAAGGGATCAAGGTCTCGTGCTCTATCTGTTATCCGTCATCGGAGTTGTACCCATCTACCTTAATTTTCACCTTGCCCTCCAATAAATAACGATCAAGACCCCTCACCCTTGCCTCGCCATTCTTTTTGTCTTCTTTGCAGGTCTTGAAGGGACCATCTGAGGCCCATGTACTTCGAGTTTTTCCTCCCATGTCCTTGTCAGACCCATAGAGCTCCAGGGCTCGATCAGTGAGCCACGGGCCTATCTAAAGGATCTGGGAGGTGTGGGACAATGAAAGGACATGTGTTTCCCCTCGAAGGTGCTCCAGGTGGCCGTAGATGCGAGCAGTTGCAGATCCAAACTCGTCAGACGATTGTTCTTCCTTAGTTCATCCATTTTATTTTTGAGCCATTCAATGAAGAACAACAACCCACATTGAACTTCATATATATATATATGTATGTATATATATATATATATATGTATATGTATATGTATATATATGGGCCCTTTCAAATGATACATGGACCTTCCATGTGTAAGGAAGGCCAACGATAATAGCCACTAGATTCAAATCTAACGGCTTAATCAATTTGCTTTCCCAAAAGTGTATTTTGGTCATCAAGGTTTGCATTAATTACGGACAGTATTCAATATTTAGAAATACTAAATGTAGCTATATCTAATTTCGTATTTTTTCGTAATACCATATTTAGATAATGTCCAGTTTTGTGCAGGGTGACATAACGTGGGATAGATGTTTGCATCCTTACATGTTTTTTATATAATATGTGATTCCTTTTGTAATGATTGTATGTTTTTTTGTTTAATATGCGGTTCATTCAAATTTCATTAGTCATTTTGTAAAATTTGTATGGTTATTTATAGAATACAATTAATATTAGCAATACATTAGCTATTTTTACATTTTTTGATTTATGTGAAATCTGTAATCCTTTTTTTTCTGAAAATGTATAATACATGTTTCAATATGTATAATACATATCTAAAATGTATAATACACATAAAAACTATAATTTTTCATTCGTAACCATTTGATATGTAAAAATACACATCAAATATGTATAATAGAATTCAAAATTGTAATAATAAATATCAAAAAGGTATAATACACATGAAATATGTAAAACATAATGGTTGCATAGCCTCCTTGTGCAATCACCACCATGATACATGCGTCTTCATCGCCACTGCCCACTGCTCCTGAAGATCCATCCATCGTAGCTCGAGGAGCATTGCAACCTCCACCCTGTCGTCTATCATCGGAGGGGATGTGTCGCTCGCCACCTTGTTCCCCTAGTTTTTTTCATCTTTTCATCGACTGTACTCCTAGCTTCACGTAGGGATCTTAATCATCGCCGTCCACCCATCGATTCGCTCAATCGACACCTCTCACCGGAGCAAGCTCTGGCGAGCATCTCTATCATCGTGCGACCCTCGTTAGAACCTATTGGAGGTTGCGGCATTTTGCCCGCGACCGCATCTAATTATTTTTACAGGTCCTGAAGCCAACACGATCACATGGAGTCATTTTTGGCCTCACCGGAGATACCTGGGCCCTCTCTTCTTCTCCAAAATCTTAGGGGATCCCAGGAGGTCGTCAGCCAGTTTTGAAGCCCCAGGCGTGGAGAGGACGATCCCAGGAATCTTCTTGGGCATTTTGGAGCTTCAACTCGCGGCGGAGGCAGCCAATCGAGACCTGGGAAGCTCGCCTCACTGCGGATTCTTCCCTGTTCTTTGTCGACTCCTCTGAGCCGTCCGATCAACCCTCGTTCTTCCGGGCGTACAGCAGTCGTAGGATCTCCACCCTCCTCGGTCGTCAGATTCGTCCAGATCCATCTAATCCATGCTGATAATATCGAAGGGGTATCGTGCATCCGGGCTTCGCCACATGTCTTAAGTGAACGGCTCAGCACCGTTCGATCGCGCCTTGCTGCCCGCCGTCAGATTGGCACCACGCATTACTCGCATCCATCTACCGTCCGATCCGCTATGAAGGGGTATTTTGCATAGCCACCCCTTCCACTTTTTGTAATTATTATTTAAGACTCAAACTTTCGTTTTCAGCATTAATATTTTGTAATATTTGCGTGTAGGCCCTTAGACTTTTCGTTTTTTCACTCAGGTCCTCAGCCATGTCACCTCACGTGACCTGTTCACGTGAGGTGCGGGGCTTTTTGCAGTAAGGCCCTCGGCCATTTGTGAATTTATTTTCAGTACCCGAATTGTTAATCGTAGTGTAAACTTTTTGGGATATTTGCATGTGAGCCCTCGGGCATTTTTGATATTACAAACAGGTCCTTCCTAGGCGCGTGCTAGTCACGCGCCCTGGTGAACATTTTGCAAGCATACCCCTACGGGTTTTGTGATTGTTATTTAGTCCATTAATTCGCATAATTAGTGTTATATTTTATTGGAAAATTGCAACTGTGCCCCTAAATGTTTCACATATTCCGTTTATACCCCTGCTAGGCTTAGTATTTTTGCTTCTAGCTGTATTTATTTCATGCATTTCTAAAAGCCTAAAAATTCTACAAAAATAATCATAGACTCCTGTTAACTTGCACTTTTACGCCATTTTTTTATTTTTTATTTTTGTTGCATTTTCATATTTATTAAAAATCAAAACATGCATTTTAGATAATGTTTATCTTAGAAAATACCAAAAAAATATTAAAACACCTTGAAAAATTCCAAAAAAATTACGTAAGGTCTATTTTATGATATTTTAGTGTCAGTCCAAAAACCACTAAAAATTTCGAAACAAAAATCTTAAAATATAGAAAATACCCAAAAACTTCCAAAAAATGTAAACATTCTAGAAAAAACTAAAAATGCAAACTTTGTTCCTGTAGGTTCCCCATTTTATTATCTTTATTTTAAAATTAATTTGGGAAAATTTTGATATTATTTGATATTTTTCCTTCCCATTTTAATTTCGGCCAGTTATTAATTCACTGTTTTCTTTATTTTACCCTTTTAAAAATACCAAAAAGATTCTGAAAAATACCCAAAAATCACAAAAATAGTAAAAAATTATAAAAAGACCAAAAATATTTTGTTCCCTAACTTTTGAGTATTTTTCCTTATTTTTATAAATAGCCTAGAACCTCTTCTCTTATATTGTATATATATTCCAATATTGAAAAAGAAAATAAAAAAAATATAAAATATAAAAAGAAAATATAAAATTAGAAAATTAAAAATCAAAATACAAAATTAAAAATTAAAAAAATTAAAAACTAAAAATTAAAAACCCACAAAAACCTTTGCATTGCATAGTGTAGACAATCACAGCACATTCACACACACACACACACACACACACACACACACACACACTTGTTGATCTATCCTGCCTTGCTCCCTGTGTTTGAACTCTCTACGTACATGCATCTATACATCTTTTATGTAGAGTTAAAAATAAATTTGAACTCCACTTTATTTCTCATTGCTTGATATTAATATTGTGGGTTAATTGTTGATTAAATACGGATTTTTAGCTGTCACCGCAGCGACCTCTGTGTTCCCGTCTTGTGTGGATCACAAGACCGTTAGATTTTCGTGTTTATCAAATGGTGCCGTTGCCGGGGAGCCACAGCGAATAGATCACATTTTTGTCTGATTGTGTTTATTTGTCTGCATTATTGCTTGCTATTTCATCTCTCTTGATTTAAATATGTACCTGTGAGCTTTCTGACCATCTCTTTTTGTCTTCTTGCGAGGGACCGCGGAGCAAGGCAGATCTCCGAGGGGATCCGGTGCAACTTTGGGGACGCGGAGTTGGCTTTCTTAGCCCAGCTGACAGGAGAGAGCAGGAGGAGTGAGAGAGAGAGTGTTAGATAGTTTTTCTTTATTTTTGTGAGAGAGAGACTATTTGATTTGTAATAATACAGGGACTTGGACACTCAGGAAACTTCGGGCCTAATTTCCAGGTGTTTGTTCACCTGGGGGCTCACCGCGGATTTTATCGTGTTTTTCGACTGTCATTTGCCGGTTTTGATTTCTTTTTCATTTCTTTTGTGGATTGAGCCCTTAGTTCTAGGCGATGCTTAATCGATTAGATTAGGTCCAAACACCTTAACAACCATTGCATGTACCTATAGCTCGTATTTGGACTTAGTTTAATTAAACAGTTGACTCGCCAATTTTCGATCCGCCGTGCCGCGAGCTCATCCCGCCAAGCGCTTCTCCTGAACTCGATGTGTCGAGAGGAGGAGGGGTGAGCCTAGACCGAACTTTAGGGTTGAGGAGTGGTGTTCAACTTGTGGTTCTTAATGCTAGCAATTGCCCGCTTAGGATGATTTCTGCTTGCATATCGACATGTAGTATAGGTTTAAAATTTCTGCCTTCCATCCCGCATGGAGAGAGCTTGAGGCGCTGTAAGTCATTCTATCTTTGCATTCATCATTTAGGCACAAATGTGAGATTTCCATCTTGGTGCCGACTTGCACGGCTTTTCCGACTCTTTTCTCCCTCTATTTTTGGACAAAGTAGGAATCAAAGAAAATACAAAATCATTAGGCACTTGTTTGAATCTACTCAAAAGAAGTGATAACACCAAAAAATTTAAAAAAAAAGGACTGCTAAGAAAACTTTGACCTAAATAAAATTGGTAATTGGACACATTGATTGGGGAGAGTAACACCCTCATTTGTTTTCAGGTTGCATGGGAAGGTCTCCTTCCAAGTGAGTTGAGCGTCTTCGTAAGGATTAGAGCCTAAAACCCAGCTTGTGGCTGCCTTGTGTATCGCCTGGATTTCCGAAGTATTGGCGCTACTATCGTACGTAGGCGAGTAGGGCTTGGTCACCGTTGGTGACTCACTATTGTGTGAGCATCGACCTTGTCCGAAGTACCGAGCATAGGCCACGCCTTCACGGTTGTGTCTGTCTCACCGTCTGCGTCCGAGTAGGATCTTGCACGCTCACGGGTGATTCCGTTGCGAGTGAGATCTGAAGTATCGGTTTCGCCTATCGGCTTCCTCCCTCTTTTTCTTTGGCTGAGTAGGGATCCAGGAAGGGTTACAAGGACCTCAAAAAGCGCAAGCTACAGGTTACACAGGAGGACAAGTACGGGAACACTTTTCCGGCAGTACTCTCTCTCCTATAGGCGTAGTGCTCTAAGGACTCGTTTAAAGATTAATTCCTGAATTCAAGCTAAAATTGACAAAGATAAAAGTCGAACCTTTACGGCTTCATGTGTTGAGTTGGTGAATCCTCTTGTTTTGTGTTGGATTGCTAGTTTATTTTAGGTCAAGATCAAAAACACCGCCCGCTTGTGCGCAATTTTGCCCTCCTTCTTCTTCTGCATTCACCCTGCTCTTCTCAATAATCAAGATGATGGGACGGAGATCTCTTACGCTGACTTTGTCGGCACTGCTATCCAGCACTCCTCCTCATTCATCTAGGACAACCTCGGAGAGTCCAGACCCACTCTCTGAGCCTGAGTTCACATCCACCCTATTCCCCCTCGACCACCCTTCTCATTCTCCTTCCATCAGTCCAAGAGTTTCAGAATTTAGTGCATCACAGAGCTCAGAGCATTTGATGGCACCCTGAGATGGGTTCTTTTGCTTTTTCAGAGAACCCAGATATGGCTGACAGAGGAGAACACCCAGATGAGAACGAGCACCCTCCATTCTTATTTGGTCAAGCCGCCAACAACAATTCCTTGTTAGCATCCCTGGAGACAATGCAGAGACAGATCCGAGACTTGGGAGTCTTTATGGGTGATCTCATGAGAGAAATAGCGCAGATGCGAGAAAACCGACCTGGGGGCGGTGGCGGTGGCAGTGTAGGAGATATTCCTATAGTGCAGAATGAGGGAGGAGAGCCAAACCAGGAGAGGCCGCCACAGACAATCATGAGGGAATTACACAATCTAGCAGCATCCCTCACTCATCGGTGGATCTGACTCCCTGCCATCCTTGGAGACTTCGAGCTTCGACCGCACACCATCCAACTACTTCCCAAATTTCATGGGCTGGCGACCGAAGAGCCACACCTCCACCTCCAAGAATTCGAAATGATCTGTAGCACAATCCACGACAGACTGGTGGCCGAGGACACCGTAAAGATGATCGCCTTCCCTTTCTCCTTGGTTGACAGAGCCGCATACTGGCTCAAACATTTGGGGTGATTCGTCGATACTTGAGCAGATCTCTGGACCGCATACTTGAACAAGTATTACCCTCTCGGCCAGACAAACGTAGCAAGAGCTATGATCAGCAATTTCGTCATGATCCCTAATGAACAGTTTCGTTAAGCTTGGGATCGATTCAGAGAGCTCATTGACCGGTGTCCACACCATGACATATCCAAGCCCAATTTGGTTCAGAGTTTCTTTTGTGGGCTGACACCGGAGCTGCAGGGGCTTGCCAACGCCTCTTGTGGTGGGTCCTACTTTTCTAAGGGTGAAGACGATGTTTGGGCCATCTATGAAGGGATGGCAGAAAACTCAACTGTTATGGCCCAAGCCCGCGTCTACACGTAACAGAAGCCCCCGAAAGGAGCGGGATCTTTCCAGAGGATCGCCCGCATCGATACCGGTCCTCACACTTCGTCGGCAGCCGCAGCCTAAGCAGAATTAGCCGCACCCGACATCGGAATTATTAGTGAAAAGCTGGACCGTCTCGAGATCCTCGAGAAAAAGCAGATGCAAGGCATGGCCCAGATGGACCAGATTGCCAAGACTATGAGTGACCTGAAGACACAGATCCTTTGCGTCCAGGAGGCACAGACATCTTCCCAGCAGCCTTCCAGGTCACGAGCTGATGCCGGCAATAGCAGCTCATCCCAACCCTCTACCTCGTACCACCAGGTCAACCACATCCAGGAAGAGCCGGTTCCGTTGTTATAGTACTACCCAATGCAGCCGCCATCTCAGGACACTCAGATGGTGGTCTATCAGCCGGAGCAGCCACTAGCAGTTCTACCTCCACCATCCTTCGAGCAGGAGCCATTGATGGAAGTCAATGGGATTTGGTACGACCGGTACCCACAGCCGGGGATTCGTCGCGACCACCCCGGATTCCGTTGGGGCAACGGTGGCCCCTCATCTTAGCAGTAGCCTCCAACTCAAGGACAACAGAACAACCAGCCACAGCAACAGCAGCAGCCCCAGTATGCCCTCCAACCGCAATACCAGCATGGTCCTCGTCCCACCTACAACAACCAGCAGTGAAGGCAGTGTTAGCCGCCTCAGCAATCATACTCTCATCCTCCCCAGCACTATCCACACCAGCAGCAGCAACAACCTCATTTCCAACAGGGAAACCCGTCCAGTTCTCAGGCCCCCGCTTTTGAGAACCCAACTTTAGATGATCTTGCCCGCTTGCTTTCCGAACAGCGAGCATCCTTCCGGCAAGAAATGGATGAGTTCCGACAGAAGATGAGGGATATCATCAAGGGAAAGGCCGCCATACCAGCTCAGATTAAACCAAATCCAAACAATCTGAAAAGGAAGTCTGAGCAGGTAGAGTTTACAGATGATACCTCTCCTAGTGATTATTTGAGTGACATGTCTTCTTCTTTGTATGATGATGATTTTGTGACTACTAGGAGCGGTAGGATGCCAGCCGGCGGTGCCTCATCTGAGCGACAGCCACAAGCCGAATCAGGAGCACCAGATGAGCCAGGTAGCGGTGCTGATGCCGATGATGATGAGGTTGAAGACGGTGGTGCTGATGCCACCAATGATGGAGTTCCAGACGACAGTACTGAGGCCGTCGTGATACCAGATGCAGACGGTGGTGCTGATGCCACCATTTTGGATGTAGAGCCAGAGCGTGATGCTGATGCCACGAAGACAGGTGTCGATGGTGGTATTGAGGCCACCACATCTACTTTTGTTGAGCTTCCTTCTGTGATGTTACCACCTTTTTGTATCTATGGACTGTGGTAACAACAAAAAGAACAAAAATATGAATAAAGGAAAGGTTTCTGTTCACATTGCAGATCCATATGTGTTGAATGATGATCATTGTATGGATTCTATTCCTACACAGGCACATGGACCTATTCCTAGCCCTCCATCTGAGGAGGCCCCTACCATCCCCTTCCCTGAAGCACTCCGTCGGGCGAAGGGGAATAAACGAGAAAATCCAAAAAAAGACCAGCAGGTAGAGTTCAACAATCAGATGATAGACAGATTCCACATTCAGCTGACTCTACAGGAAGCACTTGAGCACATCCCCCTCTTCAAAAAGAATTTGAAAGAGAAGACTATCGTCCGCAGGAAGAGGAGGAACCACAGAGATCAGATTCATGTGCTCACTCATTCCACTTGTTGTACCATTCAGAAAAAAATGCCAGCCAAGAGACCCGATGCAGGAGCTCCCTATGTCAGATGCGAGATTCAGGAGCAGTAGTTTGATCGTACTCTATTAGACAGCGGCTCTTCGATTAACCTTCTTCCGGCAGCCTTACTCGACTGATTCGAGTTCGGTCCTCTTCTTAGGAGCAGGATAGTCCTTCAGTTTGCTGACAGGTCGACTAAGAGGCTGAAGGGGTTATTGAGAGACGTGGTCGTTACCATTCAGGGCCTGAAATTCCCCGTGGACTTTGTTGTATTGGACAAGGAGATCCCTGAGTCGGTAATCGATGCCCCTATCATACTTGGACACCCATTCTTGGCCACAGCCAAGGCGGTGACCGATCATGATAGCGGGAAGGTGTGTTTTCGCGTAGAGGGCGAAACCATACAAATAGATATGATCGAGGAAACTAGAGCCAGAGAACTAGAATGCTCGGAACAGTCCAGCGAAGGCGTGCAGATGACAGAGGAAGATGTAGACATCCACTAGGAGTGTGATTTTGTGATGACAGATGATGAATCCAACTGGACAGATCCTATAGCACAGACCCTCGCCTTGCCTACGGATTCACCATACTTGAAGCTTATGGCGGACGAGAGCCTGGAGAGCGCACCCCTGAGCAAGGATACATTGGAGGCTGACAGTGTTTGGACGAGTGGTGTTGATGATTTTCAGTCGTGTTCATCTACTTCATATCCCTCGGATTCAGACATTGACTGGGATGATTTTGATGAATATTTGCTGTGTCTGATTCCTTCTGAGCCAATAGCCATGACAGAGTGCGAGCTAGTACAGTTTATTGATGATTCAGCAGGGCTCCCTTCGTTAGGTATTCATGCAGAGCGAGATTTCCCACATGCAGACCTGGTCGCCTTCACACAGACATATCAGAAGCCAGATCTGCCACCTCCCAATTGTCCAGAACTGAAGCCTCTGCCGCAGTCGCTGAAGTATAGATTCCTTGCGGGTGAGCCAGACATGTACCCGGTCATTATCTCAACAGATTTGACTGGAGAACAAGAATCTCGTCTGATGGAGGTTCTTGAAAGAAACCACAAGGCGATAGGATGGAGTAGCTGATCTCCAGGATAGTCCGGCTATGTGCTCCCACCACATCTATCTTGAGGATAACGCTAGGCCGTCGCGTGAGTTCCAACGACGGCTGAACCCGAATCTTCAAGACGTGGTCATGAAAGAAATATCGAAGTGGTGGAGCGCCGATTTTATCTACCCCATCTCCGACTCAAAGTGGGTCAGTCCATTACATGTGGTACCCAAGAAGACGGGTATCACTACAGTTGTGAATGAGTCTGGAGAGGAGATCGCTACCCGAGTACCCACTTCTTGGAGGGTCTATGTGAACTACATACGATTGAATGAGGCCACCAAGAAGGATCATTTCCCGCTGCCATTCATTGATCAGATTATCGAGCGGCTAGCTGGGAAGAGTCATTACTGTTTTCTTGGCGGGTACTCCAGTTATAATCAAGTGGCCATTGCGCCCGCAGACCAGGAGAAAACGACATTCACCTGTCCGTTTAGGACTTATACTTTCAGACGGATGCCTTTTGGTCTATGTAACGCTCCAGCGACATTCCAAAGGTGCATGTTGTCTATTTTCTCGGACATGGTGGGTGACTGTTTATAGGTCTTCATGGATGGCTTCTCGGTCTATGGCGACGGGTTCGATGCTTGTCTTGACTGCCTAGACCGTGTGCTTCAGCGCTGTATTGAGGTAAACCTTGTATTGTATTAGGAGAAGAGTCACTTCATGGTGACTCAAGGGACGGTCCTTGGTCATATCGTCTCCAACAGGGGCATGGAGGTCGATCCGGCCAAGGTGGATATCGTTAGAAAACTCAATCCACCATCCAATTTGTGTCAATTGCAGTCTTTTCTGGGGCATGTCAGTTTCTACCGACGGTTCATTCAAGACTTCAGTTGTATTGCCCGACCGCTTACTGATCTGTTGACGAAAGACACCGAGTTCATTGTCGATGATAAGTGTCTTGCGTCTTTTGAGACTCTCAAGAGTATGGTTGTATCGGCTCCTATCCTTCAGTCACCTGATTGGTCTCTCCCATTCGAGATCATGACGGATGCTTCCGATTTTGCCGTTGGGACTGTGCTTGGACAGAGGAGGGATGGATTGCCGTTTGCCATTCACTACGCCAGCCGGACTTTGGATGCCACTCAGCGGAATTATACTGTGACTGAGAAAGAGATGATGGCCGTAGTCTTCGCGTTGGATAAGTACAGATCTTATATTCTCGGATCTAGAGTGACAATTTATACAGACCATACCGCCATCCGATACTTAATGGCTAAGAAGGATGCCAAAGCACGCCTTACCAGATGGATCCTTCTACTCCAGGAGTTTTGTATTGAGATTAAAGATAAGCCTGGAGTTAAGAATGTGGTGGCGGATCATCTTTCCCGCTTGGAGAACCTTGAGGAACCTGAGCCCAGCGCACCTATCACTGAGATGTTTCCTGATGAGGCGATCTTGGCTATCACCTCGCTCCCATGGTACGCCGACATTGTGAACTACCCTGTTGCCAAGACGGTCCTACAAGGTTGGCCCAGGCAGAAACTTGAGACCTTCCTGGCGAAGGCCAAGATTTACCATTGGGAGGATCCCGTCCTTTATCATGAAGGAGGGGACAACATCTGGAGGAGGTGCATTCCTCAAGAAGAGCAGCATAGCGTCCTCACATACTACCACAAGCCTGAGGCAGGAGGACATCATTCTGTGAAAAGGACAGCACAGAAGGTTCTTCAATCCGGCCTATGGTGGCCTACTCTCTTCAAGGATTCAGATGAGTTCGTGAAGAGATGTACTGACTGGCAGAAGATGGGAACCTGCGGACAGAGAGACATGATGCCCATGCAACCCATTCACTTGTGTGAGGTTTTTGATGCATGGGGGATTGATTTCATGGGCCCATTTCCTAAGAGTCAGGGATTTGAGCACATTTTGCTCGCTGTGGATTATCTCAGCCGATGGGTTGAGGCCATCCCCGCCCAAGCCGCAGATGCTAAAACCGTGTGCAAATTTTTGAGGAAAAATATCATTTCACGGTTCAGGGTACCTAGAGTCTTGATTTCAGACGGGGGGTCTCACTTCATCAATGACAAGGATAGGGCCCTTGCAGACGAGTTCGGTATTGACCATCGTGTTGCCACGCCGTATCACCCTCAGACTAATGGCTTTGCCGAAGTATCGAACCGGGTGATAAAGACTATCCTACAGAAGGTTGTCCGCCCAGACCGAAAGGATTGGTCACAGCTTTTGGACTTGATCTTGTGGTCCTATCGGACTTCCTTCAAGAATCCATTGGGGACATCTCCCTTTCGTCTCGTTTATGGCAAGCCGTGCCATTTGCTAGTGGAAATAAAGCACAAGTCACTTTGGGCAGTAACTGACCCATTATTGGATCCCGATAGTATAGGAGATCAGCGGAGAGCAGAGTTGGCAGCCCTGGAGGAACTGAGAGACACAACCTTTTCTAGCAGCGTACAAGACAAAGAGAAAGTGAAGACATGGCACGATTCTCACATCATCCATAAACAGTTTGAGTCAGATCAGAGAGTATGGTTGTTTGATTCCAGGCTGAAATTATTTCCAGAAAATTACAGAGCAAGTGGAAAGGTCCATATGTGGTCAGGAAGGTACATGACAATGGTAGTATTGACATATCCGAACCGTCATCCTCCTCTACCTTCCGTGTTAATGGTCAGCGCCTGAAACTATATCTATATCACGATCCGCCGACCATTGACGTTGCCCCAATTCTTCTGGTATGAGATGTGCTCTTTGACTCATATCATCTGCATCTCATACATGGTGATCACTTCCATCTTCCGCTGTACAGATCATCTGTCTATATCACTCTTTCATCTGTTGATTTATTTTCTTCTTTTCTTCTTTTCTTATTTTCTATTTCTATTTTCTTTATCTATCAAAAAGGTGCTACCCCTTGTTGTCAGTTTCTACACTTAGGATGCATTTTGTCCTAAGTATAGGGGGGTGTGCACCCCGAGTTTTCATCTATTCTTCGATCCTCTCCATTGTCTCCTCTTCTTGTCTATACTTAGGGATATCTGACCCTAAGTATAGGGGGAGACAATATGAGTACGATCTGTTCATTCCCACCCTTGACCCTCCCTGCATTTTGTACAGTCTGTTATACTTAAGATTATTTGATCCTAAGTATAGGGGGGACAGTCAACTTCTCATTTGTTTGTTCGTTCATTTATTTATTCTTTAGACTTGCCTATACTTAGTACAAGTTATGTCTTCTCTTTTCTCTCCGATCTATGAGGACATAGCTCAAGCTAAGTATAGGGGGGTCGTATATACTATGTATATACTTTAGCCATAACTCGTACTTTCGTATTTTCTTAAAAATATGGCTAATAATTCTTTAAAATTCATTAAAAATCCTTAATAAAAAGATGTTACCATTCCTCAAATTCTTTTTGTATTTACTGATTAATAAATCATGTGAAAATGTTTTTTTGCAAAATGTTTGAAAAATAGTTTGAAAAGCTTGGTGAACATTTATTGAAAACTATTTTGAAAATATTTTGTTACATGTTTTCAACATGTGTAAAAAGTGTGGTTTGTAAAATTTATTTTCTTTGTGTGAAATAAAATGTTTGAAAAATGATTTGCAAATGGTTTGAAAAATAGTTGCAAAAATATGTTTAAAAATATATATATACTATTTGAAAACCTTTGCAAAATTATTTTCAAATGTGTGTACATGTTTGTAAAATGTTTGAAAAATTATTTTGGACTATAGCTTTCAAAATTATTTGAAAATCCTGTATCGAATAAGTTTGAGGAATGCATACATCTCACATAAATCCATTATTTATATATGTATAAAATTGATCACTTACCCTGTAAATTCTTAAAATCCACTTCTTGTAAATATAAGAAGCACTCCAGTGTAAATATTTTTCACCTAGTTTTCAGCCAAAAAAACTTTTTGTTTTCAAAAATCCCAAAAACATTTGCAAAAGTAAAATCCAAAAACAGTTGAAAAAACCTTTTTGAAAAGGACAAAAAAATGCATCTGCATGTGCATCATCATCTTTTCAAAAACCCATAAAAAGTTAAAAATCTTTGAAAATTGCATCACAAAAATGTTTTCTGCATTCTGCATTTGCATAGCATGAGCATTTTTCGGATTGAGTTTGATAGCTGAACAAGTCTAAGTAAAATCCGTAGATTAGAGCTTGATTGGACTTTAAAATCTACCTAATAACAGGAACCTTATAGGAACTGGGTTTGAGGTACTTCAGGTCTAGTGGACTTAATTCTTTGAGGATCACGGGATTTGGTTCAGTGGATTCTTGACTGCCTAAGTAGAGTATTTCGGATCACACGCATGACTCTTGTTGATAATGACCTAACTTGGACACCTGCACCTTTCACATGGCTCAACTCAGTTGGAGTGGTGAGGGGATTGGATTTGCCGATATGAGACGTACACAAGTGGAAACATTTGTCCTCCTCTAGGGAGGGAAGTGCACCCCAACCCGTCCAATGATGAGGAAGTCTAAAGACAGGAGAGTGTGGGTTGCAATAAAGCTTCAAAAGAGGGATAGTCTACTGGCTCAAGAGGAAACACTCCTTATGTAAATGATGCTGTGAATAGTATTTCAAAAAAAAAGTGTTCAGGCATGTACAAAAATAAAAAGCCTGCAACATATGTACAAATGTTGTAAAGCCAATAAGCAAGCTTGAGTACCAAAGTCAAATATGTGAGCCTGCAGCTGGATGACTTGACTACATTGGTCTTGCATCCCATGATAGGTAGCTACACTGGCTACCGTCCATTCTTCTCTTCACCCCCTCCTCTAGAGTTGGTTGCCACTTGAACTTAGAAGGGAATACCCCGCTCCTCGAGGATGGATTTGTTGGATTGGGGAATCATTGGGTTGTCGTACTGGAGAAGTCAGTTTCTTTGCCATTCTAGTTGGGGAGAGCCACCATCACTTACACTATACGAGTCAGATTCATAGTCGTAAGGGTTTACGTATGAGTTGAGATATTTCTGACCTGGCTATTGAGGAGACTTGGACAGAGTTTTGGGATTCTCAAGGACTGTTGGATTTCAAATTCGGTTCTCATTAAGGTTTCGTCCGCACTAAGATTCCAAAGGTCCGACTTAAGCTCCAAACTTTGATTTTGTGAAGACAAGTTTGATAGTTAAACTAAATCCAAGTTTCTTCTTTTTCTTTTCTTTGTTTTCTTTTTGCACTTATTGCATAAGTGTTTGCTAGGGAGTAGCAAAGTTAAAGTATAGGGGGATGATGAATCCACATTTCATCATCTTTATTCTATCATTTTGGCCTCAAAAACCCTACTAAATGCGTGTAAATACCATTAATTTCAGCATCTTAGCATCCATGCATGTGCATGTAATTAATGTATAAAACACTGTAATTAAAGCCAAAATTATAGAATAAATAAAAGAAAAAGAATAAAATATTGTAAATATTTTATAACCCGAAACCCTGGGACCTAGGCATCTTGATGAATAGGTCAACCATGAATAAAGTAGGGGGAGATAAGGGCCATAATACAATGTTTTGCATTCATTCTTTATTAATTTTGGGACCTATTTTTGGTTCCACCTTTATACATCAAATAAAAGAACTTTGTATATGAAAGTTGTAGATAATTAAATAAATAAAAATACAAAATTGATTTCATTCAAAAATAATGTACAGATAAAAAGTTATGGTCTGAATAAAAATCCAGAACCCAACTTCCCAGACCCGTATCTCACAAATAAAAACTCCAAATATAGCAAACTAACCTTTAATTGTATATAGTATAAAATAAGCTATTTAATGGCGGTGGTTTCGTATTTGGCCGAGCAACGGTTTGAAAGTTGAGTTTTGGACCCTCATTGTATACTTGCATAGATTACAATATTTAATTTATTCTTTATTAATTATTTTTATAATTTTATATTTTTATAATTATGTACATATTATTTATAATATATTTGTGCATTAAAATTAGAATAAAAATACAAAAGAAATGCAAAATAAAATACATGTATATAAAATACATAGGTATCATACCTATATACATACCTGTATAAACTATATTTATATTTTATTAAATACACAAAACAATTCAGAAAAATAAAATAAAAATGTAATTATGTGTATAAAAGTATGTTATGATTTTATAAAATAATAAATAAAAATAATAAAATTAAATACACAAAATAAAAAAAAGAATAAAATATATAGGTAATATACCTATATAGGCTATAAAAAGCAACTTGTAAAAATTTACCTCATAAAAAAATTAAAATCATAAGAAAATACTACATAAAATAATAAATATTTTTTATTAAATAACCAAAATTTAATTCGACCATTTTCTATTTTTAATTGATTTAATAAAACTTTTTCCCAGGGTTTTCTTGGTTGGTCCACGTGGACCAACCAGGAGGATCTGAGGGTTGACTGTGGGTCAACTCTCTGACCCGCCCCCTGTGGTTGTGTCAGAATGGGTTTTGATCCATTTTCATCATTTTTTCGAGGCATCTCCTTGCACCCTTTCATGATCCTTCCTTCTGACCTTTTTCTCCTCGATATTCCACCATACTCGCCCAGTGATTACATCGGGGAGTGGATCGAAGATTTGTTCGATACGCCTCGATCTTTGAGACCCGTCGGTCAACCATACAAAAACCACCGTTCTCCTTCGTTTGAATTTTGAACCGCACTTCATCCAGATCTTCCCCCCTTGGACTCGCTCGAGCTTTCTGAAGGTGACAGCACCAGTTTGCCTTCTTCAAGGCGGCGGATCGACCATGATCTGGGCGTGTTCACCCACCTCCGGCGAGCTCCACCGTTGAGGTATTTCAACCTCGGGCCAGGTCCCTTGAGGTACTTATTCCCCTAGTTTTCTTTCATATTTTCATCGACTGTACTCCTAGCTTCACGTAGGGATCTTAATCATCGCTGTCCACCCATCGATTCGCTCAATCGACGCCTCTCGCCGGAGCAAGCTCCGGCGAGCATCTCTATCATCGTGTGACCCTCGTTAGAACCTATTAGAGGTTGCGTCATTTTGCCCGCGGCCGCACCTAATTATTTTGCAAGTCCTGAAGCCAACACGATCACCTGGAGGCATTTTTAGCCTCATCGGAGATACTTGGGCCCCGTCTTCTTCTCCGACGTCGTGGGGGAGCCCAGGAGGTCGCCAGCCAGTTTTGAAGCCCCAGGCGTGGAGAGGACGATCCTAGGAAGCTTCTTGGGCACTTTGGAGCTTCAACTCGCGGCGGAGGCGGCCGATCGAGACCTGGGAAGCTCGCCTCGCTGCGGGTTCTTCCCTGTTCTTTGTCGACTCCTCCGAGCCGTCCAATCAACCCTCGTTCTTCCAGGCGTACAGCAGCCGTAGGATCTCACCCTCCTCGGTCGTCAGATTCGTCCAGATCCATCTAATCCATGTCGTTAACATCGAAGGGGTATCGTGCAGCCGGGCTTCGCCACGTGTCTTAAGTGAACGGCTCAGCAGCGTTCGATCGCGCCTTGCTGCCCGCCGTCGGATTGGCGCCACGTGTCACTCACATCCATCCGCTGTCCGATCCGCTATGAAGGGGTATTTTGCATAGCCACCCCTTCCACTTTTTGTAATTATTATTTAAGACTCAAACTTTCATTTGTAGCATTAATATTTTGTAATATTTACGTGTAGGCCCTTAGACTTTTCATTTTTGCACTCAGGTCCTCAGCCACGTCACCTCACGTGACCTGTTCACGTGAGGTGCGGGGCTTTTTGCAGTAAGGCCCTCGGCCATTTTTGTATTTATTTTCAGTACTCGAATTGTTAATCGTAGTGTAAACTTTTGGGGATATTTGCATGTGAGCCCTCGGGCATTTTTGTTATTACAAATAGGTCCTTCCCAAGCGCGTGCTAGTCACGTGCCCTGGTGGACATTTTGCAAGCATACCCCTGCGGGTTTTGTGATTGTTATTTAGTCCATTAATTCACATTATTAGTCTTATATTGTGTTGGAAAATTGCAACTGTGCCCCTGGATGTTTCGCATGTTGCGTTTATACCCCTGCTAGGCTTAGTATTTTTGCTTGCTTGCTGTATTTATTTCATGCATTTCTAAAAGCCCAAAAATTCTACAAAAATCATCATAGACTTCAATTAACTTGAACTTTCACGCCATATTTTTATTTTTTATTTTTGTTGCATTTTCATATTTATTAAAAATCAAAAACATGCATTTTAGCTACTGTCTATCTTAGAAAATACCAAAAAAATATTAAAACACCTTGAAAAATTCCAAAAATAATTACCTGAGGTCTATTTTATGATATTTTAGTGTCAGTTCAAAAACCACTAAAAAATTCAAAACAAAAACCTTAAAGATTAGAAAATACCCAAAAACGTCCAAAAAAAACTAAAAAATTCTAGAAAAATCTAAAAAAAGCAAACTTAGTTCTTGTAGGTTCCGCATTTTATCTTTATTCTAAAATTAATTTGGGAAAATTTTGATATTATTTGATATTTTTCCTTCCCATTTTAATTTTGGCCAGTTATTAATTCACTGTTTTCTTTATTTTACCCTTTCAAAAATACCAAAAAGATTCTGAAAGATACCCAAAAATCACAAAAACAATAAAAAATTATAAAAAGACCAAAAATATTTTGTTCCCTAATTTTTGAGCATTTTTCCTTATTTTTATAAATAGCCTAGCACCTCTTCTCTTTATATTGTATATATATTCTAATATTGAAAAAGAAAATAAAAAATATAAAATATAAAAAGAAAATATAAAATCAGAAAATTAAAAATCAAAATATAAAATTAAAAATTAAAAATAAAATTTAAAATTAAAAATCCACAAAAACCTTTGCATTGCATAGTGTAGACATTCACAGCACATTCACACACACACACACACACACACACACACACACTTGTTGATCTATCATGCCTTGCTCCCTGTATTCGAACTCTCTACGTACTTGCATCTATACATCTTTTATGTAGAGTTAAACATAAATTTTAACTCCACTTTATTTCTCATTGCTTGATATTAATATTGTGGGTTAATTGTTGATTAAATATGGATTTTTAGCGGTCACCGCAGTGACCTCTGTGTTCCCGCCTTGTGTGGATCACAAGACCATTAGATTTTCGTGTTTATAAGCTGACAGTGATGGAGGGTGAGGTTTCATGGGGGTTGTGGAGCGACAACGACGGGTTTCATGGAGGTCATGGTAGCTGGCAAGGATAAGGGTATCATGGGCTATGAGGTGGATGTGCTAGAGGGTGGAGATGATGGCTGTGGTGGTGGAGAAAATAGGAAGGGGGCGAAGGGTGCGCAGAGTGGGCGACATGCACGAGGAAGGCGGGCGCAAGGTAGAAGATGGTCTCTGGATCGTTGGATCGAGTGATCCAACGGCCAGAAGAAGGGCGCAAGAGAAGGGTCTGGATTAGATCGGGGTGGTGTGATCGAAGGGGTTGGGATGCAACACGTGGTGGGCACAGGTAAAGGCGCTAAGGGACGGCTGAGATGAGATCTGGCAGATTTGATCGAAGGGCCAGGGATAGTGCGGAAATGTGCGGTGGAGATGAAGGCTTCTAGAGAAGATCGGAGGTCTCACAAGCCAACATGTGGCTTGCTGAGGGCGAGGCACTAACGGATGGAGGAGATGCGATCTGGAGAAGATCAGAGGGTGGAAATCAGCTGGCGCATCTGGATGGCTCAGATATGGAGAGAAGAGAAGGGATCGGACGGCGGAGGAAATGGGCGTGTGGCACGATGTGAGTGGGCCGCTTGGCGCCACCAGAGGGTGCCACGTGGCCTAATCTAAATGGCAGAGAAAAAACGTGAAATAAGAGAGAGAAGATGGCCAAATTTGGAAAATTTCAAAACATGAAAGTTGTAGATCTTGATGAGATCTACAAGTTTCTTGTTGACAAAAAACAGAGATGAGGTCATATAAAATAAAAAATATAAGGGTACAAATATAATGTACAATGGGGTCCCAAAACCCAAGTTTTGCATACGAGCCCTGATTTAAATGAAATTGGTCTCATTTTGAAGGTCTCTGAATATGTATTAATCTGAAAGTGAGTAGATCTAGATCGGAGGTTGTATGAGACAGATATGTGTATTCTAAGGTCTGAGGTCTCCAACAGGGTTTGGGGTTTTATTGGGTAATTCTACAAGTTAGAATTTTTTTGGCCTTTTCCTTGTATTTATTAGTTAGTAATATATACAGTATAGAGTTGGTTTTATTTCCTTTTAAGTGGTTATAAAATACAAATAAATAGGTGAGTAATTACAAGTGGATTGGGCTTCTTATTTTATGCAAATATGAATGCTAAGATGCAGATATTATTGATGCATGTATGAATGCTAATATGCAAGATAAAGGGAAATATGCAGCTAATTACTCGGGAACAAGACTCTATTTTCAACTTTTAGAGTGTTGAATTACAGATTCATCAACCCCCTATACTTAAACCTTGCTCATCCCCGAGCAACTAAAATGAAATGCAAGAGTGAAATGAGATTTGGTTCCATACCAAGGTCATGAACAAAAGTTGAAAATGGGGCTTGACTCGACTTTTGCATTAATTGTGTGGTGGAACCTTATTGGGATCTGAACTTAAGACCTAACAGAATTCAAGTTCTTCAAGTCTTCTATTCAAGATTCCTCAATAGTCAGGTCAGAACAAATCCTCAAACGCAAAATCTGATGACTATGATTCTCACTTGTACTGTGTAAGTGTAAAATAGCTCTCCACATCAGAAATGGCTCAGTACCAGTCTCCTCTAACAAGGTTACTCTAATTTCCCGGTCCAGTAACTCTTTCCTCGAGGAGCGGGGTATTCCCTTCTAAGTTTAAGTGTGACTAGCTCAAGAGTAGGGGGTGGAGAAAAGAATGGATGGTAGCCAGTGTAGCTACCAATCCCGGGATGCCTGACTAGTGTAGCCAAGTCATCCAGCTGCATACTCTTTGCTAATATACATACTCCGACAGATATTTTATTTTCACTTAGACCTGTCTTATTTTTTTGGTGTTTTTGCATTTTTTTTCGAACTATATACAAGGTGCAACATGTACATCAGGAGTTTTTCCTCTTGATCTTGTAGACTATCCCTCTTTTGAAGCATTATTGCAACCCACAGCGTCCCATCTTTAGAAGTCAATACCACCAGACTAGGTTGAGATGCACTACCCTCCCTAAAGGAGGGCGGATGTTTCCACCCGTGTGCTACTCCAAGCTAAAGGATTCTACCTCCTCACCACCTCATCAATGAAGAGCTATGTGCAGGGTGCTTGTCCAAGTTAGGTCAATGTCTATAAGAATCATGCGTGTGCACGAGATATTCTACTTAGACTAATCAAGATGACATGTGAACATAGACTTGCAGACTCAAAGTATTATGTCACTTGACCTGAGAAATCTTAACTCCAGTTCCTATAAGGTTCCTCTGAAATTAGGTGGATTAAGGTCAAATCAAGTCCCTCCTCAACATCTTATTCATAACTTGGTTCAGAACCCATTAGCTTTTCACATTGCATATGCAAGATATGCAGACGAGATGTAGTTAACATGCTATGTGGATGAATGAAAATGCAAGACTCTGTTTTTTAGATGCAGAGATGATGTGCAAGAGTAAATAAGAAGCCTATTTTTTGTTTTGTTTTGTTTTTTTCTTTTCTTTTTTATTTTTTTTCAGAAATTTGGCATACCTCCTATGTTACAACAAAATTTTCAAGAGTTTTAAAGGTATTATACAGATTATACAAGTGTTATACAAGTATACATGTATTTTATGAAAATTTTTCTCCATTTTTATTATTACAAAAGTTTTACAAGTATTATACAATATACTATACAAGTACATAATTTTTTTTTCAATTTTTACCCACCCATAATTATTGCGTAGTATATACAAAAATACGTGAAAGTACGAGCTATTGGTAAAGTATGTATGTAATATATACATGCCCCCCTATACTTAGCGTGTGTTATGTCCTCAGAGCACGAAAAGCAAGGAAGAAGGCATAGCTTGTGCTAAACGTAGGAGAACAAAAAAAACAAAAATGTATAGAAGCCGTCCAGCCCCCATATAGTTAGGTTCTGGCATCCTAAGTGTAGAAGAAGATCAAAAACGAGGCGGATGAGGTAGAGAAGGGAAGTGGATGAATATATATACAAGATGGGCATCGGTCCCTCCTATACTTAGGCTCAGGTCAGCCTAAGTATAGGACAGAAGTGGTATGAGGACCGATGTGATATGGAGGATGTACAGTGAATGGACTCGGGTGACTCTCCCCCCTATACTTAGGATATGGTCATCCTAAGTATAGTCGTAGATGAAAATATATGAAGTTGGGGTGAGTGATTAGAGTCGCGGGAGGGAGGGAAAGCATGTACAGAAATGGTCGGTATATACAAGGATCACAGTCTTAATCTTTCTAGATGTTGCTTATGGCAAGAGTTCACTGTTGCAAGGTCTCATGCACGGCTTTATGTGTATCTGCTGAATATTTCTCGTGCATGAATACAATCTCCTCGACATGGACTAACTGTTCATTGGTTTCGACAAAGTGCTTCAACAGTTGTCCATTGACTAGGAACGTTTGTGCGTCATCTGTAAAATCTGAGATCTCAACACATCCACTACCATGTACAGCACGGACAATGAATGGGCCCGTCCACTTGATTTCAGCTTGCCTTGGAAAACCTTCAGCCTTGCATTGAACAACCATACCTTCTGTCTAGGAACAAAGTTCTTTCGTCTGATATATCTATCATGCCAACGCTTAACTTTGTCCTTGTACACCAAACTGTTGTCGTATGCTCGGTTTCTGACTTCCACAAGCTCATTCAGATCCATGTCTCTCTGTTTCTGCCCTAGGTGTGTATTCCAATTGACCTTTTTGATTGCCCATTCTGATTTGTGCACTAATTCTGCGGGCAAATGGAATGGCTTCCCAAATACCATCCGGAATGGGGAGGTTCCTAATGGTGTCTTGTAAGCTGTCCTATAAGCCCATAGGACTTGATCAAAGATCTAAGACCAGTCCTTCCTGTCTGGGCGGACAAGCTTCTGCAATATGGTTTTCACCTCCCTATTCGACACCTCTGCCATACCATTGGTCTATGTGTGGTAAGGACTAGCGACACGGTGTTCGATACTGTAATCCTTCAAGAGCTTCTTCACATCTCCATTTACAAAGTGGCTAGCCTAATCTGATATCAACATTTTGGGGATCCCGAACCTAGAGATGATGTGATCTCTGATGAATTTACAAACAGTCCTGTTGTCTACGGCTCAGGTTGGGATAGCTTCCACCCACCTTGACAGGTAGTCTACCGCCAGAAGGATGTATTCGAATCCATGGTAACAAGGAATGTACCCATGAAGTCGATGCCCCAGGCGTCAAAGACATCACGAATGATGACAGGCTGCATTGGCATCTCATCCTTGGAACCAACAGTTCCTCCCATTCGCTGGCATACTGGGCACGACTTTGCAAAGGTGATGGCATCGCGAAATAGAGTCATCCAGTATAAGCCACACTGAAGTATCTTCCATGCGGTCCTCTTCCCGGAGTGATGCCCTCCTGCCTTCAGACTGTGGCATAAAGAATGGACACTCTGATATTCCTCCTGAGGAATACACCATCTCCAGACACTATCAGGTTCTTCAAAGAAAAGGATCGGATCCTCCCAGTGGTAATGTCTCGAATCTGACTTCAGTCGGTCTATGTGGCTCTTGGGCCAATCTTCCGGAACCTTCTTGGAGACAAGATAGTTCACGATATTGGCATACCATGGGAGTGAGTCGACAACAAAAATCGACTCGTCACGGAAGGAGTCTCGAATCGATGAATCCTCAGAAGCATTAAGATCCTCGAGACGAGAGAGGTGATCAGCTACTACGTTCTTCTTTCCAGGTTTATCATGAATGTCCAAATCAAACTCCTAGATAAGCAGAATCCAGCTAAGAAGACGCGCCTTCGCGTTCTTCTTTTCCATTAAATAACATAGTGTTGTATGATCTGTGAACACAACTACCTTGGATCCGATTAAGTGAGATCTGAATTTATCCAAGGCAAACACTACTGCAAGCATCTCCTTTTCTGTAACTGTATAGTTACGCGGAGCAGTATCAAGCACTTTGCTTGCATAGTGTGTGGCGAACGGTACGCCATCCCTCCTCTATCCTAACACAGCCCCAACAACAAAGTCTGATGCGTCCGTCATGATCTCAAAAGGCAGAGACCAATCTGAGGTTTTTAGGATTGGAGCGTCCATGATCATTCCTTATAATAGCTTAAAGGCTTCAAGACATTTGTGATCAACAATAAACTCCATGTCCTTGCCTAAAAGCTCAGTTAGCGGTCGGACAATTTTAGAGAAAGCCTTTATAAATCTTCGATAAAATCCAACATGCCCGAGGAAAGACCACAACTATTTCACGTTGGTTGGTGGTTGGAGTCGTCTGATCACATCCACCTTGGCAGGGTCAACCTCCATTCCTCTCTTGGAGATGACATGCTCTAACACAATGCCCTCCGTCATCATGAAGTGACTTTTCTCCTAGGAGAGCACCAGATTGACCTCACAACATCGCTTGAGGACTTGGTCCAAACTCCTAAGACAGGAATCGAATGAATCGTCGTGGATCGAGAAGTTGTCCATGAAGACTTCCAGGAATTTGCCGAACATTTCGGCGAATACAGCAATCATGCACCTTCGAAAGGTACCAGAAGAATTGCATAACCCAAAGGGCATGCGCCTGAAAGAATAGATACCAAAGGGGCAAGTAAACATGGTTTTCTCCTATCCTCCAGAGCTATGGCTACTTGATTGTAGCCCGAGAACCCGTCCAAAAAAACAGAAGAATTCTTTCCCCGATAACCTCTCTAAGATCTTATCAATAAATGGTAGGGGGAAATGATCCTTCTTCGTTACCGCATTCAGACATCTGTAATCTACACAGACGCGCCATGACGTGGGTACTCGCGTCATGATCTCCTATCCATCTTCATTGTTGATCGTCTGAATTCCCGACTTTTCGGGACAACATGGATTAGGGCCACCCATTTGGAGTCGGAGATGGGATAAATAAAACTCGTGTCGCACCATTTCTCTATCTCCTTCTTCACTACCTCGTAAATTTGGATTCAACCGATGTTGGAATTCACGAGAGGGTTTATCCTCATTTTCCAAGTAAATATGGTGCAAACACAGAGCGGGACTTACCCCGTGGAGATCGGAGATGCTCCAACCTATCGCCATGCGGTTTTTCTCCAGGATCTCTAGCAAGCGAGATCCCTGCTCCTCGGTCAATCATGAGTTGATGATGACCGGATACTTCTTCTCTTGTCCTGCAAGGGAGGCATACTTAAGTGTTATGGGTAAAGGTTTGAGCTCAGGTAATGTGTGATCATCAAGGAAGTCTGGCTCAATCGAATCTGGCTCTGTGCTAGCAGTGGCTGGATCTGTCCGTGAAATTGCTTCCACCAATTCATTCGTCTCAGGAGTCGGATTGTCAAAGGTCTCCAAGCAATCGGCAAAAGCCACATCTGACTCATCATCCTCATCTTTTGATTAATCTAAAGAGGGAAGGACTGACAGGCCCAACTGGGCCTCTAAGTCATCGAAGATGTCGGGGGATGCATATTCTGTGCTGTACTCATTTCTAAGGACCTCGCAAACTGACTCATGCACAAGATCTTCTCCGGAGGAGGGGGACTCATCGGTGCTAGCTGGGTTCTGTCTCCATGACCCAACAGTGTCTACATGAATGCAATCTGCTTCGAACGAAGAGTACTCGATGCTGGATTCTGAATCTGGTCTCTGCCATCAGGTCTTCTTCATCTCAAGTTCCTCGTCTCCGCCTAGAGTTTGGAACTGGATTTTCCCAATCTTATAGTCAAATAAGGCCCATGTTGTTCTGAGGAAGGGCCTTCCTAAGATGATCTAGGCATCTCTCCAATTGTGAGGGGTCTCCATATCCTGGACGGTAAAGTCCACCATGTACTCCTGACCCTCGACTTTGATGACAACGTTCCTTAATTCTCCTTGGGACCTCTTGGTTGATTTATCTGCAAATTGAAGTTGGGCTCTGGATTTTCTAAGAGGTCTGAGATTAAGCCGCTCATAGAGGGTTGTCGGCATTAAGTTAATTGAGGATCCGTTGTCAAGGAGAGTGCATGCAAACGCAGTGTCATCGACATGACTTACCAAATAATGTGCACCCATGTCTCTTCATTTCCTCGGAAATGAATTCTTTATTGTGTAAGTAGTGGCTAATGACAGAATTTGTTTCTCAACACCGCTTTTGGTCATCCTGCTGACCCTAGTAGGTGTGCATCTCACCTTAAGGTATTTCTGAAATGAAGGTGTCATCTCCACATACTTATCAAAAGGGATTGTGACCGTGATGTGTTTATTGCAAAACTCTGCCATCTCAGGGTCATCTTTTTGTATTTTTCTGGTTTTCTTCTTTCCACACTATTGATGCCAACTTAGATTCCGAAACTGAAAGATTTTCATTTAAACTAGGAGCTGAGTTTTGTACATGACTCTGAAACTGACTCGGAGTCTAACTCTGACTATGACGAAAAGAAAATTTCTGTTGCAAAACTGGTGATGCATTCTCTACGATTGCTGGGACATCCTCCTCAGATGGAGATGGGGGCTCTTCATTGGTCTTGCTGGACTCACTGCTGGTGCAATTCTACTGCTTCTTTGAGGACTTAGAAGTCCTCTTCTTCTGCTGGTTACAGTGGTGGTGCTGCTCCTCTGCCTCCAAGTTCTCCTCAGGAAGAGACTTGGCAGCTTCTTCCTCCAGTGCCCGTGCTCGATCAGGTACGATCACAGTCCTTCCGCTCCTGAGGGACATAGGATTGACATTATCGTACGAAATGATCTCATGTTCAGATAAAGAGTTATCTGAATAGTATACATGATTTCGAGGTCGGATTTGGCCTTGGTTCAAGCTATTCGGGTTGGCCTGAACCTGAGCGGGAATTGGGGTCTTTGGCACAATCTGCTGGTCTTGGGTACGGGAGACATGATTCAAATCAGTTCTCATATCCAGATAGTCATTCTGAATCTGTTGGACCCTATTAGTCAGGGTCTGGATCTCCAAGGTGAGGGACTTTAATTCACTGGTGGGCTGGGCTGGTTGGTGCTGACTTGAGGATGAGTTCATGTATTGGCCCTGCTGGCCATGCCTATACTGCTGCTGCTGATGGGAAGGTGGAGGGCCCTGCTGGCCTGAGTGGAATGTGTGTTGCTGCTGCTGGTGTTGTTGAGGCTGGTACCCTTGTCCGGGCTGGGACAGAACGAAGCACAGTACGGGGACGGAGCTGTTCTCTTGGTAAGCTAGGGAAGGTCGATGTAGCTGACCGTTCCCTATCCCCGACTGTCTACCGACGGGGTCATGGTTGTACCACAGCCCATTGATCTCGAACACCTGCGGAGGCTCCTCGTATCCTGTCTCCACATGTGGGGGTGTGTGCTGGTCCTGCTGAGTGTATGTCTGCTCCTCTACCCAGCTACTCTGAGGCCCCGGTGCCTGCTCCTGTGCAAGATGAACTCGGTGTACAGGTACATGTGGTGTAGAAGGGGCAGGTAGTCGTATCTTGGCTACCTTTTCAGTAAGTTCCTCCACTTGTTTCGGCAATCGCAAGAGTGCCTCAAGGTTAGTGACCCTCTTGTGAATCTTCTCGACCATGGTTAATTTGTCTACTATTATCTCCATGCTGGTAATGAGGTCGTCTGTCAGATCCGCTACAGTCCTCTGGGTTGTCTCGTTGGATAGGCTTGAAGGGACAACTGATAGGCCCTGGTGACCTGAGATCTTCCTGTTTCCGTCAACTGCTCTAGGATATTCCATACAACATCTTCATTTTTGTTCAGATAACTTCCTCCACAGGCGGCACTTACTAACCCCTGCATTTCTGGGGTCATGTCACAGAACAAGGTCTGGACTAAAATCGCTTTTGTAATGTCGTGGCACGGGCATTTCTGAGTTAAATCATTAAATCTATCATAGGATTCATGGAATGGTTTATTGGGTCCCTGGGAGAAACTAGCGATCTTGGTTCTTATCTGGTTTGTCCTACTGAGTGGGTAGAACTTCTTCAGGAATAGGTCCTTGAACTGCATCCAGGTCGTACATCTCACCCCAAGATTTTTCAACCAATGTGTGGCCTTATCTCCTAAGGCAAACGAGGTTGCCTTCAGCCTGATGTAATCTTGCCCAACCCTAGGGTTACTAAGGTTGTTGCAAACCAGCTCAAAGTCTCTAAGGAAGGCATATGGCTCTTCATTGGCATTTCCGTTGAACTTCGGCAGCAAGCTCAGAGAGTGGGGCTTTAGCTAGAATGCTTCAGGGGGGGACCTCAGGTACTAGCCAGCTATGTATTTCATTTTCTGCGGGATTGTAGGCTGCTACCATTGGTCGGTCAATTCCTTCAGCCTCGATTAGCTGTCCCATTATTGCCATCAATTCAGGATTCCGCTGCTCGACCCTGGCCAACCGGGCCAAGATTTGGATCATTGTGTCCTCTCTGTGTTCCTCGTCGTCAGGGTTTTTCTTCGGTATTTTGTCCTCTTGACCTGGGTAAAGAAGATGGTCTTGATTAGAGGACATATTAAGGAAGGGATTCTTACTGAGGCGATGGTCTTCCTCGGTGAGATCAGAGGAGAGAAAAGGGTTGGTTTGAGAGTAACCACCCTGGGTTTAAGGGATCCAGAACTCAAGAGGGTCATGAGCTCTGGTTGGTTCAAGTTGCGCTTGGGCTGGTGAAGATGAGCTTTGTGGGGGGCTCAAAGAAAGATTGGAGAATCGAGAGTCGATGTCCCCCCAGTCAGTCATCTTGGAGTGACGAGAAGAAGAATCAAGAATTCTAAGTGGAAGATAGAATTTTACTCCTACCTGAAGCAAGAAATTGAATCCAAACCATGTATTTTCACACTCAACACAGTGAAGGACTAGAAACTGAGTCCGATTATTTGGTTGATTTTAAGTGTGAGTTTATCGGACAAAATATCAAAGGTTACGCGACCTAGAGGAGAGTCGGCTAAAAGCCGGATGCATCTCCCCTGTTTAACATGTCGCCTTAGATACCAACACCCTTCCTTTCTTCGCTCCTATCCCTAGCCGAAAGTTCAAGGACCTGCCCCTATCTACCTACAGAGTACGCAGAGGCTGACAAGGCTGTAACTTTGCCCCTATCTACCTGCAAGCGAAGGCGGAGGCTACTAGCAACTTGTCGCGGTGCACCGTAATTTCACCCCTATCTACCTACCGAAGTAGTCTGAGGCTACTTGGCGCTAGTTAGTTTAACCCAAAGATCAGCCATTGATATTTTCTCGGATCGGGGTATGTGATATGGAAAGTGTGGATTTTTGGCTCTACCCTAGGGTGCTCACACACTCTAGTACCCTCACTCATCCTGAAAACAAGGTTGGGGTTAATTTCTCGCAAGAAGAATTTCCATTTTTTTGGGTCAATTTTGTTTAGCAATCCCGATTTTAAGTTAAGTTATCTCTGATTAAGTCCAACCACACAGCACGTCTATCATCCAGTCCCAATTTCCTTTCTACCTAAGTTTGAAAAACTAAGAGAAAGTAGTCGAGAAAAGCCGATGCACGATAAATTAATGATGATATGCCAAGTTGAGAAGACTTACAGTGATCCTTATGCTTTTATGCGGGATGCAGAATAGAATTGAAAACATTTTACACTATATGCAAATGCAGACGATAAAATCCGCTTCTAGACAGGCAGTTCTATTAGTGAGTGAAGCACTGATTAAATTTGACTAGATCTGCGGTCAAGTGCGTCTTTTATGTGTGAAGTGTGGTCCTAGAATATTACGAGCAAAAACAAGTCCTAAAGTGGCTCTAGGAGACGCTAGTGCAAGCCTAATCTGAAAAGCAATCCACACAGCACACGGGGACACGTTCCACTATTTTTACACATGCGAGAACCCAAACGGGAACCGCTGGAAAGAATGCAAAAATAATGAAATATAACACAATTACAAGTCCTCACAATCACTCAAAATATTCAAATGCAAGCTCCTCGAAGCGCCTTCGACTACTCATGTTCCTCGCACAAAAACCATTGAGGTCAGATAAAGGACGACACAAAATACTCAAAGTTAAATGACAGAAAATATTAATAAGAAAACCGGGAATCAGACTACCCGGGGATGGAAAATCAAACACTCAAAATATCTCTAGAAATTAACCTAAGTCGTGCCTCCCCGGAATTTTGACGTGCGTCAGACTATGCTTATTAATTCGATCAATATAATGGTCAAATCAATAGTTATGTTTGTTGCAGTCAAGTAATCAAGTTTACGTCAAAAATACCACTTTTATTAATGTTTAGTTAATTATGAGCGGCAGATTTATTTTACTTGGGCAAGCCCAAGGTCGAACTCAGGGTGGCAGCTATCTCCTTAGGTAAATTTGAAGTGAACTCAGAGGTCAGATTTTCAAAGGATTATCTTTTTTTAGCAATTTTTATGCAATAAAGGAAAAACAAATGCAATTTCAGGCCAGTTTTACAAGTTAAATCAGAAATATGACCAATGAATTCCAAAAATTATGAAACTTGGCCAGAATATGAAATGCAATGAAATTAAGCTACACTAATTTTTTTGGATTTTTCTCACACTTTAGTAATTTACTGTGAATAAAATATGAATGCAAGATTATTTTTACAAAATTAATTTTAATAAATACCAAAACACATTATTTCTAGATATAAAATTTATCTTAGATAGATCTAAGTATGATGAATCTAGAAAAATTAATAAACCTAAAATTCTATGTGAATTGGAACTACTAAAATCAAGTACGAAAATCACTATTTAATTTATTCAGGCCTCGTGATGCGTGTAATTACAATGATTTTTGGCACAATGTAGAGTAAATTATCCTAAGTATAATGCGATTTTTTGGTGATTTTTGGATCAACAAGGAATTTAATATGAATTAAAAGGCATACAGTGAGCAAAATATGGAGAATTTCACCAATTTAATAATATTAAATTCCAAAGATGTCACAAAAATGAAATACGTGTCACATAAGATAAAGGACAAATTGGGCTACATCATACAATTTTTGGAATTAAAAAATGATGCCAAATGATCACCTAAATATACATGCAAAGACAAGGACCAAATTGCCAATACAGAAAATAAATATACTGAAATAAAACATGCTGATAGGGACTTAAATCCAATTACCTATAATGCAGGGGAGGAGTATGCAATTTTCCCACAGAGTCACGCGTGCTTCGTGTGACACGCCTGGTAGGGACCAAAGTACAATTTCCAAAACCTTCGAGGGCCCCCGTGCAAAATACCCAGCCCACACGTGGGAGCACATGCGTGACCAAGCTCAGATTCGTTCGAGGCTTGAGCAGAGACTCAGGAATCCTTGGAGGCTCGGATCAACTTCGGGTATGCTTTGGGAGCTCCGAGCCGAGGATCGGGGAAGAGGCTCGGAGGAGGATATGTGGCACGATGTGGACCGTTAGATCAGTGTGTTATCCAATGACTGCTGGAGCTGGTGGCGTGGTGCCTCTGGAGTCGTCAGGTCGCAAGGATGTAACGGTGCTGATGACATAAACGTGGCTGACTATTGACCGTTGGATCAAGATAGATCCAACAAGGACTAGAGCTTGGGGCAGCGGCTATGTGGCACAACAAGGGCCACTCGATCTGAAAGATCTAACGGCCACAGGCTCAAGGTAACGTGGTGTGGCGAGGGCCATTGGATCAAGGAGATCCAATAGTGGTTGTATGTCTTCTTCTCCAGTCCGCCGCCTCCTGGGGCGGACTTGGCGGGGATCCGGCGTTGAGCTCCTTGCTCCACCACCTCTCCACGTACTCGTTGTAGCTCGCCGCAGCTCCTGAAGTGCTCGTATCAATCGTGGGAGTGTAGGGAGTCCGCCGGAGGTCCTGGATAAGGCTGGAGAGGTCTGCATGCCGGTGGCGAAGAAGCTCGAGCTAAGCTCCAGTGAAGTTCCGGCCAATGAAGCTTGGAGTACCTGTAGTTATCTGGGGCCAAATAATGGAGCCCGTGCTCGTGGGAATGTGTGCGAGTGCGGCGAGGCCTGAGGTGTGTCATGGTGATGGCTGGAGTGGAGTTCCTCAGCCGTGAAGGCGGAGCTTTCGTCGGAGGAGTTGGAGTGCGTCGTCGGGGCGAATGAGATAATGCGCGAAGATCAGAGCTTCAAGGCAAAGATCAGTGGATGATCAGGCGAGAGAGGGATTGATCAGAGGAGGTGGAGAAATTAAGAGAAAAACAATGGGAAAGAGGAAGAAAATAGGAGGAAGAATGGAGGTGTCTATCTTGGGCTTGGAATCTCAGATGATGCTCTCGGTCGTCGCTCGAGGGACGGTAGAGGGCCCGAGCTCAAGCAGCTTGTCGGAGAAGATGCAGCTCGGCACGGCTGTGCTGTAGATCTCGTCGGAGGTTAAGGCCTGTCTTCGCTCGGTTTTACTCTCAATTGCTGTCACCAATGGGTAGCTCTGAGATCTAGGACACCTCTTGTAATGGCAGATAGGGTCGAAGGTTGCTGGAGGTGGGGTATTCATAGGAAGAAGGCAAGGTGACAGTGATTGAGGGCAGGGTTTAGTGGGTGTCGTGGAGCGACAACGACAGGTTTAATGGAGGTCATGGTAGCTAGCGAGGACAATGGAATCATGGGTTGTAAGGTGGAGGGGTTAGAGAGTGGAGATGATGGCTGTGGTGGCAGAGAAAATAGGAAGGGGGCGAAGGGTGCGTGGAGTGGGCGACGTGCACGAGGAAGGCAGGCATGAGGTAGAAGATGGTCTCTGGACCGTTGGATCGAGTGATCCAACGGCCAGAAGAAGGGTGCAAGAGAAGGGTCCGGATAAGATCGTGGTGGTGTGATCGAAGGGGTAGGGATGCGACACGAGGCAGGCACAGGTAAAGGCGCTAAGGGACGGTTGAGATGAGATCTGGTGGATTTGATACAAGGGCCAGGGATAGTGCGGAAGTGTGCGGTGGGGATGAAGGCTTCTGGAGAAGATCGGAGGGCTCACAAGCCAACACGTGGCTTGCTTAGGGTGAGGCGCTAACGGATGGAGGAGATGCGATCTGGAGAATATCGAAGGGTGGAAAACAGCTGTGCATCTGGATGGCTCAGATCTGGAGATAAGAGAAGGGATCAGATGGTGAAGGAAAGGGGCGTGTGGCGCGATGTGAGCAGGCCGCGTTGCGCCACCAGAGGGTGCCACGTGGCCTGATATAAATGGCTGAGAAAAAATGTGAAATAAGAGAGAGAAGATGGCTGAATTTGGAAAAACTCAAAACATAAAAGTTGTAGATCTTGACGAGATCTACAAGTTTCATGTTTACTAAAAATGGAGATGAGGTCAAATAAAATAAAAAAATACAAGGATACAAATGTAAGTACAATGGGGTCCCAAAACCCAAGTTTTGCATACGAGCTCCGACTCATTTGAAGGTCTCTGAATATGTATTAATCTGAAAGTGAGTAGACCTAGATCGGAGGTTGTATGAGATAGATATGTGCATTCTAAGGTCTGAGGTCTCCAACTGGGTTTGGGGTTTTATTAGTAATTTTACAAGTTATATTTTTTGGCCTTTTCCTTGTATTTTTTAGTTAGTAATATATACAACATAGAGTTGGTTTTATTGACTTTGAAGTAGTTATAAAATACAAATAAATAGGTGAGTAATTACAAGTGGATTGGGCTTCTTATTTTATACAAATATGAAGGCTAAGATTCAGATATTACTGATGCATGTATGAATGCTAATTATGCAAGATAGAGGGAAATATGCAGCTAATTACTCGGGAACAAGACTCTATTTTCAACTTTAAGAGTGATGAATTACAGATTCATCAGAGATCAGCTATGCTCCATCCTATTGCCTTGCGGTTCTTTTCAGGAATCTCCATCAAACAAGATTCTTGCTCTCCAGTCAAATCTGCTGAAATAATGAATGGGTGCATCTCATGCTCACCCGCAAGGAATCTATACTTCAGCGACTGCGGCAACGGCTTCAGTTCTAGACAACTGGAAGCTGGCAAATCTGGCTTCTGAAATGTCTGAGTGAATGCAACCAAATCTGCGTGGGAGAACTCTTGCTGATCATGAAAAATTGGTGTAGACTGCCATGTTGGTATATCTGTAATCTATGTTGGCTCAGTCTCCACACTAACTATTGGATCTGTTGGAATCAGACAAGGTAACAACTCATCAAATTCGACCCAATTTATATCTGACTCCAAGGGATCTGAATCACAAGAAATATACTCTGCCTTTCTATCCTGAACGCGGTCTTCAGCCTCGAATGTATCCTCTACCAAGAGTGTGCTCTCCAAGCTCTCCTCTGTAGGAATCAGTGAGTCTGTAGTATCTAGGAATCAGTGAGTCTGCAGTATCTGAAGGTGAAAGGAGGGCTCGTGAAATGAGATCGTACCAAGCGGCTTCATCATCAGTGATCACAAAGTCGCACTCCTGGTAGACGTCTCGCTCTGCCTCTGTCATCTACTCTGAATCATTGTACTGCTCTAAGCACGCTAAATCTCGTGCTCTAGTCTCGCCAATCGTCTCTATCTGTGTACTCTTGCCCTCGACGTGAAAGTATACCTTCCCACTATCATGGTCGGACACTGCCTTGGCTGTGGCCAAGAATGGACGTCCTAGAATGATGGGGGTATCAGTCACAGACTTAGGGATATCCATGTCCAACACAACGAAGTCATGGGGAATTTCAGGCTCTGAATTGTGATGACCACGTCCTTCAACAACCCCTTCAGCCTCTTGACAGAGCTACCAACAAACTGAAGGACTATCCTGCTCTATCGAAGAGGTCCAAACTCGAATCAGTCGAGTAAGGCTGCCGAATGGAGGTTGATGGAAAAGTCGATGTATAATAGAGTCCGATCAAATCTCTGCTCATGAATATGGCATCTGACATAAGAAGCTCCTGCATCTGGCCTCTTGGCTAGCAGACGAGTCTGGATAGCGAAGCAGGTAGCACGAGTGAGCACATGGATCTCTACGTTATGGTTCCTCTTCTTCCTACAGATGGTGGTCTTCTCTCTCATGTTCTTCTAGAAGAGGGGGATGTGCTCAAGTACCTACTGTAGAGTCAGCTGAATCTGAAATCAATCAATCATCTATTAGCTGAACTCTAACTGATGGTTCCTTTTTTATTTTCTTTTTTATTCCCCTTAGCCAAGCGAATTGCTTGAGGGAAGGGGATGGATGGGCCCTCCTCAGATAGAGGGTTAGGAATGGGTACCTACTGCTGAGATGAAATAGAATCCATACAAGTATCACCATGCGTCACATATGGACTCGAAGATGAAGAACCCTTTCCTTTATTAATTTTTTGGTATTTTCTGTAGAGTTAAAGGGTACAAAAACTGGAGTAAATACAACTGGAATAGAAGGGGTGGCCTCAGTACCACCCACGACATCATGAACTGTGGCATCAACACCGCACTCTAGCACAACATTTGGATTTCTAGTGGCATCAGTACCACCCTCGGTATGTGGGGATGCGATGTCCTCTGTATCGTCAGCTTGATCAACATCCTTGGTGGCATCAACACCACAGTCATCATCATCATGAGCGGAATTAGCACCGCTATCCTCCTCGGGCAGCGCTCCTACCTCCTCATGGTGTCGTCACTCAGGCGAGGCACCGCAGACTGGCATTCTACTGCTCCTAAGTGTAACGAAGTCAGCATCAAATGTATATGAAGCAATGTCACCCAATAAATCACTGGGAGTGGTAATCTCTGTGAACCGTACATGCTCAGATTTTCTTTTTAGGTTATTCAGATTGGGTTCGATCTGAGCGGATATGGTGGCCTTGCCCTTGATGATCTCCCTCATCTCCTGACGGAAGTCATCCATCTCCCGCCTGAATGTGGCTTGCTGATCGGAAAGAAGGATGGTTAGATCATCGAGTGTTGGGTTCTCATAGGCTGGCCCATGAGAACCGTACGGGTTGCCTCTCTGAAAGTGAGGTTGTTGCTGGGAAGGATGAGGGGGAAGCTGGGAGTACTACTGAGGCTGCTGCTCGTGCTGCCTCTACGGTTCTCCCTACTGGTAGGGACAAGGACCCGACTGGTAATGCTGCTACTGTGGCTGGTGCATGAACTGTGGCTGCTATCGAGGCCGGTTATACTATCCACCTTGAGCTGGAGGTTGCTGCTGGGATGAGGCACCTCCGGTCGTCTACCTAAATCCGGGATGGTCTTGATAGATCCCAGGCTTTCTGTCAGTTGTACCAAATCCCGTTGACTTCCATCAACGGCTCTTGCTCGAAGGGGGGTGGAGGAAGAACTGCCAGGGGCTGATCCTGTTGGTACACCACCATCTGAGTATCTTAACATGGTGGTGGCTGAAGGTACTGGTGTTGCGGCGGCTGGAGCGGCTCTGCCTAGACATGGTGAACCTGTCGGTACTGGACGGAATGTTGGGTCGAGCTATTGCTGCTAGGGTCAGCCCGTGACCTAAGACGGGGTTGAGAAGCCATCTGTGCCTCCTGGAGACACATGATCTGGGTCTTCAAGTCACTCAATGTTTGTGCCAACTAATCAATCTGTGTCATGCCCTGACACTGCTTCTTCTCGATAAGCTCGATGCGGTCCAACTTCTCACTGATGATGCCCATATCAGCGATCGACGACTCTGCATGTGTTGTGGCTCCTGAAGAGGTGTAAGGACCTGCATCGACTCATGTTATCCTCTGATAGGACACAACATGGGGTGAGGGCTTCCCCTGACTATAGAGACGAGTCTGGGACATGAGGGTGTAGTTCTCGGCCATCTCCTCATATATGACCCAGACCTGTTCTTTATCCTTGGGGAAGTAGGAGCCCCCACAAGAAGCATTCACAAGCCCCTGCAGCTCCAATGTCAGCCCACAAAAGAAACTCCGTACTAAATTAGGCTTGGAGATGTCATGGTGTGGACACCGGTCAATGAGCTCTCAGAAGTAGTCCCATGCCTCATGGAATTGCTCGTTGGGAAGCATGGAGAAGTTGTTGATCAAAGCTCGGGCTACATTCGTCCGGCTGAGTGGATAGTACTTGTTTAAGTACTCGGTCCGGAGATGTTCCCACGAAGTTATGTAACTCCCTAAATGCTTCAGCCAGTAGGCTGCTCTGTCAACCAGGGAGAACAGAAAAGCCATCATCTTGATGGTGTCCTCGTCCATGTATTTGTCGTGGACCGTGCTACAGATCATCTCGAATTCTTGCAAATGCAGATGCGACTCTTTGGTGGTAAGCCCATGAAACTTGGGCAGTAACTGAATCGTCTGAGGGGGAAGCTTGAAATCTCCCATAATCGCCGGAAGTTGAATCCAACGATGTGTCAGAGTCGCACTAGGATTGTGAAACTCTCTCATCGGCCTGTCTTGTCGGACTGGCTCTTGTGGCTCCTCTAGATGTCCTCCATATCCTCCTCCCAGCTCCGGTATCTCTCCACTGTCTGGTCAGTTCGGATCTCTATGGTCAACTCACATTTGGGTCATCTCTCTGCACATATCAGCCTTGAAAGCTCCCTGGTCTCTAATCTGTCTCTGCATTGTCTCCAAGGAAGATAACAGGGTGTTGTTATTATCACCCTGATAGAATACATATGTGGTGGTCTGGGGCTGCCCATTTGTGCGCTCCTCGTTGCTGGCCATCTCTTGGGTTTCTGCAAAGCTAAAAGACCTGAACTCAGGTGTCGTCAAATGAACAAATATATGCTCTGGTCTCTGCTTGGGCACCTCGGGACTGAAAGAAGGGTGATCGAGGGGGAACAGGGTGGAATCAAACTTGGGTTCGGAGAGCGGGTCTGGGCTCTCACGAACCAATCTATATGAATGGGGCGGAGTGCTCGAAAGCGGTGCAGACTAGGGCTGCCTAAGGGAACTCCGGCCCATCATCGAGATCAGGAGAAAAGACAGATGGGATCTGGAAACAAATGGGATCAGCAAACAAACCCCCAATTCACCTACTTAACACTGAGAGCTTATGACCGTAAAGGTTCGATCTTTTATCTTGTCAATTTTTATTTAGATGAAAATTTCAGTCTAGCAGGGCGATTAAGCGAGCTGGTAGGAACCCGATGCTCTCAAGAGACTGGACCAATCCTAAAGCTAGATCTTTCCCAGCTAGTACAAGTTGTGGACCATTTACCGGCTACCCGATCAACTCACTCTGTTAAGGATATCGCGGCCTGCTTTACCGGAGACCGGAGCGATCCTCACTGGAGAACGACTAACCCCAAGACCAGTAGTCTGATGAAAGTTAAGGTATGGCTCTAGCCTAGTGTGTGGGTCACTCTCTCGTGCTAGCAAACCAGACAATGAGGGGATTGCTCTCCCAAGATAGATTTTTAAGTTGAGTGTCTTTTAGGGTCAAGTTTGTTTAGCAGTCTCAATTTATGATTATCACTTTTTAGGTATGTTTAAATAAACAAACAAATGCCTAACGAATTTTTTGATCTCCTGATTATTTAAAGTCCAAAAATGGTGGGAGAAGTCGAAAAAGTTGATGCGCGATCAAACACGATGATGCATGCAAAGTAAGAGATGCATACATGTCGCCAGCACTCTACATGCAGGGTGATCCGTGCATAAATTAAAAGATAGAAATAAAGCTATCCTATATGATGCAAAAAGAAAACAGCCTTAGATGAGCAATTTCTACACGTGAAGGATTGTAACTAACTGGTCAGAGAGAGGTCGGAGTTCGGTCTCTGATGCCGATCGGTGTCTGCCACAACGGATCCTGCATGCATTGTATACGGCCTCTAGCGGCACGTAACCTCTCTAGCAACCAAGTTAAGTTTTTATTAATTGTTTTTATTAAGGTCCAATTACGATATATAGGTGCAGGCAAATAGTTAGGGATTGAGCCTTAATCAATTACATCACAGTCAGAGAAATCCCTAGACCCAAGGGCCAAATTCTTCGAGAATCAAAATAAAAATAAAAAATGAGAAATCAAAACTGGCGAAGATCGCGGTGAGGTCCCCCGAGCACATCGGTGCTCGGCAAAACAGACCCCGATATAGCCAAGTGTCCAAAAATGTCCATGTCCCTGTATTATTACAATAATAATAAAATGTGCTGAAAAGAAACTAACTACTCTATCATATATAATTGTGCTCCTCATGTCCTCCTGCTCCTCTTCGAGTGCGAGTCCTCCAACCAAAAGCCGCAAACTCCTAGAACGGTCCCTCGCACAGAAAATGAAACAGAAATAAGTCAGAAAACAGTTTTAACAGATAGAGGATAAAAATAAAGAGAACAGAAAAAGAAAGGAAAACTGAAAATGAGTACTAAGCCATGCTCCCCGGCAACGGCGCCATTCTATTGAGTCAGCCTAGAGTACTCGGGTTAAGTAGTATCTAAGGTCGTTGTAACCCGAATCGCAAGGCACGATCAATCAAGAAGAATAAGACCACAAATAAAACAATCAAAGCATGAAATCGAATGTAGCAGTCTCCGTTATTTATTTAACCTGGTATAGCGACCAGGGTCGAACACAAGGAGCACGAGCGAAGCCTATGAAGTAGTCGAGAAATCAGAGAAGAAAAGGCATCTTTTTGGTGATTTTTAATTTTCAATTTTTTTATATTTTCTAATAAGAAAATGAATAACAAGATGAAGGAAATCACACTCCTACAATTTTTATTAGGATCCAAAAATACTCAAAATAGGAAATAAAATTAGTTTTTTTTCCAAGTATGCGGATGTTTTCTGGTAATTTTCTAAGGTTTTTCTGATTTTTATATAATTTTTAAAAAATGAAATAAAGTCAAAATAGCAAAATAGTGTACAGCCTGGACTAGAAGGGACTTTAAAATATCTAAAGTGCCCCAAACGTTCTGATTGCAATTTTATGTTTAAATAGATGACAATATCTAACTATAGAAATTAAAAACTCATTTTTTTATTTTTGTAGAATTTTTAATGATTTTTATAAGATGTTTGGGTTTTTTCTATTTTTAAGGTTTTTATAAGGGATGAAACCACAAAATTGGTACCGAAATAAAAGCACACAACAACAAGCACAAAAACATTTATAGAATTTTTAGGACTATTTTTCTATTTTTTATGTATTTTTAAAATAGACAAACACGTTTTTAAGGATTTTTTATTTTAGAAAATATCAAATAAAATTAAATCAAGTCAAGAAAATTACTATAAATACTACACAGTAGTAGGAGCTTTGTGTAATTTTTGTAGAATTTTTAGAGCTAATTTAATAATTATTTGACTTAAAACAATGGGCACAGGTTGTAGGGACCTATGTGCAAATATTCTAAGTTTCTAGACTAAACAATAATACACATATAAAGTCCAAGAGTATCAATGCAAAAAGCCCACGAAATAACACATATGGCAAATAAGTCGTTCACAGGGGTATAAATGCAAATCCATAAAATATTTAATTCAAATATTAACCATCAGAAAACGTAGGACCAGATATGCAAAAATACCACCATATCACGTGGGCAAGCACGTGTCTTCAAGTTCAGAGGACTAAAAAGTTAATATTGGAAACAAGAGGGACTAATATGTAAAAAAGTTCAACTACAACTTTTACTAACAGACTATAAAGTAAAGCATGAAAACTGTAGGGTAAATAATGCAATATACCCTCGAGGCACGTGAGGAGGGCGTGGTTGATGGCACGTGGCACTCTCTAGACGAATATGGAGCATACGGCGCTGATCGCCTGGTGTGTTGGATCTGATGCTCAGGGGATGTCGCCTACATGCGGCACAGATGTGTCAGGGGATGGCAGATTAACGGCTCAAAGGCTGCAGCAACGGTCGGCTCTGATGCAAATTGACGTCATGCTCCTCATCCAACGGTGATGGAGGATGGTGGATGAACTGGGGGCAGGCAAACTTCAAACACAGAAAGGCGCAGATCCTCTAGCTGACCAAGCCTCTGATAGGTCGAGCGCCTCCAGAGAGGTGCTTTGCGTCGAGCAGTGGAGTCTGATCATCTTCAGGATGGTCGGATGGATGGGATGTCAGAGCTTCAGCTGGATCTGCTCCATCGAGCAGCTTGAGGATCAATAGGGGCTCCTCCAGGTGCGGGGGTACCTGCAATACAAAGCCAGGACTCGGGGCTATGCTCCGGTCTGGGTTATTGAAGCTAAAAACTAGAGAAGAGGAGGAGGTGAAGTTTGATCTCTGGTGAAGGTGGTAGAGGAGATCTAGACCCTAATCTCGACCTGAAGATCGAGGCTAAGGATGATCAGGTTGCGGTGCCATATGGAGGGCAGGACTGCGCATCGATCTGAATGGTTGGATGTGGATATCGAGGCTCCGACCAGCTGGATGGAGCAGATGGGAGTGTGGCGGTGATAACTGAAAAGATCAGATCGAACAAGAAGATGGAGAGAATATGAGGGATACATGCAGATCTTGGAGAGCTCCTGAGCTTCAGGCCAAGATGGCTGACGGGGTAATGGCCTCAGACTTGATGCGGAAGGCGGGAGAGGCGGCTCGCGGTGGGTCTCCGGCCACGAAGGGTGAACATCGTCTTTACTGCACCAAACCGAGCTTCGAGGGGTTCTCCGAGCAGTTGTCACTCAGTTGGAGGTGGCGAGGGGTCGAAGTGGGAGCGAGGTACGAGAAACCACTCCATGGAGGTAGATGAGATTATTTATAAGTGAGTCAAGGGTCTGGAAAGATCGAAGTGAAGCGCCAAACCCTATAGTGAATTGGATCGGCCAAAGGACCCGTGAGTATGTCAAAGGTACGAGGATTATCAGGTCCAAATTTCGAGGCCAAAGGAGTATGGAGTCAGGCTAGGAATTTTGAGAAGAGGCTCCGGCGAACAGGATCTGGGTTTGACCCGGGAAGAAGGAGTTGTTGACCACCGGTCAACAATCCAGCCGACCAATGAGAAAATTCGGATGTATAAATACTTATAAATTAAATAAAAAAATAAATGATTTTAAATCAAAAAGTGTATACAATGAAAAATATTTGTTATTTTTTAAACTATTTTTCTGTGATTTTTGTTTATTCTTTTGAAAAATAAATTAAATTTTATACAGTATAGTGTATTATATACATGTATAATATACCTATGTATTTTGTACAATTATTTTTATTTTGTTATTTTTACACAAATACCCCCATTTTTATATTTTTTTATTTACAACATAATTTTTGGAGTATAAAATAATTTTTATTTTATTTTATTTTTTATTTACATGTATACAATAAATAGGGAATGAAGCATATATACATGTATTTCGCACAAGGGAAAGAGGATTTTATTTTTATTTTTCTGATTTTTATTTTATTTTTAGAACTATAAACAAGGAGATAAAAAGAATATTTTGTTTTTTATTTTGTCAAAGATAATTATCTATTTACATAAATAATATGTAAATATAGAGTGGGCCCTATCTCTCTCTACTTGTTTTATTTGGCGATCAGGCCAATGCTTGACCTTCTCTTGGGTTCGGGTCACTCTGTATTTATTCTAAATATCTCCTTCCTTTTTCTTTATTCTTTTATTTTTGCACAAATACATGCTAATTATGTAATATTAATAAATGCATGCATAATGCTAACTTATTGTATTTACATATATTTACATGATGCATTGCCAAGATAAATAGCTAAAATAAAAGAATAAAGAGTGATGATCAGGGATTCATCAATTCACACCATATATATGTTGAGGATAATGCTAGACCTTCCAGTGAGTTTCAAAGAAGACTTAATCCAAATCTATGGGAAGTAGTTAAGAAAGAGATTGATAAGTGGTGTGGAGCGGGTTTTATCTACCCAATCCGTAATTCCAAATGGGTGGCCCCTTTATACGTTGTCCCGAAGAAGTTGGAATTCAGATGGTCACTAATGAGGAGGGAGTTGAGACCGCGACACGAATACCAATGTCATGGTGTGTCTGTGTTGATTATAAATGCATGAATGTTGCGACCAAGAAAGATCACTTTCCCTTACATTTTATTGATCATATTTTGGAGAGATTAGCGGGTAAAGAGTTCTTCTATTTTCTTGCTGGGTACTTGGGCTATAACCAAGTAGCCATCGCCCCTGAGGACCAGGAAAAGACCACTTTTACATGTCCTTTTGGCACATATGCATTCAGGCACATGCCTTTTGGGTTATGCAATGCCCCAGGTACTTTTTAGCGGTGCATGATTGTCGTGTTTGTCGAAATGGTAGGGGGATTTCTTGGAGGTTTTCATGGACAACTTCTCGATCCATGGTGATTCATTTGATTATTGTTTAGCGATCCTGGATCGAGACCGTCAGAAGTGTAGGGAGGTGAATCTGGTACTCTCGTGGGAGAAAGGTCAATTTATGGTTAAGGTCGGTATCGTGTTGGGGCACGTCATCTTGAAAAAGGGAATGGAGGTTGACCCTGCCAAGGTAGATGAGATCAAGAAACTTGATGCACAAACCAACATCACATTAGTTCGATCTTTTTTGGGGCACATTGGATTTTATAGATGATTTATTCATGATTTTTCTAAGATTTCCTAACACATGACTGAGCTCTTAGGAAAGGGCATTGTGTTCTTTGTAGATCACAAGTGTCTTGAGACCTCTGTGCTCTTTAAGAAGAAAATCTGTGACTCGTCGATTCTGCAGGCTCCTGATTGATGTCTTACCGTTGAGATCATGAGTGACGCGTCAGATTTTTCTATAGTAGCCATATTGAGGTAGCGACAAGATTGAATTCCATTCACAATTTACTATGCAAGCAAAGTTTTTGGACCTAACACATAGAAATTACATTGTGACGGAAAAAGAGATGCTTGCCCTAGTCTGGGCTTTAGAGAAGTTTAGGTCTGTTATTCTTGGCTCTAACTTGATAGTATATATCGATAATTCAACCATTAGGTATCTCATAGAAAAGAAGGACGTGAAGGCGCATCATCTTAGGTGGATATTGTTACTCCATGAGTTTGATTTGGAAATTAAGGATAAACATGGAGTCAAGAATGTAGTGGTTGATCATCTTCCAAGGATTGAAATAAAGAAGTCCTCTTATTCTGGTCCTTTTCGAGAAACCTTTTCAGATGAGTCGATTGTCTTGTTGACTCACTTCCATGGTATGTCAACATGGTGAACTTCCTTGTCTCCAAGCAAGTTCCTCATGGTTGGACTAGGAGCAATATTGACCGACTTAAATTAGATTCGAGGAAATACCATTGGGAGGATGCATTCCTTTTCTTTGAAGGACCAGATTGTGTCTAGAGAAGGTGTATTCAACATATAGAATACCAGCGTGTCCTTATATATTGTCATTAACTTGAGGCCAGAGGACACCATTCATGAAAAAGGGTCACACACAAGGTGTTATAATTTGGTTTGTTTTGGCCGACCTTGTTTAAAGATGCCACTAATTTTGTATGGTTGTGCCCTGTGTATCAGAGGATGGAAGGGAATATTGGTTCTAGAGATGAGATGCCCATGTAACATGTGATTTTTTGTGATGTTTTTGATGCTTGGGGCATATATTTCATGGGTCCCTTCTCTAATAGCTACAGTTTGGAGTACACTTGTTAGCAAATAGATTATTTGTCAAGATGGGTGGAGGCTATTCCAACCCGAGCCGCAGATAGTAGGATTGTTTACAAGTTCATAAAGTATCATATTATTTCATGGCTCGGGGTAGCTAAAGTTCTGATTTCTGATGGGGTAGCCATTTTGTGAATGGACAAATGAAACCTTTAGCAAAGAACTATGGATTTGAGCATAATGTAACTAGTCCTTACCACCCACAGTCGAACGACATGGCAGAGGTTTCAAATAGGGAGGTGAAGAGCATTCTTCAAAAGCTAGTCCGTCTTGATAGGAAGAATTTGTCTCAGTTGTTAGACCAGGTTCTGTGGGCCTATAGGACAGTCTCCAAGACACCTCTTAGCACTTCACCTTTTAGAATGATATATGGCAAGCTATGTCATTTGCCCATTGAATTAGTTCATAAGTCTGAATGGGCAGTAAAGAAGATTATCTGGAGTTGTCACTTAGGAAAGTTGTGTAGAGATCTTGATATGAACCAATTGATGGAAATCCACAACCGAGCTTATTACAACAGCTTGATCTATAAGACAGGGCATGATGCGCATATTAGATGCAAGAACTCTGACCCGGGACAAAAGGTGTGGTTGTTTAATTCAAAGTAAAGATTTTCCATGGGAAACATAAATTAAAATAGACGAGTCCTTATATAGTTAAGGAAGTGCATGGAAATGACAGTGTAGAGATTTCCGTGCTTTCAGATAATGCACCTTCCTTTGTGGTTAACAGATAGTTACTTAAGCATTTAATGGAATCAAAGGAAAGATTAACTCCAGTTGAAGTGATTGACTTCATGCCTAGTGATTCAATTTCAGATTTCTTAGTATAGATTCACATCACTAGATTCAGCATCAGCAGATTCTTATTCTTTCTGACTTCATTCTTGTAGATATTTTTTGACTTTTACTCTTTTTCCTACCTACACTTAGGCTATTTTCAGCCTATGTATCGGTGGGAATACGTCCCTACATTCTTCAGTATTTATTCTTGTGTTTTTTCTTTGATCCCTTCTATGTGTTTACCTCTTTTTTTACTTAGGTTTTTCAAAACCTAAGTATAGTGGGAACCATCCCTATTTACTCATTCTGACATTCTTTCCAACACTTGTATTATTTTGGTCATCAGTTCTAGCATTCTTTTATACGTAGTTGAGTTATGGCTTCATTTCACTTTATGCTGTGAGGACATAGCAAAAGCTAAGTATGGGGTAGGGTCTACCGTACATATTACATATTTTAACCATAGCTCATATTTTTAAAAAATTTCAAACTTTCTAGGGCTATGGTATCATATTATATTCTTGGAGCCGATTTCTATAAAAAATATTTTGAAAATGATTTTGAAAACTATATACATGCTGACATAGTTTCCAAATATTTTACATGGTTTGTGAAAATATGGATTGAAATGTTTTGGAAAATCATTTGTAAAATATTTTGAAAATCTATATTTAAGTGACAATGTTTGTAAAATGTTTAAAATTCTTTTCAAAAGCGAAGGTTGTGTGGGAATTAACCTAACTCTTGTCTCTTCAGTCTCTTTGAGTATTGAGTTTCCGAGAGGTTGTGACAGTTTACTGAACCGTCTTGTCCTTAGTCAATTTAAGGTTGCCTTGTTTTAGACTCTTTCAAAGTTTAACATGGAGGAAAGTTTGGATTTCAGTTCTTTATCTTTAAAGATCGAGTCGATCAAAAGTTCATTGAAAAGTTTGATGTCTATCAAGGAAGATGATTTATTGATAGAGGAATTGGATATGGAGGTACCGACACCTTTTCTTGAGGATATTCAGTTCTTAAATTATAATCCTTCTTTTAAGTTGGGTCATCCTTGTATGTCTAGTTTTTCTCTTTTAAGGAAAACCCAGAAGTCTATTGCAAGATCCAAGGATTTGATTTGTCTTCCCATGATTTTGGAAAATTTTGAGGCTTCCCACGTCAATATGGACATCACTTTTGAGGAAGAATGGCATCATTCTAGGAGATCTAGATTTCAAGTTGATGAGGATCTTTCCTATTCAGATTCTGAAGTGTTCTCTATCTTGCCACCTACGTTCCACCATCTATTCCAAGTGTGGGGACCTGGGTGAGGGTATCCTGATCAAAGAGCTGACGCAGGGGATGAGCGGAACAAGGAGTCTACTGGGCGCCTTTCCACTTTCGGAGACTCTTGGAATAGCTAGAGTCAGAAGTCCCCAAGTTTTCGTCTCCTGGGGGATCGTCAAGCACATTCGGCAAGGATCAAGGGAGATCGAGTTCTTGCAAGGACCAGGTCGGAGCAGTGTTCCATCGGACGTGAAACATACATTCTCACGATCGGGCATGAGTGTCCGGAAGTCTGCATTCTATACTCCTGCGGGTCGGAAGGCGGCGGGGGAAGGAGGGGCTTGGGGCGAAGCTGCTGTGTAACTGGGTCGGCATTCTCAAAGGGGAAAACGCGATAAATAAATAGGCGAGTGCAAACTTTGCTGATACGAGCTAAGCTTTGAGTTTTGACAGAGGAAAATCCGAGCGGAAGTACGTGCGTGTAAAAGGAAGAAACAAATAAAGCATAAGGCAACATGTGATTTCAAACCTCGAAGATTCAATCTTGATTTTTAAGGAGCTGAAGTTTGTAGTGTTGTGTTGGGCATCCTTGTGTTATTCTTTGTTTTGTCTCTGTGTTGTTGTGTTAACTTGTCAAGGGTTCCCATTTTGCTGTATTTATCTTAATAGAACTGATAATTTCCTTAATTCTTTTTTGAATAACTAACTTGCTAACTTATTAATTAGTGTCTCTCCCTGACACTTTTACAATGCATGTGGGGCTTGAGATGATCTTTAACATTGGGTTTAAGGAGTCCATAGATTTAAAGTTTTCATGTCTTAATCATTAGGGTCTTGAAATTAAAAATTCATACTTCCCTAGTTAGAAGATATGTATGTTATATTGTACGATTAATCTCCTTTAAAATAATTTGACTATCACTCACATGCACGACTGCATTCAAGATTGAGATGTGTCAAGGTATCACTGAGGAAACTGGGATTTGAGGATTGAATTTAGATTTGATCTATATGATGCTCGAGAATGGGATAAGATTAATGATGGCTTCATGAAACCTGAGTGTCAACAACTTAGCCAGTATGGGACATGTTCTCATGCTATCTCTTGAATTTGAACTAAAGGGCCAGGGTGTGATGAAATGCAAATTAGTAAGTTGACTAGTGTGTGCCAATCCTTGGTAAAATAGTGGAGCTGGCAAAAAAGAAGGGAAGTTCCCTCAAAAAAATGAATGAAAATGATGAAGATCTCATTACATTACAAATCTACATCATATGAGCTTATATTCAAGGTGAGCGCTCCCAACCTTAAGTGTCCACTTGGACAAAATCATTAGGCTTTTACAAGTCAGGCTAGTATATCGAAAAGGGCTCTGTATCGTTAGTGCTACAATTCTGGATGCAAGTATACTAGATACTTTTAAAAGATGCATCACGGTGTACTCCAAGGAAAATAAGTACAAACAACTCAATCTCTTTTGACAGACACACTGATTGGCAAATAAAAAAAATATATAATTTTGTTGACTATTGGCAATTGAGAGAAACCTTCTTCCATTGAGAGGAAGAGAAAAGAATTACACAATCCTATTTCCCTCCATTATCCGGCCTTCCATCTATGTCTTTTATGTCTGATAAACTAAATAGACAGTGGATTGAAGAAAGAACAGATCTATTCCCTAGTGGTGAGGATTAAGTTCTAAGGAGAGCTTTTGAGATTGGAATTCTTGGTGATATCGGGAATCTACTCTTATGAGTGCAGTCAACACTAAGTCATTCTTCTTATTTATAAGACATTGAGAGTTTGATAATTAGATAAGTTAAATTCCTTTTGATTAGCACATGGATCAACTTAGAGTCTTAGGATTCCTAAAGCTGGTGTTCTAGGTCAAATCGAGCCTTGTATACTCACACGCACATGTCAGAGATATCACTAATTAAGCTAACTCTCTAATTTATTCTTTATTCATAAGCTTGAGGACGAGCTTAACTTAAGTATAGGGGGGTGATAAATCCCATATTTATCTACATTGTTTTATAATATATCCTCTCTAACTTGAGCTATTCACCAAGGTTCGTTGATTATTAACACTAATTAATACTTTGTACGTTGTGATTAATTGACCCTAATTAATATATATTATATAATCCTATTATTGTGCTATTATTTTATGTATTTATTCCTCATTAAAAAATAAAAGTTAGTATAATATTGTACATAAATAATATAACGTAAAATAAAATCAAAATATAAAAAAAACAAAATAAAATAAAAAGAAAAATGTTTATTTGTGTTTTATGTCTATTTTAATTTTATCTATGTACAAATGATCTATGGTCTTTGACTTCTACATGAAAGTTATAGATCTCATCAAGATCTAAAACTTTCATGTTTTGAGTTTTTTCCAATTATTTTTCCTTCTATTTCTTTTAGATTTATTTCTTGTTTATTCATTTCTCTTAATTTCTATTGGTCCACATGCCGCCTCTGTGGCTGCCCACATGGCTACTTCTCCTTGCGCCGATCGCCTTCGACCAAGATCGTTGGATTTTGATCCAACGGCTCCTAGTCATTGTCAACCTCTCACTCCACCTTCTCCAAACATTGCAACTCTTTGCCAGTGGAAACTTCTCCTAATTCTTCCAACTTCTTCCGACAACCTCCACTCCAACTCCGCTTCCATTTTCTCCATCGATCTATCATTTTCATCACCAATAACCTTTTATCATTTAGCTACCTTTCCTCTACTCGTGGGTGGAGGTTGAAACCACCACCATCGATCACGAACCACCAAAATGCAGCCTTTTCAAAACCTTTCCCTAGTCGTTATCAACTGCTATCCTCCATTTGGAGACTTGTCCCCTAGCCTCTACAACCTCCAGTTATAGTGTGAGGCAGCGATTGAGTGCGGCGATGGCTGGCAGAAGTCCAAAGAGATCCTTGGAATTGCAACTGAGTTGCAGCACTCCTGGTGGCTGCTTGAGCTTAGATTCTTAGCCGGTATCATGTAGCGAAGATAGACGAAGCCTCTAAGCATTGTCTCATGCTGCATTTTCTTCAAATCTCCCAATCCACATTTCATCTTCTAGGTAAGCTTTTCATTTGATTATTATTATTATTATTCACTGTTCATCTATTTTATTAGGATATATTGCTTGATTATATCCTAATTTGATCGCACTGATTCCATTGTATTCCATCGATATTTCACACGTGCCTCTCCAGTAATCTCGTTGTTTCTTTACTGTTTATCCGTATCGATCCTTCGCAAGCTATCAAAGCCTATGAACCCATTTAAGGCTCAATCCTTTACATCCGAGAAGCCCTCCATTTCACCTCACCATCCCCTCGAATCGATCGCATGTGCTTGGGATATCTGCTACTAACACTACAGGTACGAAGAGCTTCAATGACCGAAAGTCGAAGACCCTCTACGTTCAATCTTTTCTCCTCCAAGTAGCAGACATTGATTGGAGCCTCCATCACCCACCAGAGTCTTCTCGTGGTATTGTCACCTTTGCCAGGCCTTCGGCTTGGTGTTAGGTGCTTCAATATACATGAGGAGCAAAGGAGGAGTGTTTCATGGCTCACTGGAGCCCCGCCCGAGCTCCGTCAACCGTAAAGGATTAACAGAACACATAAGAACTAGTTACCGTTGGATACCCAATATTGGGCACGATCCAACAACCATCAGAGCACCACACACTTCATCTACGACAACGGTTCAACCCTGAGGTTCGGGTGTCGAACCAATCCCAGAACCTACAACATATCTAAACATGACATCTGAGTTGGTCTCCAGACCTTCCTTCGAACCTGATCAATCGCGTGCCTTGCGTACGTGATAGGGTCAATTTGTAGCGCCAACCCTTCGATTTTCTTTATCTGCAGATAAGCCCTTCTTCCTTTTGTGTAAATTGCATGTTAGCCCTTGTGCTTTTAGTTTATTACAGTTTAGTCCAATTTTGGACTGGGTTGTAATAAAAACTTGTTATTTTTATTGCGAAAATACCACTGGATCAAACCTTTAATATATTTCTATATATGGATATGATTTGAGTGATTTTTGTCTTGTTGGAAAGTTATCGATGCCTTATATCTTGGCATGATTTATTGCAAATTATAGTTTAAGAATCACATTGAAATTATTACTTTTATTACATGCTTTGAATAACTTTTAATAAAATTAAAAAAATGAATTTTATTGAGAAATTGAATATGATATTCACATTGAATGTTAGTGACTTTATTCTAATTATTTTATCAATATCAAGTCATTTGTTGATTTGCTCCTTAATTAATTAAGCATCAAAGTGACATTAAAGAATTAATTTTTGTTGAATGTTTGTGAGATATATATCATCACTTGCTTGCTTCATGTTTCAAACCATTAAATTCAATTCAGGGAATTTATGTAATTAATACAAGTTATTTGTTGTGCATCTATTTACATTGTGATTGTGCAAATTGTCTACTTGTGCATCTTTCTTCATTAAATATAAGTTGCATAAAAAATGTTTCGAAAATCTATCTCTTTTGTGTCATGTGCATCCGCTCATGATGATCATTTTATAAGTCACTTTTCTAAATATTTGATCTTTAAATTGATTCATCGAATTGCTCATGTCCATGTGTTTGACCCTAGACTTCCTAGGTTTTTAAACTCAAGTCAAGTCCTCCTTGAGGAGACCTCCGACTCAGTTCTTCATGATTCACTAAGTACTCGTATTACAACAAGTACATATTAAGATATGTATTTAGCGAGTTATCAAGCACATTGTTCTTGTGTGTTCTTCCTCCCTAGCCTAGAACTGTTCGATCATTACGCAACCCAGATCTAATCTGGGCCATCCAGTTCGAATGAAGCGATACGTGATCTCGTGCATCAGATGAACCACGTGGAGCTTCTACATCGGTTGGATCCAGGAAGTATTTGCATGTACCCCCTACTACTTTTTATTTTTACACATTATTCCAGTGCCTGGTCACCTCATGTGGACCCCTACGTGAGGGGACATTTTGTAAAAAGGCACCCTCGGGTTTTGGAATTGCTATTTAATATTGAAAAATCAAGTTGAAGTTCAATATTTTTGGTTAAGATATGTATTTAGCGAGTACTCGTATTACAACGAGTACATATTAAGATATGTATTTAGCGAGTTATCAAGCACATTGTTCTTGTGTGTTCTTCCTCCCTAGCCTAGAACTGTCCGATCATTACGCATTAGCCTAGAACTGGGCCATCCAGTTCGAATGAAGCGATACGTGATCTCGTGCATCCGATGAACCACGTGGAGCTTCTACATCGGTTAAATTTTTGGAGTATTTGCATGTACCCCCTACTACTTTTTATTTTTACACATTAGTCCAGTGCCCGGTCACCTCATGGGGACCCCTAAGTGAGGGGACATTTTGCAAAAAGGCACCCTCGGGTTTTGGAATTGCTATTTAATATTGAAAAATTCAAGTTGTAGTTCAATATTTTTGGTTAAGATATGTATTTAGCGAGTACTCGTATTACAACGAGTACATATTAAGATATGTATTTAGCAAGTTATCAAGCACATTGTTCTTGTGTGTTCTTCCTCCCTGGCCTAGAACTGTCCGATCATTACACAAGAACACGTATCGATTCATTCGAACTGGATGGCCCAGATTAGATCTGGGCTGCGCAATGATCGGACAGTTCTAGGCTAGGGAGGAAGAACACACAAGAACAATGTGCTTGATAACTCGCTAAATACGTATCTTAATATGTACTCGTTGTAATACGAGTACTTAGTTTAGTGGTATATTTGGAAAGACACCCTTCGCTCTTTTTGTATTTTGTATCACAGGATGTAATTATTTAATTAAGAACAAAAAATTTTGGAGTATTTGCATGTACCCCTACTACTTTTTATTTTTACACATTAGTCCAGTGCCCGGTCACCTCATGTGGACCCCTACGTGAGGGGACATTTTGCAAAAAGGCACCCTCAGGTTTTGGAATTGCTATTTAATATTGAAAAATCAAGTTGTAGTTCAATATTTTTGGTTAAATTGCATGTAAAACACTACATCTTATTTTATTTACAAAACTTCCTTGCTAGCTTGATTTATTTTTTATTTTTGTAAATCATTTTATTTAAAAAATCTCCTGTAATCCAAAAGTCCTCAAAAAATAGGTGTATGTGCATGATTGGCTTTTGATTGATGCCATATTTTTTATTTTCCATTTCACATGCATTTAACATTTACTAAAAATCACGTAGAGACATATTAATCCCTATTTGCATAAAAATTAGAAAAAAATTATAAAACCTTTTTGAAAAATTCCAAAAAAATACTTGTTTTATTATAGTATATTATTGCTATAAACCAAAAATCACAAAAATATCAAAAAGAACTCCAAAAATTAGTAAAGCTTTCTAACCCTAAAAAATTGCAAATTATTTTTGAAAATCCAAAAATATTAATTTCTGTTAGTTATATATATCTACCTATTAAAATTGATTTTGAGATATTTTAAGACCATTTCCTATTTTTAAAACTCAAATCAATTCGACCCTACTAAACAATCCCTGATTTGCTATGTTTCATTTTAAAATAATAAAAATTGCAAAAATACCCAAAATTCTATTAAAAGAGTAAAATATTTTAAAAATATAAAAGATTTTAGTATGCACTATATAGCCTATATATTGATATACCATTTATTATAATTTAAAATATTATTAATTATTATCTACTTGATAATATTTTAAAACCTTTAAAAATAAAAGGGTTGTTTTTTTGTTTATTTTCTGATTTTTGCATATTTATTATATATAATATATTCTATAATATTTATATTAGATACATAATCCTCATTTTACCTATATATCCTTATATATACATATTAATTATGTTATTAAAATAAAAAGAAATTAAAAATCAAAGTTAAAAATTTTAAAAAATAAAAAAGAAATTATTCCATTCAATTAAAACCCACATACACAGAGTCATTTCGTGCTCACTTGTATATACACTTGCTTTCTTTATTCATTTAAACAATACCTGTTATGCCCCATGCTTCTCGTGTTCGACCCCTATCATACTTGTATCTGTACGTATATATTATAGGGTTATAATAAATTTCCATCCACATTGCTTGCTCTGATTGCTTGACTTATTCATATTTGTTGTGGGTTTATTATTGCTTAGCCACTTGGGCTTAGGGAGAGGTCACTTCAGCAATTGTCTATCTGCCTTGTAGATTGACACTACCACTTCACTATGTTCGGGTGGTTAATCAAGCATATGAGTAATACGATCTCTCAAAGAGATCATACATGTTTACTACTGAACTGTAAGACATGAGCTCACTCATGAGGTATTGGGCCCGATCAAATTCCTTGCATGATCATATTGCTTTGGAAGCATGACAAGAATGTATAGGTTTGATATATGCTTTTGGAAAGCATATGATCGATACCAACTCCCGATGAATGAATGAGAAACTTAATGATAAAATCCTGAAGAAGATAGTTTAAATATGATCTAAAACTTTGATGTTTATTCTAGGTCTTTTAGTATGCATGATGTATGTGTATTAGGTATACTCTGAGGTGATGTGATTGTAAACGATAGTATGCCCATGACACTTCCATTCCGAGGGAGTGATGACATTATTTTGGATTTTAGTTGCCATACTCAGTAGATTAGTAATCCAATCTTAATCGAAATGTTGGACACTGATCTGAATGTGATTCAGAAGCAATGAGAAGATTATATTTATAGTATGATCTTAATCAAAAATCTTTAAGAGGTCCTCGATATATGTATTTGAGATATGATCTCAATCCAAGTCACTATACATGGAATGTACAGTCGCCCTGTCCTTATCTCCAAATACCTACGGAGAAAGCACATTGTTCTTGAAAGAGTTCAAGAATAATTCAGTTACTAATAATGTACCTGAGCATTGAAGAATTGATAATTAAATATGATTTAATTATCTTAAAATATAGTGAATATGATTCATATTATTTGGACGCATGATAATAGTCGTCTAAGATAACTAAATATGATTTAATTACCAAGGATATGATTAATGTAGATATCGCCATCCATAATGATCATAAATATTATAAATGTGCTTTACAGTATGTTGGAGAGATTTGGTTGTAAATAATTTTTACGAATTAAATATTGATATGACTTGGATTCACATTGAACAATTAGTTGTATATGCAATTTACATTTTATATTGGATGTATGAAGATAATTCATAATTGTCAATGTCATGATTGAAGTTATCACAAAATAATTTGGAATTATTTGTGTGAATAATTATACAATAAAAGTTGTTGCACATGTGGAATATTTTGTTGCGATATGAGATCTCACAAAATTAGAATGAGAGAGCCACCTTCCATACATAGAGGGTGGACGACCACATTGAGTCCTATTCAATGTGTCATCCACTCTATGAAAGGAAGGAAGCTTGGTCTCCTTCCATTCATTCCACATCTTAATTGACTTAATTCAAATTAAATTATATTGATGAATATTCAATTTACTTAATTTATTTTAAAATGATTATTTGTTGTTGCAAGTTTATGCAATAAAATCATGGTCATTTGTTGAAAGCACAAAATAATCTACACCATTGATTATGTGTGCACATGGATTGAGATCCATGGTCATCCAATATGTTATAAAAGAAAGGCTAGACCTAGATCTTTCTTTACAATAATTTCAAGAGCAATAAGTCTCTCTCTCTATATATATATATATTCTCATACACGTCCTCTCTCTCTCTCTCAAATTATGGTCGCCATATTGACCGATATAGCCTTGCAGTCGTCGAGACACCATTGTGTTGTTGGATCGACTGCTCATGGATCTCCGCCTTCTTTGGTACATTTTGCCTATGAGGAAGGCCGCCGATTTCATGAGATGAAGTACGGAGACTCCGCGCTCAGATCTTCAACTCGGATTGCAGGAAGCACACGTCTCATCCGCACGCCCGTAAGTGCATCCTTCATCGGATCAGACTTGAGATAGGAGGTCTCTACACTTAGAGACATGCACGATTATATACACGCTTAAAGAGGTAATTCTATTACTGATTTGTGATCTTGAGGAAATTATATAATAATGATTCTCATATCATGAGGCTTCCTCTTTATAAAAATTTTTAATTTCCTCTTCCCAGAGCGACTAGTACTACTAGTCGCTCTTGATCGCATGTGATGCGATCTCCATGCTTTTGTGATGCGCTAAGGCCAAACTAGCCTTCAAGTGGTGTCAGAGCATTGGTTAAAAGTCTTGGATCTGATTTAAACATTAATGGAACAAGATTTTGTATATCGGATGAGCAGGAACTCGTAGTTTATGCATGAGATGCATGTTTCAAATTATTTTTCGCTAAAATAAAAAAGCTATTGTTTATGCACTGTTTGGACAATTGGATAGTAAAATGTATTTATAATTTCTAAATATGTATCCAAAATTGTAGCCAATCGTTGGCATCAAAGGTTCATAAACTAAAATTCGAAAAATCTCCGCAGTGACATAGTTTTTGCATGTGTTAATGGATATGTAAAAAATTAATTTTTGGTTACTTTTTGTCCGTCATAATTCAAGAAATAAACACTTTAATTAAGTAGATAATTAAACCATAAAATCACTCAAATTTATTTTGTGTGATCTAACTCCGTTTGCCATAGATATTCCATATTTAGTGGAGATGGGTCAGATGATGATCGAATCATAAGGATTACTTTCCTAATGTATTCATCATTAATCAAGAAAATTATGAATTTCACATGATTAAATTGATGCTTAATAAAATGTAATATTTTATTAGACATCAATCACCATTGAAAGATTATTTCATGACTAACCCTAGTTTAACCTACAATATTGTAGGTCAACTTTTACATGGAAAACATGTTTGCTTGATATAACTAGAAATCTAGGATCTTTAAAAATATTTTAAGATGTCTAAGATTTCTGAGTGATTATTATATATGTATAATGCCAGTCATCAGATGTATATGACCGATAAAACCTATTAGTACAATTTGTACCAATTATGTGATCATGAATTGAGTGATGGTGTCTAGGTCGTGGATATGATAATAGGTTACTTAATTGGTACCCTGCATCACAGTGGAAGTGCTCCTGTTAGTATTATATGTCTGATGAATCCATGATTCATTAACATTCTGTCTACATTTTGTCTTGAAACCCTTAACAAATACATGTAAATATTCATTAATTTCCACTTTTTAACAAAATTCCATTCATGAATAAAATAAACTTTTATGCATTAAAATCATGTAAATAAATAAAAGAATAAAAAAGAAAATAAAAATAAAGGTAAATTTGTAGATATGTATATATGTACAATATGACTTGGAAAAATAAATATAGTTGAAAGATATATTTATAACCTAATCTCCAAGACCAAGTCAGCATGGATTGGTCGACAATCTAGATGAAAAATAAGAAGAAAATAATGGATCTCACCTTAGGAGTGGAAAAATACCGCGATCGTCTCGACGAAGGCCGACTCGCTGTCACCGGACGGCTCGGAGGCTAGGCACCCTTCTACGACAAGAAGACTCTCGAAGATCGGGCTCCTCTCACCAAAGATTGATCCTGTTGGAATGATGGAGAAGGAGCCATATAAATAGAAAAGACAGGAATTGAAATTTGAACTCTTGAATTATTGGAAGAAGATAAGAGATAAGAGAGAAAAAATTGAAATGAGATAAAGTAAGAAGATTAGTGTTAAAATTATTTACAAAAAATAACTATTTTTTGGATTTTTGTCACTTTATTAATTTAAATAAAAAAAGTTAATTTTTTTTATTTTTTTGTGATGGTTATTTAAGAATAGCAACTATATACAGATACTATATACATATGGTGCATTATATACATAGTTAAATAAGGATATTAGTTAGTTTTTTTAAATTTTTATATTTTTTATTTTTATTTTAAACAATTAGTAAAAATATTTTTACAAAATACAATATGTACAAAAAAATGGTAAAATTGCACAAACCACCACTGAAAATCAACTTTTCACCCGTAACTCCGAAAATTATGAAATCACAACCATTTTAAATTTAATTTAATTTAGAATACAGTGGAAGTGATTTTGTTCATTTTAAGTTCATATGGAGTCGGAATTGGTCTTTCAATTATCGCTTAATGGCTTTTTCCAACTATGGTTGCTTTTATTCTGTACATGATTTGATTGTGCAATCATTTTTATTGATTAGGAAACATTTTTATTTACAACTTTTGTTTTGAAAATTATTTTGTTTGAGGACAATTTATGTACAAATAAAATAGTGTAGTATACAAATATACACATCACACATTTTTTTGGATTTTCTGATTAAGGACCCTATCACTCCCTACATTATTCCTGGTCGATCAGGTCAAGTCTTGACCTTCTCTCGGTGTTCATGTCAGACTGTATCTATTACATATATACAATCCTCTTTTTTATTTTCTTTGTTTTTCCTTTATTTATATATTTATTTATTTTAGGTTAAAATGGTAAGAAGTGTACAGTATTTACACACAGATGCAAATTAGTAAGAATATGGAGTTAGTGTTATATACAGGTGTTTTATAAGGGATTTTAAGCTAAAATAAATGAATGAAGATGATGAAATGCATATTCATCATCCCTCTATGATTTACCTTTGCTAGTCCCTTAGCAAACACTTATTTGAAAGAATAAGTGAATAAAAAGAAAAAGAAAAAGAAAGGAAAAATGAAGAAACTAGGATAATATTAAATATTAAACTTATCTTCGTAAAATTGTAGTATGGAGCTATGTCAGACCTTTGGATTATTAGTAAGGCGGAACCTTAATGGGAATTGGATTTAAAACCTAACAGCCTCTAAGTTCCGCAAGACTCCTATTTAGGTCTCCTCAACATCAGATCAGAACAAGTCTACATACACAAATTCTTATGACTATGAATCTTTACTTGTACGGTGTAAGTGTAATATAGCTCCCCATCTCAAAAGTAGCAAAGAAACAGCTTCCCTCAATAAGGTAACTCTAGTTTCCCGATCTAGCAACTCTTTCCTCGAGGAGCGAAGATATTCGCTTCTAAGTTCAAGTACAACCAGATCAAGAAGAGGGGATGGAGAAAAGAATGGATGGTAACCAGTGTAGCTACCTATCCTTGGATGCATGACCAGTGTAGCCAAGTCATCCAGCTGCAAGCTTACAAATATTTGACTTTGAAGCTCATATTAATTTCTTTTTTTATTCTTGTATATACACTCTGGCAGGCATTTTACTTTTCAATCAGGCCTGTCCACTTTTTGAGATTCTACATTTTTTCCTTTTTTTAGAAAATATATACAAGGTGCAACATGTACATAAGGAATTTTTTCTCTTGAGCTAGTAGACTATCCCTCTTTTGAAGCATTATTGCAACCCCACAACATCCTGTCTTTAGACCTCAATATCGCTAGACCATGTTGAGACGCACTTCCCTCCCTAGAGGAAGACGAGAGGTTCTGCCTAGATGTACTACCCTCGTATGCTACCCCAAGCCAAAAGATTACGCCTCCTCACTACCTCCTCCATGAAGAGCTGCATGTAGAGTGCTTGTCCAAGATAAGCCAGGGTCTGAAAGAATCATTCGTGGGTTTTTAAATGTTCTACTTAGACTAGTCAAGATGACATGTGAACATAGTCTTATGGACTCAAAGAATTAAGTCACTAGGACCTGAAAAGTCTTAACTCCAGTTCTTATAAGGTTCCTTTGAAATTAAGTGGATTAAGGTCCAACTAAGCTCCTTTCTTCAACTTTATTCCATACTTAGTTTAAATGCCAATACTATCTTGAAAATGCACATGCAAATGTAAGAAACAAGCAATTTTTTTTTTAAACAATTTTCTGATTTTGAAATTTTTATGGATTTTTGGAAAAGAAAGAAAAAATGATGCACATGCAAAGTGTTTTTTATGCAACTTTTCATAGATTTTTGGTTTTCTTGTTTTTTTTAAGGAAAAAGGGTTAGTAAAAGAATTTTGTTTTGTTTTTATTTTGTTTTTGTTTTTTTGTGTTGTTTTTGTTTTCTTTTTTTTGTTTTGTTTTATTTTTTTATTTTTTTGTTTTTGTTTGTTTGTTTTTTCCTTCTTTTTGTTGTTGTTTTTTTGTTTGTTTATTTTTTTGAAAGGTGATCAAAGTCTATATACACATACAGAAATTTTATGAATTTATATACATATCCCCAAAAATAATCATTTAAAGTATGAGTTATGTCTAAAGTATATATACAATATATACGACACCCCCCTATACTTAGCTCAACTATGTCCTCATAGTGATCAGAGAGCGACAAAGGAAGAGATAACTCATGCTAAGTATAGAAAAGTGAAAAGACTCCAATGCTACAATGACTCAAAGAGAAAATGAAAAGAATAGAAGTTAATCATCCCCCCAATACTTAGGATCAAGTAAATACTTAGGATCAAGTAATCCTAAGTATAGAAGATTGTACAAAAGGGGAAAACTGATGCAGAGAATGTACGGACTCAAAAACAAAAAAAAGATATGAACAACATCACCCCCTTGATGAATCCCAGATTCTCACTCTTTATTCTTTTATTTTAGCTATTTATCTTAGCAAGACATCATGTGAATAGGTGTAAATGCAATAAGTTAGCATTTGGCATGCAGATGTTAACATTATATTTTAAGCATGTATTTGTGCAAAAATAAAAGAATAAAGAAGAAGAAAAAGGAAGGAGGTATTTAGAATAAATACAGAGTGACCTGAACCCCAAGAGAAGGTCAAACATTGACCTGATCGCCAAATAAAATAAGTAGAGAGAGATATGGCCTACTCTATACTATATATAGGCTACTTGTATCCATAAATAATTATTTTTTATAAAATCAAAATAAAATGTTCTTTTTACCTCCTTGTATATAGTCTAAAAAAACAAAAATTAGAAAAATAAAATAAAAATAAAAATAAATTCTTTCTTACTTGTGCAAAATACATGTATATATGTCTTACTCTCTATTTATTAGACACCTGTAATAAATAATAAAAACAAAATAAAAATTATTTTTGACTCCTAAAAACATGTTGTAAATAAATAAAATGTAAAATTTTGGTATTTATGTAAAAATAACAAAATAAAAATAATTGTACAAAATACATAGGTATATTATGCCTGCATGTAATACATTATATTGTATAAAGATTAATTTATTTTTCATATAAATAAATAAAAATTATAGAAAATAGTTCGAAAAAAAATAAACATTTTTCATTTTATGTACTTTTTATTTTAAAATCATTTGTTATTTTTTATTGAATTTGTAAGTATTTTGTATATTCCTATTTTCTGATTGGTCCAGGAGGGTTTGTTGAATCTAGTCAACGCTCCCTCCTAGATCGGGTCGAGTCGAAAACCCGTCGTCGGAGCCTTTTCTCTGATTTCTCCCGCTCGAATCCGAGCTCCTCCCTCCTCGAATCTTGGACCCTGGATTCCTCGGACCTCCGTGATCCTCGCAGACTCCTTGGATGATCCGAATCGCTCTCGGGTCTCGCGCTTCTCGTTGATTCTTCTAGACCCTCGAGCTGCCTATATAATCTCTCTTCTACCTCCACAATGCCCTAGATCATTCCTCGCACTCTTCTTCCACCGCAACCGACCTCAGGTAGAGTGACAGCTACCGGAGGAGCCCCTCGGAGTGGAGTTTGCTGGTCAGAAGACGTAGCTCAGCCTCGTGTCCGGCGTGCGCCGCCGTGACAAGCCTCCCAGCCTTCCACAGCTTGGTCGAGGCCACAACCTCGCTGGCCTCCTTCGCCTGAAGCTCTAGAGTTCATCTTGAACTTTAGATACCCCTCATTTCCAGTATGTTTCCCTATTCGATCCATTCACTTCATCTCGTGTCGCCGCACCTCCACCTGCTCTGACCAATGAGTCAGAGCATCCACATCCGAACCTATCCATTCAGATCTACATGCCGCATCTCCATCCATTTTCCCCCGCTGTCTGATCACCCTTAGGATCGACCATCAGGTCAACATTGAGGTTCGGATCTCCTCTACCTCCTTCGTCGGAGATCGCACTCCGCCCCTCTGTCGCTTCTTTCCGTTTTTGCTCAAATAACCCCAACCAGAGCTTCGTCCCAAGTCGAGATTGCCTCCGCAGGTGTTTGCGGGCGTAGGGATTCCAGTTCCAGCCTCCAGAGGGTCCGCCGGAGTAGCTCTAGGTCCATCTTCACAGCTACCCACATCCGGTCAGTAGCTCTCTCATCAGACCCATCCATTTGACGCGGGTGGCTTCCACGACCTTATTGGGCCCTTCCGATCGCTCATCAGAGTCGCAGAGCAACTTTGAGGCCCTGGAGAGGTTCGTCGGGTCTAGTTCTTCCAGGCCCCCTCTCCACCGTTGGATTGGCCCACCTATGCCAGATCTGATCCTAGCCGTCAGCCGGAGCAGCCTTTGGGTCGTTGGATCTGACACCTGACGCATCTGAGCCCCACGACCTTGACATTCCCTGAGGCGTTAGATCTGACACAGCAGAAGATCCGCACCGCACATCCTCGCACCACCAGAGCTCGCCGCGCGTCCCCTACGCACTTCGTACGCACCCTATAAGGGTATATTGCACTTTCTTCCCAGTATCTTTATGTTTTACTTTTTAGTCTGTTAAATAAAGTTGTAATTCAAACTTTTACATATCAGTCCTTTAGGTTTCTAGTATTTGCACTTTAGTCCTTCGAGTCTGGATACATGTGCCTACTCACGTCCATTTGTGGTGTTTTTGCAAGAACTATCATGCATCTTCTGGTTGTCATATTTTGAATGGAATGTTTCTGTTAATTGCAAAAATACCCATGTACATGATTTAATGAGCATGTGCGTGAATGTTGTGGAATTTTTGCACTAAGGCCCCTGGACTTTTTTCATGCGTTAATGTTTGGTCTGGAAACTTTAGGATAATTGTGATTACGTCCCTACTACCTGTGTGATTGATTTTGCATGAAATAAATATTATTTTGATTCCAAAAACTCCGCAAAAATTTTCATGATTTTCTGGTAGCTTCGAGTATTTATTGTTATTTTTGAGTTAATTTTGTTTAACATTTTATTTTCGAAAAATCAAAAACCCTTCAAAACGTGTCTGTCTATTTTGTAAAATACCAAAAAATATAAACATTGTCTGACAAATCTATAAAAATTTGTGTAAACTTGTCTTTGTGTATTTCTACTTCAGTACCATTTTTGTTTCATTATCTTCTATAAAACCACTAAAAATCACGTAAGACTAAAATATTATAAAAATCATTAAAAATTCTACATAAATCAAAAAAATGAGATTTCAGTTCCTGTAGTTAGATTTTTTAATTTACTTGCTCATAAAAAATGCAACCAAGAGTTTTGGCAATTTTAGCATTTTAAATTCGCCTTTTGGTTAGGGTTGTACATCGTGTTTTTGTTTTGTGTTTGTTTCATTTTTTGAAAATCGCATAAAAATTTGACAAATTACCACAAAATTACCAAAAACACTTGCATATGTGAAAAAAAATAAAAAACATTTTTATTTTGAATTTTTGAGCATTTTTAGTCTTAATTAAGCTTTATTTTCTTTTTCTTTTTATTTGTTTTCCTACTAGTAAAATTTAAAAAAAATGCAAATTAAAAAAACACAAATAGATGCCTTTTATTTTCTGATTCTCGACTACTTCGTAGGCTTTGCCCGTGCTCCTTGTGTTCGATCCTTGTTGCTATACCTGGTTAAATAAATAGCAGAGACCGCTACATTGATTATTGAGCTTGATTGTTTTAATTGTGGTCTTGATTTTTTTTCTTGATTGATTGTGCCTTGTGATTCGGGTTGCAACGACCCTTAGACATATCTTAACCCGAGTTGTTTGGCTCGTCATCAGATTGGCGCCGTTGCCGGGGACCACGGCTTAGTAGTCGGTTTTCGGTTTTCCTTTCTTTTTCTATTTGCTTTCTTTTTATTCATTTTTATCGTCTATCTGTTATAACTATTTTCCGACTTATTTCTATCTCGGTTTGTGTGCGAGGGGATGCTTTTGAGAGAGTCGCATACGAGAAGAAGCAGGTGCAGGAGTAGGGATTAGTTATCTTAGATAGAGTTGTTAATTTCTTATTAGCCTTATTATCATTGTTGTAATAATACATGGACTTCAGACTTCCTTGGACACTTTGGACACTTGGCATATATCGGGGTCTGTTTCACCGAGCACCGGTGTGCTCGGGGGACCTCACCACGATTTTTCACCAGTTCTGATTTTCTCACCTTTTCTTTTCTTTGATTCTCGAAGACTTTGGCCCTTAGATTTAGGAATTTCCTTGATTGTGACGTAACTAATTAAGGCCCAATTCCTAACTATTTGCCTGCACCTATAGTTCGTAATTGGAACTACTTAATAAAATTAATAAAAAGTTAACTTGATTGCTTGAGAGGGAACGTGCAGCTAGAGGATGTATACAACGTTGCAGGATTCGTTGCGGCGGACACTGATCGGCATCAGAGACCGGACTCTGACCTCTCTCTCTCTGACTAGTTAACTACAGTTCTTCGTGATTAGAAATTGCCCATCTAAGGCCGTTTTCTTATTGCATCATTTAGATTAGTTTTATTCCTGTCTTTAAATATAGGCACGGATCACCCTGCATGTAGAGTGTTGGAGTCAGGTACGCCTTTCTTACTTTGCAAGCATCATAAATTTTGATCGCGCATCATCTTTTTCAACGTCTCCCCCTATTTTTGGACTCTAAATAATCAAGAGATCGAAAAATTCATTAGGCGTTTGTTTTCTTATTGAAAAATACCTAAAAAGAGATGATTATAAAACTGGGATTGCTAAACAAACTTGACCTTAAAAGACACTTGACTTAAAAATCTGTCTCGGGAGAGCAATCCCCGCATTGTTTGGTTCGCTTGCACAAGAGAGGGACCCGCACACTAGGCTAGAGTCATACCTGAACTCTCATTAGACTACTGGTCTTGGGGTTAGTCATTCTCCAGTGAGGATCGCTCTGGTCTCAGGTAAAGCGGACCGCGATATCCTTAACAGAGCTCTGGACTGAGTACTTGAACAAGTACTATCCACTCGTTCGGATGAACGCAGCTCGAGCTCTGATCAACAACTTCCCCACGATCCCCAATGAGCACTTCCATGAGGCTTGGGATTGTTTCTGTGAGCTCATTGATTGGCGTCCACATCACGATATTTCTAAGCCCAATCTCGTATAGAGTTTCTTTTGAGGGCTGACACCGGAGCTGCAGAGGCTTATGAATGCTTCTTGTGGGGGACCTATTTTGACAAAGACGAAGACCAGGTCTGGGCCATCTATGAGGAGATGGTTGAGAACTACAAAGTGATGTCTCAGACCAGGCTCTACACTCAGGGGAAGCCCTCACCCCATGCTGTGTCCAATCAGAGGATCGCACGAGTCGATAGAGGTCCATTCACCTCTTCAGCAGCCGTAGCACAGGTAGAGTCATCGGCCGCTGATATGGGCATCATCAGCAAGAAGCTAGACCGCATCGAGATAATCGAGAAGAAGCACTTCCAGGGCATGACTCAGATCGATCAGTTGGCATAGACATTGAGTGACCTGAAGACCCAGATTATGTGTCTCCAAGAGGCGCAGACAGCTTCTCAGCCTCGTCTCAGGTCACGGGTTGATCCCAGTAGCAGCTCATACCAGCACCCTGCCCCACTTCGTCAGGTTCACCACATATATGTGGATCCATACTAGTAGTTGTAGCACCAGTACCCTCAGCCACCGCCATCCCAGAACACTCAGATGGTGGTGCATCAGCAGGATCAGCCACTGGCAGTCCTTCCTCCATCTCCCTTCAAGCAGGAGCCATTGATGGAAGTCAACGGGATTTGGTACGACCGACAGCAACCTGGGATCCGTCAAGATCATCCCAGATTCAGGTGGTCGACCGGAGGTGCCTCATCCCAACAGCAGCCTCCAGCTTAGGGTGGACAGTTCATTCAGCCTCAGCAGCAGCCCCAGTTCCCTCACCAGCCATAGCAGCAGCATTACCAGTCAGATCCTCATCCCAATCAGCAGGGACAACCGTGGAGGCAGCCTCAGCAGTATTCTCGGCTTCACCCTCATCAGTTCTAGCAGTAACCTCACTTTAAGAGAGGCAACTCGTCCGGTTCTCATGGGCCATCTTATGAGAACCCAGCACTCGATGAGCTAGCCCACCTACTTTCTGACCAGCAGGACATATTCAGGCGGGAGATGGACGAGTTCCGCCAGGAGATGAAGGAGATCATCAAAGGAAAGGCTGCCATACCCGCTCAGATCGAGCCCAACCCGAATAACTTAAAAAGAAAATCTGAGCAGGTACAGTTCAACGAGATCACCACTCCTAGTGATTTATTGGGTGACATTGCTTCAAATACATTTGGTGCTGACTTTGTTACACTTAAGAGTGGTAGGATGCCAACCGACAGTGCCTCGTCTAAGCGACGACACCACGAGGATGCAGGAGCACCAGATGAAGAAGATAGAGGTGTTGATGCCGCTAAGGATGACGATGATGACGGTGGTGATTATGCCACCAAGGATGGTGATCCAGCTGACAGTACTGAGGTCGTCGCTTCTCCAGATGCAGAAGGTGGTACTGATGCCACCAGAGATCCAAATGCTGAGCCAGAGTGTCACGCTGATGCTGCAACACCTAATGTCGTGGGTGGTGCTGAGGCCACCCCTGCCATTCCAGTAGTGTTTTCTCCAGTTGTGGTATCTCGGGACTTTACAGAAAATACCAAAAAATTAATAAAGGAAAGGATTCTTCATCTTCGAGTCTATATGTGATGCATGATACTTATGTCGATTCTATTCCTTTTCAGCACCAGGAACCCATTCCTAGCCCTCTACCTGAGGAGGGCCCAGCCATCCCCTTCCCTCAAGCACTTCCCTTAGCGAAGGAGAAGAAAATAGAAAATCCAAAAAAATCATAGCAGTTAGAGTTCAGCCAGCAGATGATAGATAGATTTCTTATTCAGCTGACTCTACAGGATGCACTTGAGCATATTCCTCTCTTCTAGAAGAACTTGAGAGATAAGACCACCATCCGTAGGAAGAAGAGGAACCATAATGCAGAAATCCATGTGCTCACTCGTGCCACCTGCTTCGTCATCTAGAATCGTCAGCCAGCAAGAGGCCAGATGTAGGAGCTCCCTATGTCAGATGCCATATTCATGAGCAGAGATTTGATCGGACTCTATTAGACAACAGCTCTTCCATCAACCTTATTATGGCAGCATTACTTGACTGATTCGAGTTTGGCCCTCTTCGACAAAGCAGGACATCCCTTTAGTTTGCTGATAGATCTATCAAGAGTCCAAAGGGGTTGTATAAGGACGTGGTCATCATAATTCGGGGCCTGAAATTCCCAGTGGACTTCGTTGTGTTGGACATGGAGATCCCTGAGTTTGTGCCTGATACCCCCATAATTCTAGGATGCCCATTTGGCCACAACCAAAGCAGTGTACGGCCATGATAGTGGGAAGGTTTACACTCGCGTCGAGGGTGAGAGTATACAAATAGAGATGATTGACGAGACCAGAGCACGAGACTCAGCTTGCTCAGAGCAGTTCAGTGATGTAGAGTAGATGATAGAGGCAGAGTGAAATGTCCACCAGGAGTGTGACTTTGTGATCATTGATGATGAAGCCGCTTGGTCCGACCCCGTTTCACGAGCTCTTCTCTCAACCCCAGATGCTGCAGATCCACAGTTTCCAGTAGAGGAGATTTTAGAGAGCACACTCTTGGTAGAGGACACGTTCGAGGCTGAAGATCATGTTCAGGATAGCGAGGCAAAGTATATTTCTTGTGATTCAAACTCAGATCCCTTGGATTCAGACATAGACTGGGTAGAGTTTGTTGATTTATTACCCTGTCTGATGTCGGCAGAGCCAGAAGCTTTGGGTGGAGACCTTACCAGCACCGAGTACAGATTCACCAGCATGGCAGTTTTCACCAGTTTTGTATTATCAGCGAGAGTTCTCTCCTTCAGATCTGGTAGCATTCACTCAGACTTTTCAGAAGCCAGATTTGCCAGCTCCCGGTTACCTAGAATTGAAGCCTGTGCCACAGTCGCTGAAGTATAGAGTCCTTGCAGGTGAGCATGAGATGTACCCAGTCATTATCTTAGCCAATGTGACTGGAGAACAAGAATCTCGTTTGATGGAGTTTCTTGAAAAGAATCGCAAGGCAGTAAGATGGAGTGTAGCTGATCTCCAGGGGATAAGTCCGGCTCTTTTCTCCTTCCACATCTATCTCGAGGAGGATGCAAAGTCATCGCGTGAGTTCCAGGGACGGCTGAACCTGGATCTTCGAGAGGTAGTCATGAAGGAAATATCAAAATGGTGGAGTGTCGATTTTATCTACCCCATCTCTGACTCCAAATGTGTTAGCCCATTACATGTGGTGCCCAAGAAGATGGGCATCACTACAGTTGTGAGCGAGTACAGAGAGGATATAGCTACCCGGGTACCCACTTCTTGGAGGGTCTGTGTGGACTGTAGATGGTTGAATCAGACCACCAAGAAGGATCATTTCCCGCTGCCTTTTATTGATGAGATTATAGAGAGGCTAGATGGGAAGAGTCATTACTGCTTTCTTGTGGGGTACTCCAGCTACAATCAGGTGGCCATAGCACCTGAAGACCAGGACAAGACGACATTCACCTGTCCGTTTGGGACTTATGCTTTCAGACGAATGCCCTTTGGTCTATGTAACGTCCCGTTGACATTCCAAAGATGCATGTTGTCCATATTCTCAGAGATAGTGGGTGATTGTTTAGAGGTCTTCATGGATGACTTTTCGATCTATGGTGATGGGTTTGATGCTTGTCTTGACTGCCTAGACTGCATTCTTCAGTGTTGCATAGAGGTTCATCTTGTCTTATCTTAGGAGAAGAGTCACTTCACGATGACTCAGGGGACGGTGCTTGGTCATATCATCTCCAACAGGGGCATGGGGGTTGATCCGACCAAGGTGGTTATCATCAGGAAACTCAATCCACCGTCCAACCTACAACAGTTACGGTCTTTTCTGGTGCATGTCGGTTTCTACTGATGTTTCATTCATGGATTCAGTAGGATTGCCCGATCGTTGACTGATCTGTTGACAAAAGACACCGAGTTCATTGTAGATGATAAGTGTCTTACGTCATTTGAGACTCTCAAGAACTTAGTTGTTGAGTCTCTTGACCTTCAAGCGTTTGAATGTTCTCTCCATATTGAGATCATGACGGATGCCTCTGACTATGCCATAGGGGTTGTGCTGGGACAGAGGAGGAATGGAGTGCCATTTTCCATTCACTATGCTACCGTACATTGGATGTCGCACAGCGGAACTTTACTGTTGTAGAGAAAGAGATGCTAGTTGTAGTCCTTGCCTTGGACAAATTTCGATCATATATTCTTGGATCCAAAGTGATTGTCTTTACCGATCATACCGCCATCAGGTACCTCATGGCAAAGAAGGATGCCAAAGCTAGACTGATTAGATGGATCCTTCTACTCCAGGAGTTTGATATTGAGATTAAGGATAAACCTGGAGTCAAGAATGTGGTGGCAGATCATCTCTCCCGATTAGAAAAACTTGAGGAATCTGAGCAGACTGTTCCCATTACAGAGACCTTCCCAGATGAGGCGATCCTTACTACCGCCTCTCTCCCATGGTACGCCGACATTGCGAACTATCTTATTGTCAAGAAAGTTCCACAAGATAGTCCCAAGCAGCGACTTGAGACCTTCCTTGGGAGGGCCAAGTCCTACCATTGGGAGGGTCCCATCCTTTATCATGAAGGAGGGGATAGTGTCTGACATCGGTGCATTCCTTAGGAAAAGCACCACAGTGTCCTCACATACTGCCACAAGCTTGAGGCAGGAGGACATCATTCTGGGAGGAGAACAACATAGAAAGTGCTCCAATCCGGTATGTGATGGCCTACCCTCTTCAAGGATTCAGATGAATTTGTGAAGAGGGGTACTGACTGTCAAAGGATGGGCACTTGTGGACAGTGTGATATGATGTCAATGCATCCCATTCACTTCTGTGAGGTTTTTGACGCATGGGGCATCGATTTCATGGGTCCATTCCCAAAGAGTCAGGGATTCGAGTACATTCTGTTGGTTGTTGGCGATGTGAGTCATTGGGTTGAGGCCATACCTGCCCGAACTACATATGCTAGGACTGTTTGCTAATATTTGAGGAAGAATATTATTTCACGGTTCAGGATGCCTAGAGTATTGATATCTGACGGGGGGTCTCACTTTATCAATGACAAGGTAAAGGCCCTTGCTAATGAGTTCATCATAGACTATCGAGTTGCCACTCCATATCACCCTCAGACCAATGGTCTTACTGAAGTATTGAATAGGGAGATCAAGATGATATTGCAGAAGGTAGTCCACCCAGATCAAAAGGATTGATCGCAGCTTTTGGACTCAATCTTGAGGGCATATCGGACTTCCTTCAAAACTCCTTTGGGTACATCTCCCTTTCATCTCGTTTATGACAAGCCCTACCATTTACCTGTAGAGATCAAGCATAAGTCACTTTGGGTTGTCACTGATATATTATTGGATCTAGAGAGTATTGGTGATCAAAAAAAGGCAGAATTGGCAGCCCTGGAGGATCTTAGAGATACAGCCTTTTCAATCAGCCTACAGTACAAGGAGCAAGTAAAGATATGGCATGATTCTCATATCAACCATAAGCAGTTTGAGCCAGATCAGAGAGTATGGTTGTTTGATGCTAGGCTTTTCTAGGGAAATTACAGAGTAAGTGGAAAGGACCATACCTGGTCTGAAAGGTGCACGACAATGGTAGTATCGACATATTTGAGATGTCATCTGAGTCCACCTTTTGTGTTAACAGACAGCGCCTCAAACCATATCTAGATCATGAGTCGATGATAGTTGATGTCGCCCCGATTCATTTTGCATGAGAAGTGGTCTTTGACTCGCATCAGTTGCATCTCGTGCCTGATTATCACTATCTTCTGCCTTGTATAGATCCCGATGTCCATATCATCCCATTCTTTAGTAGAACATCCCATATGCGTCTTATGATTATTCTATACTTAGGGTATACTTTACCCTAAGTATAGGGGTGTCAGATGCTTGATTATTCTTTTGATTATTTTTACCTCTATTTTGTTTCCTATACTTAGAGATATTTTATCCTAAGTATAGGGGAGGTAGACCCTGTACATCCTTTCACTCGATTTTCCCTTTATGTACAGTCTGTTATACTCAACATTATTTGATCATAAGTATAGGGGAAACACCGAGCTCTCTTCACTCTATTCTTTGATTCGTCGTCGTAGTATAGCACTCCTTCTCACATCCCTATTCACTATGAGGACATCGTTCGAGCTAAGAATAGGGGGTGATGAATATATTACATATATACTTCAGCCATAACTCGTACTTTGTGTGAGTGTGTTAATAAATAAAATGGCTAAAAATCACAAAAATTTTAAATTTTTTCTTGTACATAAAATTCTTTCTTGCACATACATAGCTATTTAAAAAAATTATGTTTGTACAAATGTTTGTAAAAATATTTTCCTTGTGAAATGTTCGTAAATATTGTTGTATCAAAACTATGTACATAGTACAAAATTTTTGTAAAATGATTGAAAAATAAAAGTTTGTAAGAACCCTTGTGTAAATGTTTGTAAATAGTCTGCCAAACTTCAGCATTCATATATTTAAACATTGTCAAAAATTTTGCACATTTTCAAAAATTTTGTATAAAAAGATTTTTGTATATACTTGTACAGTCTTCTGAATCATAGTTGACATTTAAATTAGCCTGGAATTAAATTGGAAAATGGAGCTTAGTTAAGACCTTAATCCACCTAAATTTAAGAGAAACCTTATAGGATTTAGGGTTGAGACTCTTCAGGTCCATTGGTGACTTACTTCTTTGAGTCCACTAAGCTATGATCACATGTCATCTTGATGAGCCTAAGTAGAACATTTAACAATGCACACATGACTCTCACAGACAATGGCTTTACTTGTACCATCACCTTACACGTAGCTCTCTACGGATGAGGTGGTGAGCAGGCAGTTTCCTTTGGCTTGGGGTAGCATACGAGGGTAGTACTTCTAGGCGTAACCTCTCATCTTCTTTTAGGGAAGGAAGTACGCCTCAACTTGGTATGGTAGGGTTGAGGTCTAAAGACAGGAGTTGTGGGTTGAAATAATGCTTCAAAAGAGGGATAGTCTACTGGCTCAAGAGAAAAAAGTCCTTATGTATATACGTTTCACCACGTAGATATATTGTACATATGCACATAAAAAATGTGCAAAAGAAAGAAAAACTCCAAAAAAGTGGCAGGTCTGATAGAAAATGAAATACCTGCTGGAGTATATATAGCCAAATAAAGCAAAGCTTGTGTTACATCTTCTCATCTCATGAAGCTTGCAGCAGGGAGACTTAGCTACACTGGTTAGGCTCCCAGGGATACATGGATACACTGGTCATGGTCCATTCTCTTCTTTCCCCTCTTCTTGAGCTAGATGTACTTGAACTTAGAAGGAAATACCCCGCTCCTCGAGGAAAGAGCTACCATACTAGGGAATTAGAGTTACCTTGTTGAGGGAGGTTTTTACCTTGTCATCTCTGAGGTGGGGAGCTACATATCACTTACACTGTACAAGAAAAGATTCATGGTCATTAGAGTTTGTGTTTGTAGACTTATTCTGATTTGGATTATTAAGGAGTCTTGACCATAGATTGGTGGAACTTAGAGACCGTTGAGTCTTAAACCTAGGTCCAAATAAGGTTCTGACAAACTAATAATCCAAAGGTCTAACTGAGCTCCATACTTCAATTTAATGAAGACAAGTTTAATAATCAACCTTGATTCTCGTTCTTTTTCTTTTTCTTCTCTTTTTCACTTCTTTTTAGAATAAGTGTTTCCTAAGGGACTAGCAAAGGTAAAGTATAGGGGGGTGATGAATCCATGATTCTCACTCTTTATTCATTTATTTTAGCTATTTATCTTAGCAAGACATCATGTGAATAGGTGTAAATACTAAGTTAGCATTTGGCATGCAGATGTTAATAGTATATATTTAGCATGTATTTGTGCAAAAATAAAAGAATAAAGAAGAAGAAAAAGGAAGAAGGTATTTAGAATAAATACAGAGTGACTCGAACCCCAAGAGAAGGTCAAACATTGACCTGATCGCCAAATAAAATAAGTAGAGAGAGATAGGGCCTACTATCTACTATATATATACTACTTGTATCTATAAATAATTATTTTTGACAAAATCAAAATAAAATGTTCTATTTACCTCCTTGTATATAGTCCTAAAAATAAACCAAAAATTAGAAAAATAATATAACAATAAAAATTAAATCCTTCTTACTTGTGCAAAATACAAGTATATATGTCTTACTCTATATTTTTTAGACACCAGTAAATAAATAATAAAAATAAAAGAAAAATTATTTTTGACTCCTAAAAACATGTTGTAAATAAATAAAATATAAAATTTGGGTATTTGTGTAAAAATACCAAAATAAAAATAATTGTACAAAATACATAGGTATATTATACATGTACGTAATACATTATATTGTATAAAGATTAATTTATTTTTTATAAAAATAAATAAAAATCATAGAAAAATAGTTTGAAAAATAATAAACATTGTTCATTTTATACACTTTTTATGTTAAAATCATTTGTTATTTTTTATTGAATTTGTATGTATTTTGTATATTCCTATTTTCGGATTGGTCCTGGAGGGTTTGTTGGCCCCAGTCAACGCCCCCACCTAGCTTGGGTCGGGTCAAAAACCCGTCGTCGGAGCCTTTTCTCTGATTTCTCTCGCCCAAATCTGAGATCCTTCCTCCTCGAATCTTGGACCTTGGATTCCTCGGACCTCCGTGATCCTCGCGGACTCCTTGGATGATTCGAATCTCTCTCGGGTCATGCGCTACTCGTTGATTCTTCTAGACCCTCGAGCTACCTATATAATCTCTCTTCCGCCTACACAGTACCCTAGCTCATTCCTCACCTCTTCTTCCACCCCAAGCGACCTCAGGTTGAGTGACAGCTACCGGAGGAGCCCCTCGGACTGGAGTTTGGTGGTCAAGAGATGTAGCTCAACCTCGTGGCCGGCGTGCACCATCGCGACAAGCCTCCCAGCCTTCCACAGCTTGGTCGAGGCCACAATCTCACTTGCCACCTTCGCCTGAAGCTCCACAGTTCATCTAGAACTTCAGGTACCCCTCATTTCCCATACGTTTCCCTATTCGATCCATTCACTTCATCTTGTGCTGCCGCACCTCCACCTGCTCCGACCAGTGAGTCGGAGCATCCACATCCAAACCTATCTGTTCAGATCGATGCACCGCATCGCCATCCATCTTCCCCCACAGTCTGATCACCCTCAGGATCGACCATCAAGTCGAGATTGAGGTCTGGATCTCCTATACCACCTTCGCCTAAGATCGCACTCCACCCCACTGTCGCTTCTTTCCGTTTTTTGCTCAAATAACCCCGACCGGAGCTTCGCCCCGAGTCGAGCTTGCCTCTGCAGGTGTTTGCGTGCGCAGGGAGTTCCAGCCTCTAGAGTGTCCGTCGGAGTAGCTCCAGGTCCGTCTTCATAGCTACCCACATCCAGCCAGTAGCTCTCTTATCGGACCCGTTCATTCAACGCGGGTTGCTTCCATGACCTTGTCAGGTTATTCGATCACTCATCGAAGTCGCGGAGCACCTCTGAGCTGGGGAAATTTGACGGGGTCCAATTCTTCCAGGCTTGTTCTCTATCATTGGATTGTCCCACCTCTGCCAGATCTGATCCTAGCCGCCAGCCGGAGCAGCCTTTGGGTCGTTGGATCTGACACCTGACGCATAAGAGCCCCACGACCTCGACATTCCTTGAGGCATCAGATCTGACACAACAGAAGATCTGCACCGCACGTCCTCGTGCCACAAAGCTCGCCACGCAACCCCACGCACTTCGCACGTACCCTCTGAGGGTATATTTCACTTTCTTCCTTGTATCTTTATGTTTTACTTTTTAGTCTGTTAAATAAAGTTGTAGTTCTAACTTTTTGCATATCATTCCTTTAGTTTTTCATTATTTGCAGTTTAGTCCTTCGAGTTTGGATACACATGCCTGCTCATGTACGTTCGTGGTGTTTTTGCAAGAACTATCCTGCATTTTCTGGTTGTTATATTTTGAATGGAATGTTTCTGTTAATGGCGAAAATACCCCTGTGCGTGATTTAATGAGCATGTGCATGAATGTTGTGGACTTTTTACACTAAGGCCTCTGGACTTTTTACATGCGTTAATGTTTGGTCTGGAAACTTTAGGATAATTGCGATTAGGTCCCTACAGCCTTTGTGTTAGATTTTGCATGAAATAAATACTATTTTTATTCCAAAAATTCCACAAAACTTTCCATGAGTTTCTGGTAGCTCCTAGTATTTATTGTATTTTTGGGAGTTAATTTTATTTAGCATTTTATTTTCTAAAAATTAAAAACCCTTAAAAACGTGTCTGTCTATTTTGTAAAATACCAAAAAATATATAAATTGTCTGAAAAATTCTATAAAAATTTGTATGTGCTTTTCTTTTTATATTTCTACTTCACTACCATTTTTGTTTCATTATCTTCTATAAAACACCTAAAAATCACAAAAGAATTAAAATCTTATAAAAATCATTAAAAATGGTACAAAAATCAAAAAAATGAGATTTCAGTTTTTGTATTTGGATCTTTTAATTTAGTTGCTCAAAAAAATTGCAACCAGGACATTTGGGCAATTTTAGCATTTTAAATTTACCTTTTGGATAGGGATGTACATCGTGTTTATGGTTTATGTTTGTTTCATTTTTAGAAAATCACATAAAAAACTAAAAATCTACCAGAAAATTACCAAAAACACTTGCATATTTGAAATATATAAAAACATTTTTATTTCTAAGTTTTGACATTTTTAGTCTTAATAAAAATTGTTTAAGCTTGATTTTCTTTATCCTTTTATTTGTTTTCCTATTAGTAAAATCTAAAAAAATGCAAATTAAAAAAAACACAAAAAGATGCCTCTTATTTCTGATTCTCGACTACTTTGTAGGCTTTGCTCATGCTCCTTGTGTTCGATCATGGTCGCTATAACAGGTTAAATAAATAGTGGAGACCACTACATTGATTTTTGAGCTTGATTGTTTTAATTGTGGTCTTGATTTTTTTTCTTGATTAACTGTGCCTTGTGATTCGGGTCGCAACGAACCTTAGACATATCTTAACCCAAGTTGCCTGGCTCATCTTCACCCCCCCATACTTAGGATAAAGCACATCCTAAGTATAGCATAAACACACACACATGAAAAAGGGGTGAATGATAAAACGGGAGAAGAAAGAGTGAAACGAAAGAATATACAAGAGTGGATGCTCTTGTATCAGACGTGGAAGATGGAATCAAAAGATCATCGTCTGATACCACAGACACTGAATCAACGACAGATAGGAATGTATCATGATCTAGATATGGCTTCAGCAACTATCCGTTAACAACAAATGGATGTGCGTCAGATGACAACCTAGATATGACAATACTCCCATTGTCACGCACAGCTCTCACGATGAACGGTCCTGACCACTTGCTTTTCAATTTTCCTGGAAACAACTTCAACTTAGCATCAAATAACCAAACTTTCTGATCAGGGGAGAAAGTCTTCCTTCAAATGTGCTTATCATTCTGGCGCTTGACTTTCTCCTTATACATGAGTGAGTTATCATATGCAAAGTTTTGGAATTCTCGTAATTTATGCAAATCCAACTTCTTGTTCTTTTCTGCCGTCTCGTAATCTAAATTGCATACACGGAGTGCCCATAAAGATTTGCGAATTAATTCCACTGACAGGTGGCAAGGCTTTCCATACACAAATATGTAGGGAGACAAACCCAAAGCAGACTTGTACACCGCCCGATATGCCCATAGAACCGAATCAAGCATCTGGGACCAGTTCTTCCTATCTGAACTTACAAGTTTTTGCAATATCGTCTTGGTCTCCCTATTTGAAATTCCTGCCAAGCCATTAGTTTGAGGGTGGTAAGGAGATGCAACTCTGTGCTCAATGGCGTACTCCTTCATAAGCTTCTTTACTTCTTTATTAATGAATGCCAAACCCCATCTGAAATCAGTATTTTGGGAATCCTGAACTGTGCAATACAATGGTCATTGAGAAAGGAACACACTGTACATCTATCTGCGGCTCGGGTGGGGATAGCCTCCACCCATCGACTAACATAATCCACGACGAGTAGGATGTACTGAAATCCCTCCTGACAGGAAATGGACACATGAAGTCTATGCCCCAAGCATTAAAAACATCAGAAATCTGTATATATCTTAGGGGCATGGTATCTTTGGAACCAGCAGTTCCTCCCATTTTCTTACAGTCAGTACAACCTCGAACATACTCTGTAGCATCCTTAAACAATGTCGGCCACCATAGGCTACTCTGTAAAACCTTTGCTCTCCTTATTTTCCCCGAATGATGCCAACCAGATTCTAGTTTGTGACAGTTCTCAAGTACACTAGTGTGTTCCTCTTGAGGAATGCACCTTCTCCAGATACAGTCCGCACCCTCGCAAAATAAGTACGGATCCTCCTACTTGTAATAATGAATTCTGACAGAAATCTGTCTATCTTGTACCTTGGCCAATCTTGTGGAACTTTCTAGGATACAAGATAGTTCACAATATCAGCATACCATTGGAGTGAGTCCAAAGACAAGATGCCCTCATCTTGAAAGGTTTCGGAAATAGGGATTATGTTCTACTCAGAGGTCGCTACATCTGTGATACAGGAAAGGTGATCTGCCACAACATTTTCACTACAGGTTTATCTCGAATCTCTAAATAAAATTCCTGGAGAAGGAGGATCCATCTAATAAGGCGTGGTTTGGCATCCTTCTTTGCATGTAAGTATCGTATGGCAGTGTGATCCTTGTATACAATAACATGTGAACCGATGAGGTAATATCTGAACTTTTCTAGCCCAAACACAACTACTAACATCTCCTTCTCTGTAACTGTATAATTTCACTGTGCTTCATCTGGAGTCTTGCTAGCATAGTGTATAGCAAATGGTATCCCATCCTTTCTCTGTCCTAAAACAGCTCCAACTGCGAAATCTGATGCATCCATCATAATCTTAAAAGGAAGAGACCAATCCGGTGGTTGTAAGACAGGACCATTAGTAATTATTTCTTTCATCTGATTGAATGCAAGGAGGAGTTTTTCATCGACAACAAAATCACTCTCCTTACATAGAAGCTCAGTTAAAGGTCTGTTGATCTTGTTGAAGTCCTTTATGAATTACCTATAGAATCCTACGTGTCCCATAAATGACCTCAACTGCTTCAAATTTTGCAGTGGCTCTAACTTTGAAACCACATCAATCTTAGTCGGGTCAACCTCCATACCATGTTTGGAGATGACATGGCCCAATACAATTCCCTTAGTCACCATAAAGTAACTCTTCTCCCACGAGAGAACTAGGTTTACCTCACAGCAACGTTGAAGAACTCGATCTAAATAAGAAAGACATGTGTCAAAACTATCCCTGTAGATTGAACAATCATCCATGAAGACTTCAAGAAATTACCCACCATGTCGATAAAAACATCCAACATACACCTTTGAAATGTAGCGGGTTGTTACGCAATCCAAAGGGCATCCGTCTAAAGGCGTAGATGCCAAACGGACAAGTGAAAGTAGTTTTCTCCTGATCCTCAGGATTGATAGCAACTTGGTTGTATACCGAGTACCCATCCAAGAAGTAAAACAACTCTTTCCCTGCTAACCTCTCAATAATCTGATCAATAAAGGGCAGTGGAAAGTGATCCTTCTTTGTAGCTGAGTTCAGGCGTCAGTAATCTACACAGACATGCCATGAAGTAGGTACCCAGGTCAGAATCTCCTCACCATGGTCATTCTTTACTATCGTAATCCCGGATTTCTTCAGGACTACATGTAAAGGGCTGACCCACTTGCAATATGAAATGGGATATATAAAACCAGCATGACACCATTTTCTGATCTCCTTCATGACAACCTTCCTTAGATTTGGATTTAGACGGCGCTGGCATTCATAGGAGGGTTTACAGTCATCCTCTAGGTAGATATGATGTGAGCACAATGCTGGATTAATCCCACGGAGATCTGAGATATTCTATCTTATGGACTTGCAGTTTCTCTCAAGAACCTCTAGCACATGAGTGATTCTTGTTCAGAGGTCAACTGTGAGCTGAGGATGACCGAAAACATATGGGGGGACCCACAAGGAAGGCACATTTCAACGTTGATGGTAAAACCTTGAGCTCAGGTGGGGTTTGAATCGGCTCTGCAATAACCTCTGCTACTGTACTAGTTAACAGTATGTGATCTGTACTCTGTGGACTGTCTACCTTGGCTACTAATGGCCCGGCAAGTAAAATATCTGATAGATCTGCATTGAATGATCTCTGCTCAGAAAGGAGGGGCTTATCAGGGTGTTCAGCATTCTTATCAATTAACAACTCAGATAACTCAACAATAATCTCATAAAGATGTCTCTCATCTGTGCATAAATCAGGAAATTCATAGAATGGCTCAGATATTTGGACCTCAGAACTCTCAGAAAGAGGCATGTCCTTAGTAATCTCAGAAAAATGTGTCCATGGAATATCATAAGGTGCCTCTAGAAACTCAGATTGATCCGCATAAATAAGCTTAAACTTCTCATCAGCAACTATCTCAATTGGACCACTAAGGGAACTCATGTAGACTGTCCTTTCCATAGAGTCCTTTTGGGGAAGGTACTCCTGGGTATCTATAAAATCAGTGAAAAGATCTGTCTCTTTGAATTCAGCAAGAAAATCACAGTCATTTGGCTCTGATATAACTTTCTATGTATAATCTGCTATTGGTGGTGGTGATTGGCTAGGATCAGATATCGTCTCAATTTTCACCTTGTCACTGCGAGAGTGAAAGATGATCTCTTCAGTACCATAATCAACTACTACTTCGGACGTTCGGAGGAACGGTCGACCTAGTATGATCGGGGTATGGAGTAACGGTGCAGGTGTGTCCATATCCATGACAACAAAATCAGCAGGGAATTTCATTACCTACACCTTTACAATAATGTCCTCTAAAATATCTCTTTGCCTCTTAATCGATCTATCAGCAAACTGAAGGATCTTTCTGGTTGTTTTAAGAGGCCCTAACTGAAATTCAGTTAGTAAAGAGGAAAGCATGAGATTGCTGGAGGAACTGCTATCTAGAAGAGTACGGTCAAATTCTTGAACAAAGATATGGCAACGGATGTGAGGTGCTCTCTTGTCTTTCTTTTTAGGCGGGAGGTTACTGATGGAATGAACGGTGGCCATGGTAAAGATGTGTTTCTCTGTTTCCTTTCTTCTATTCTTCCTTGGTTGACGCTTTTGTGTACATGCCTCTTTCATTCCCTTTTTTAATATAGGCATGTACACCATGGCCTTTATGAGTGGCATCTTTAAAAAGATGTTCTGTAAGATCTCAACCACTCTAGGATCAGATAGGGTTGTTTTTTTTTTAATTTTCTTAGCTTTGAGAGCAGAAGGAAATGGCATCGAATGTGAATAAACATGCAAACATTCATTTCCATTATTCAAAGTAGAATCCTCATGTACAAAAGGACAACCAGAATCAGTCTATACAGTGTTGTCCAAACTAGGTGAATGAAATACAGAATCTAACATAGAACGGGATGTTTCTACTGGTGTAGAGGAAGAATCTGTGACTGGTATATTCTCCCTTATTGAAGGTGATCTACATCTGCCTGGTGAAGGTGGTAGTGAAGGCGCTGAAACTCCAGACTTCGGTGCTGCTACACTGGTCCTCCCAACTGCTGGTGAAGGAGATGATGTAGAAGATGATGGTCTCTCAGTGGATCGATCTCCCAACTTCAACTGTTGTATAGGCGGTTGCAATCTCCTACCGCTCCTTAGATGAATGGCTTCAGATAAACATTTAAAATAAAGGGACATACCAGTCTCGGAGGTGGGTGGGCTATTGGCTACCTGCTCCTTGCATTTGAAGTTGTTGGGGTTGGCTTCGACCTGTGCTAGAATTAGTGTCTTGGTGGTGGTCAGGTTGTCGATCCGCTGAGTCAGTTCATTCATGTTCTTCATAAGCAATGCAAGTTGTTCCAGTGTTGGATTGACTGAAGAGGCCTCAGGTTGCTCATTGACTGGATGTCGATGAGGCGGATAGTACAGAGGTTGTTGGTAACCATACAGGTTCTGATAATGAGGAGGAGGAGTATGAGGATACTGTCCATGATATGCAGTCTGCTACTGGGTAGGATAAAGAAAATACATAGACTACTATTGTGGCTGGCCTTGTCTCCCGTTTTGGAACGGTGGTGGAGACTGATAGTGAGGATGGAACTACTAGTAGTGGCACTGTTGTTGTTTGCCTCCTTGAAACTGGTGGGCAGGTCTCTGACCATACTGTGAGCCCTACTGGCCTTGACCTGACGGACAGGGCTGGTTTTGCTCACGGTCGAACCAGATATCGTTCACCTCCTGAATGATAGGTGGAGGTGGAGACTGTTGCTCAGGAGTGTAGGCTATTTCCTATTGGTAAGGAACTATCTGATGTGAATGCTACTGAGCCTGATCAGGAGTCTGTACGTAGTAGACATGTTGAACTGTAGATGGTCTTCCACTACTCTGTTGGGTGGAAAAAGTCTGCTCCGTAGTAGAGGTATCGGCTGCTGCACTCACACTGTGAACTGCACTGATCTTACTCGTAAGAAGCTCCAGGTGCTTTGTTATCTCATCCAGCTTATCCAGGTTCTTCGTCCTTTGCTCGATCACTTGAATCTTATCAAGCTTCTTGGATCATTTCTCAATAATGTCTACTTTGGATAGGTGGTTTCCAATGATGTCTAGGTCAGTGCTATCCACCTTATCCACTTCTTGTGCTACCGTCATATTGACAGCATTGTAAGGTACTGCAGGGGAGGTGACGAGGTGCTTATGAAAAGCACATGAAGTGGCTCCCCCTACAAGCAGCATCTACCAGCTTCAGATTCTCTATTCTTAAACCCCTAAAGAAATTTTGTACAAGGCAGGTCTTTGGAATATCCTGATGGGGGCATTTCTCCATCAGATCTTTAAATCTTTCCCACACCTCATGAATAGGCTCATGGGGCATCTGAGAGAAATTAGCAATCAAGGATCGCATTTGGTTGAGTCTTCCGAGCAGGTAATATTTGTTCAGAAATGCGGAGCTCAACTCTTCCCAAGTAGTGACAACTTTCCCCAAGTGATTCAACCAAAACAAAGCTTTGTCCATCAGACTAAATGGGAAGGCGGTCATCTGCACTACCTCTAATGGGGCATTTGGGTAGTGTATTGTTCCACAAATGCGATCGAACTGTTGGAGATGCATATAAGGTTCTTCATTAATATTTCAATGGAATATTGGGAGAAGAGGCAAAATAGAAGGCTTAAGCTCGAAATGCCCATGTATCACAGGGATTTGTATCCAAGAATTTGTATGTCCTGACCCTGGATTATAAGCATCCTTTTATGTAGGTTTTGCCCCAGGTTCCATGTTAGGGTCTTCTCCCCCATTCCCACCTCTAGGGTTGTTTCTATCCTCCTCTCTCATATCTTCTCTTTCCTGTCTCAGCTCGATAATCATGTCTCTCAATGCGGTCTGAAAATTAGCCCGCTCTATTATTTGGGCTTGAATTGACTGGATGAAAGCTAACAGGGTGTTGTTGATCTCGCTCTTCTTCAACATGGTTCCCTTCTCCTTTTGTGGCATCAAGTGTCCGGTGTCTGACTCTGAAAATGTGCATGACACTCGATTAGTGCTCATAATTGATGGAGTCTCAGATATCAATTCGAGATTAAAGCCAATCTCAAATAGTGGGTTTATGGATGTCGTGAAGGGTGAAGGTGAACGGCTTGGAGTGTAGAATTAGTTCGCAGAGTCCGAATAAAAAATACTCCGGTCTGACATCTTCGAAAGCTATAGGCAAGATGCGAAAGCACGAAGGTCAATGGAAGAGTGAAAGTAAATGAAGGCGTAAATTGTACGGAAGAATCTCTATCACTAGCAATCAAATACAATACAAACCTCTAGTTCACCAACTCAACGTAATGTGAAGATCATTAAGGCTTGGTCAATTATCTTGTCAATTTTTAGAGTTTCGTGAGAATACAATCTATTAGAGTGGTTAAAGTGAGCTGTTAGGAACCCAATGCTCCCAGGAGACTGTCCCAATCTCACAACTAGTTTTTCCCAGCCAGTATAGGTGCAGACTGTTTACCGGCTACCCGATCTACCCACTCTGCTATGGAAATTCCGTACCGATTATCGGCTACCCGGTGAAGTCCTCACTGGAGAACAACTAATAACAAGACAATAGTCTGATGAGAGTTCGAACATGGTTCTATCCTAGTGTGCGGGTCGCTCTCTCGCTGTAGATAAATCAAACAAGGCAGGGGTTACTCTCCCCAAAACAATGATTTTTCCTTATGTTTATTTTAGGGTCGAGTTTTCTTTAGCAGTCCTGATTTTAGGCAGTTATCACTTGGTTTGAGTATTTTCAATGAATCTACTACTGAGTGTCCAATTTCCTTTTTAATTTATGTCAGTGAAGACAAGGAAGGAGATCGGAAATGCCAATGCGCGATTAAACACTATGATGCGTGCAAGGGTTAGAGATACGTACCTTGTCGCCAGCACTCTACATGCAAGTGATCCGCACAGAATTGAAAACAGAAAAATAAACTAACCTATATGCAAATGCAAGTGAACCATCCTAATATATAGCTTCTATTAGTGGGCAAGAACAGGATATTTTGACTGAGTCCAACTACGCTCTATTCTGTAGGTACAGAAATTCTTGTTTAAGGTGTTTGGACCAAATTAATTACCTGGATCAAGCAAATTAATTAAAGCAAACAATAGGAAGCTCACAAAATCCACGTGAAACAAAGAAAAATAAGGCGATGAAAACAAAATCGGTGAGGTCCCCCAAGTTCACTGGCACTTGGCGAAATAGACCCTGCAGTAAATGATTGTCCCTTTACAAGGGTTCAATTGCTAGAATAAATAAATAAAGTCTTTTTTCGGTCTCCTTCAATTCTTCTTCTCCTCCTCTCACGCTATCCTGCGACTTGGTGTAGAATCAAGCCGCCTCAGCTTCGCTTGGGTGCTTCGGCTCTCCTTGGATCGCCTCCTTCGCTCCGCAGGCCCTCGCAAGAAAAAGAAGAGAGAGAATGTATAAGAAACACAATTATCAAATATAAGTAGAAAAAATGAAATGAAATAGTGAATATGAACAATTGAGTAAATGTGGAAAAATATATACAAATATATACAACCAAGAATAGCAGGTTAAAAGAGAAACCTAACTACCCTCATCGTGCCTCCCCGGTAACGGTGCCATTTTGTTGTGCAGGAAAATCTCGACGATTGGTTATTAATGATACGAAGTCATTGTTATCCCCCAAAAAAATCACGGATCAAACAAACAATTTTTTTCTTCTCAAGCTACAAAATTAACTACAAGCGTATAATGAAGCAAGAGACATTTTTGCTACTTATTTACCTGTATAGGGGACAGAATCGAACTTAGGGAGGTTACAATTCCCGAGGGTTATTCAAATAATCGACGAAAAAACAATTAAGAGAAAAAGTAGGAATCTCAAAGACGAACTATCCTTGGTTTTGTGGATTTTTTTCTCTTTTTATTTTTTTTATTTTTTTTTCTATTTTCTATTTTCTGATTTTCCAATTTTTAGTGATTTTTATTTTGCAATTTTTTATTTTCAAAAATAAGGAACGATATGCAAAAGTGAAGAAATACGCATACCAAAATTTTTTTTATTTTTCAATTATATCAAAAATGCTCAAAAATTCCAAAGAAAATATTTTTGGGTTTTTAAGACTTTGAAATGTTTTTGGAATTTTTTGTAGAATTTTCAGATGTTTTTGTATTTTTCTAAAAATCAAACAATGAAAATGATAAATAGTGCACGGCCTGGAGTAATTTGCAACTTAAAATTATTTTAAGTGCCCAAAACTCCTAGCAATTATGTTTATGATGAAATATAGGCAAATATCTACAAACAGAAACTGAAATCATGATTTTTGGATTTTTGTAGAATTTTTTATGATTTTTATAAGATTTTTAGTATTTTCCAATTTTTTAGGTTTTGAAATGAATTAGTGCACGAAGTTTGGATAGGAACTTAAAGACAATAAAATAAGACTACTCTAATAGTTTTGAATTTTTAGTGCAATGTTCAAATATTTATGAATTTTTTAATTTGAGGAAGAGAAAAAGACACTGTTTTTTAATAATAATAAATGAATTTAAAATGCAATGAAAAATTTATACAATGAAGAAGAGTACAACAGGAATATACACAATTTTTTGGAGAATTTTTATAGCAATGAAAACATTTATTTCATTAAAAAGAACATGCAAAATAAAGTCTAGAAAATCAGGGCTGAATTGCAAATGTTTAAAGCTTTTAAATAAAATAAAGATAGGTACTAAAGTAGGGATGAAAAATGAAATTTATCGAGGAGAGTGTGCGATGCATGTGATGCTCTGATTAACAAGAGCATTTGTGCAATTTTCAGAACTCTGGAGGGGGTAGTTTAAATTTTCTAGAATAAAATAATAACCCTAGGGTTATGTCTCTTTCCTTCCTTCGTTTCTTCAAAACAAAAGCAACAACAGGGGGCGCCACTCCCTATCTCTTCCTCACCCCTGGCGCGTAGCGTGGCTGCGGTGGTACGGGCGTTGGCGGCAGCGTTGGAGGTCTTCGACGGAGGCGTGGTGCGATGGAAGGTGTCTAGTGCCACCATGGTACGGGGACTGGTCAGCAAGGCGGGACGGAAGACTCTGCGATGGCAGTGCTCCTCACGATGGTGCGGTGGAAGGTAGCTATTCGGGCCAAAGCTGTAGGCAGCGGTGGCAGAAAGTGTCGGGGTAGGCGCTCAGCGACCGCACGTAGGCGGCGGAGGTCTGGCGAACGGGATGGCGGTGTCGATGGAAACGGATTGAGCGGCGGTCGCAGGCAGTGTTGGCGGTGAGGTAGGAGGGTGACGGTGCCGCGCACGATGGCGGAGGCAGCACACAGCCGGAGGGTCACTCTAAGCAATGATGATGGCAGGCCGACGAGGAGCGGCGGGCGCGGGCACTGCCTACGGATGGATAGGGGCGATGCCTGTTGCTGCTCTTTATTTTTTTGTTTTTTATTTTTTAAATGTAAACAATAATAAAAAAAACTTTTTTAAATTTTTTGTAAATCCCAAATAGAGAAATTAAAAACAAAAAATAAGAAATTTTTTTATTTTTTTAAACAAAATGGCAGAAAATTTTTTTCTTTTTATTTTTATTTATTTTTTAGATGATCCTCCGAAACAATTGTCAGAGAGACAGAAAACAAATATATTTTTTATATTTTTTTGGTTTTTTTAATTTATAAACAAATTAAGACGTGAGCATGATGACTCGATCCTAAAAATCAAAACGGAAGAAGTGAATGAGTGTGGTTCCGATGGAAATGGCAGATGGAATCGGATCTCCGACCACCATGCATGATCGGAGGTGAGAGATCATGCGAGGTAGAAAAGAATGCGTAGAGATCGAGAAAGTGAGATGAAAAATCGATATCGGTGGTGAAGAATCAAGTTGTGATGGATTCTAAAATCTAAATAAAAATGATGATGAAATTAAAAATGCGAAAAATTAAACTAAGGTTAATCTAGATGAAAAGTAAGAAGAAAATGATGGATCTCACCTTAGGAGCAGAAAAATATTGTGATCGCCTCGACATAGATCGAGTCGATGTCACCGAACGGCTCGGAGACTAGGCACCCTTCTGCGACAAGAAGACTCTCGAAGATCAGGCTCGTCTCACCAAAGATTGATCCAATTGGAACGATGGAGAAGGAGCCATATAAATAGAAAAGATAGGAATTGAAATTTGAATTTTTGAATTTTAGGATGAAGATAAGAAATAAGAGAGAAAAAATTGAAATGAGATAAAGTAAGAAGATCAGTCTTAAAATTATTTACAAAAATTAACTATTTTTTTCTATTTTCATCACTTTAATAAATTGAATAAAAAAATTAATTTTTTTTATTTTTTGTGGTGGTTATTTAGAATAACAACTATATACAGATACTATATACAAATGGTACATTATATACATAGTTAAATAAGGAAATTAGTTGGTTTTTTTTTATTTTTATATTTTTTTAATTTTTATTTTAAACAATTAGTAAAATTATTTTCAAAAATTACAAAATACATTATGTATAAATAAATGGTAAAAATTGCACAAACCACCCCAGAAAACCAACTTTTTACCCGTAACTCCGAAAATAATGAAATCTTGACCATTTTAAAGATAATTTAATTTAGAATACAATGGAAGTGAGTTTGGTTCAATTTGAGTTCATATGGAGTCGGAATTGGTCTTTCAATTATCGCTTAGTGGCTTTTTCCAAATGTGATTGCTTTTATTCTATACATGATTTGATTGTGCAATCATTTTTATTGATTAGGAAATATTTTTATTTACAACTTTTGTTTTGAAAATTATTTTGTTTGAGGTCAATTTATATACAAATAAAATAGTGTAGTATACAAATATACACAGCACACATTTTTTTTGGATTTTCTGATTGAGGACCCTATCTCCCCCTACATTATTCCTGGTCAATCAGGTCAAGTCTTGATCTTCTTTCGGGGTTCAGGTCAGCTTGTATCTATTACATATATATAGTCTTCTTTTTTTCTTTCTTTTTTTTCTTTATTTATTTATTTTAGGTTGAATGATAAGAAGTGTACAATATTTATACACAGATGCAATTTAGTAAGAATATGGAGTTAGTGTTATATACATGTGTTTTATAAAGGATTTTAAGCTAAAATAAATGAATAAAGATGATGAAATGCAGATTCATCATCCCCCTATGCTTTACCTTTGCTAGTCCCTTAGCAAGCACTTATTTAAAAGAATAAGATAATAAAAAGAAAAAGAAAAAAGAAAGGAAAAATAAAGAAACTAGGACAATATTGAATAATAAACTTATCTTAATAAAATTGTAGTATGGAGCTTTGTCAGACCTTTGGATTATTAGTGTGGCGGAACCTTAATGGGAATTGGATTTAAAACCTAACAGCCTCTAAGTTCCACAAGACTCCTATTCAGGTATCCTCAACAGTCAAATCAGAACAAGTCTACATACATAAATTCTTATGACTATGAATCTTTACTTGTATGGTGTAAGTGTAATATAGCTCCCCATCTCAAAAGTAGCAAAGAAACAGCCTCCCTCAACAAGGTAACTCTAGTTCCCAGGTCTAGCAACTCTTTCCTTGAGGAGTAGAGATATTCCCTTCTAAGTTCAAGTACAACCAGCTCAAGAAGAGGAGATGGAGAAAAGAATGGACGGTAACCAGTGTATCTACCTATCCTTGGATGCATGACTAGTGTAGCCAAGTCATCCAGCTGCAAGCTTACAAATATTTGACTTTGAAGATCATATGAATTTCTTTTTTTATTCTTGTATATACACTTCGGCAAGCATTTTACTTTTCAATTAGGCATGTCCACTTTAGGAGATTCTACATTTTTTCCTTTTCTTTTAGAAAATGTATACAAGGTGCAGCATGTACATAAGGAATTTTTCCTCTTGAGCTAGTAGACTATCCCTCTTTTGAAACCCCACAGCATCATGTATTTAGACCTCAACATCGCTAGACCAGGTTGAGACGCCCTCCCTAGAGGAAGATGAGAGGTTCCGCCTAGATGTACTACTTGTGTATGCTTCCCCAAACCAAAAGATTATGCCTCCCACTACCTCCTCCATGAAGAGCTACGTGTAGAGTGCTTGTCCAAGATAAGCCACGGTTTGAAAGAATCATGCATGTGTTGTTAAATGTTCTACTTAGACTAATCAAGATGACATGTGAAAATAGTCTTATGGACTCAAAGAATTAAGTCACTAGGACATGAAAAGTCTTTACTCCAGTTCTTATAAGGTTCCTCTTAAATTAAGTGGATTAATGTCCAACTAAGATCCATTATTCAACTTTATTCCAGACTTAGTTTAAATGTCAATACTATCCAGAAAAATGCAAATGCAAATGCAAGAAACAAGCAATTTTGTTTTGAAACAATTTTTTGATTTTGAACTTTTTATTGATTTTTGAAAAAGAAAGGAAAAATGATGCACATGAGAAGAGTTTTTTATGCGAATTTTTATAGATTTTGGGTTTTGTAGTTTTTTTAAAGGAAAAGGGGTTAGTAAAATAATTTTGTTTATTTTTTTATTTTTTCTATTTTTTTGTTGTGTTGTTTTTGTTTTTTTCCTTTTTTGTTTTTTATTTTGTTTTGGTTTTTGTTTTGTTTTTTTTTGTTTGTATGTTTGTTTTTTTCTTCTTTTTTTGTTTTTTTTGTTTGTTTGTTTTTTTGAAAGGTGATCAAAGTCTATATACACACACGAAAATTTTATGAATTTATATACATATCCCCAAAAATAATTAATCAAAATATGAGTTATGTCTAAAGTATATATACAATATATACGACACCCCCTGTACTTATCTCGAACTATGTCCTCATGGTGATCAGAGAGCGGCAAAGGAAGACATAACTCGTGCTAAGTGTAGAAAAGTGAAAAGACTCCTATGCTAAAATGACTCAAAGAGAAAATGAAATGAATAGAGGTCGGTGATCCCCCATATACTTAGGATCAAGTAATCCTAAGTAAAAAAGACCGTACAAAAGGGGAAAACCGATGCAGAGGATGTACGGACTCAAAAAAAAGATATGAACAACATCACCCCCCCCATACTTAGGGTAGAGTATCCCTAAGTATAGGCAACAACAAGAGTGATGAACATGACGAATATGAACAACCCAAATCATTCACCCCCTATACTTAGGATAAAGTACATCCTAAGTATAACATATATACACACACACAGAGAAAAGGGGTGAATGATAAAACAGGAGAAGAAAGAGTAAAACGAAAGGATATACAAGAGGAGTGGATGCTCATGTATCAGATGCGGAAGATGGAATCAAAAGATCATCATCTAATACCACAGACACCGAATCAACGACAAACAGGAATGTATCATGATCAAAATATGGCTTCAGCAACTGTCCATTCACAACAAATGGTTGTGCGTCAGAACGGTCTTGACCACTTGCTTTTCAATTTTCCTGGAAACAGATTCAACTTAGCATCAAATAACCAAACTTTCTGATCAGGGGAGAAAGTCTTCCTTCGAATGTGTTTATCATGCCAACGCTTGACTTTCTCCTTATATATGAGTGATTTATCACATGCAAAGTCTCGGAATTCCAGTAATTTACTCAAATCCAACTTCATGTTCTTTCATGTCTTCTCGTAATCTAAATTGCATACACGGAGTGCCCATAAAGATTTGTGAATTATTTCCAGTGGCAGGTGGCAAAGATTTCCATACACCAATCTGTAGGGAGACATACCCAAAGGAGACTTGTACGCTGTCTGATAAGCCCATAGAACCAAATCAAGCATCCAGGACCAGTTCTTCCTATCTGGACGTACAAGTTTTTGCAATATCATCTTGATCTCCCTATTTGAATTTTCTGCCAAGCCATTAGTCTGAGGGTGGTATGGAGATGCAACTCTGTGCTCAATGGCGTACTCCTTTACAAGCTTCTCTACTTCTCTATTAATGAAATGGCTTCCCCCATCTGAAATTAGTATTTTGGGAATCCCGAACCGTGCAATAATTATCCTTGAGAAAGGAACACATTGTATGACTATCTGCGGCTCGGGTGGGGATAGCCTCCACCCATCGACTAACATAATCCACGGCGAGCAGGATGTAATGAAATCCCTGACTGACGGGAAATGAGCCCATGAAGTCTATGCCCCAATCATCAAAAACTTCAAAAATCTGTATATATTTTAGGGGCATGGTATCTTTGGAACCAACAGTTCCTCCCATTTTCTGAAAGTCAGTACAACCTCGAACATACTTTGTAGCATCCTTAAACAATGTGGGCCTCCATAGGCCACTCTGTAAAACCTTTGATGCTGTGCGTTTCCCAGAATGATGCCCACCAGATTCTAGTTTGTGACAGTGCTCAAATACACTGGTGTATTCCTCTTGAGGAATGCACCTTCTCCAGATACAATCCGCACCACCACAAAATAAGTATGGATCCTCCCACTAGTAATAATGAATCTCTGACAGAAATCTGTCTATCTTATACTTCAGCCAATCTTATGGAACTTTCTTGGAGACAAGATAGTTCACAATATCAGCATACCATGGGAGTGAGTCCATGGACAAGATGTCCTCATCTGGAAAGGTTTTGGAAATAGGGATCATGTTCTTCTTCGAGGTCTCTACATCTGTGATACGGGAAAGGTGATATGCCACAACATTTTTTACTCCAGGTTTATCTCTAAACTCTAAATCAAATTCCTGGAGAAGAAGGATCCATCTGATAAGGTGTGGTTTGGCATCCTTCTTTGCCTCCAAGTATCGTATGGCAGTGTGATCCGTGTATACAATAACATGTGAACCGATGAGGTAAGATCTGAATTTTTCTAACCCAAACACAACTGCTAACATCTCCTTCTCTGTAACTATATAGTTCTGTTGTGCTTCATCCAAAGTCTTACTAGCATAGTGTATTGCAAATGGTATCCCATCCCTTCTCTATCCTAAAATAGCTCCAACTACGAAATTTGATGCGTCTGTCATAATCTTAAAAGGAACAGACCAATCCGGTGGTTGTAAGACAGGAGCACTAGTAACCATTTCATTCATCTGATTGAATGTAGGGAGGACTTTTTCATCAACAACAAAATCACTCTCCTTACAAAGAAACTCGGTCAAAGGTCTGGCAATCTTGTTAAAGTCCTTTATGAATCGCCTATAAAATCCTACATGTCCCAGAAATGAGCTCAACTGCTTCAAATTCTGTGGTGGCTCTAACTTTGAAATCACATTAATATTAGCTGGGTCAAACTCCATACCATATTTGGAGATGACATGGCCAAATACAATTCCCTTAGTCACCATAAAGTGACTCTTCTCCAACGAGAGTACTAGGCTTACCTCACAGCAACGTCGAAGAACTCGGTCTAAATAAGCAAGACATGTGTCAAAACTATTCCCGTAGACCGAGAAATCGTCCATGAAGACTTCAAGAAAATTACCCACCATGTCGGCAAAAACGGCCAACATACACCTTTGAAATGTAGCAGGGGCATTACACAATCCAAAAGGCATCCGTCTAAAGGCGTAGGTGCCAAACGGACAAGTGAAAGTAGTTTTCTCCTGATCCTCATGGGCGATAGCAACTTGGTTGTATCCCGAGTACCCATCCAAGAAGCAAAAGAACTCTTTCCTTACCAACCTCTCAGTAATCTGATCAATAAAGAGCAGTGGAAAGTGATCCTTCTTGGTAGCTGAGTTCAGGCGTCGGTAATTACACAAAAACGTCATGAAGTAGGTACCCAGGTCAGAATCTCCTCACCACGGTCATTCTTTACGATCGTAATCCTAGATTTCTTCGGGATCACAGGTATAGGGTTGACCCACTTGGAATCCGAAATGGGATATATAAAACCAGCATCACATCATTTTCTGATCTCATTCATGACAACCTCCCTTATATTTGGATTTAGATGGTGTTGACATTCACGGGAGGGTTTACAATCATCCTCCGAGTAGATATGATGCGAGCACAATGCTAGATTAATCCCACGGAGATCCGAGATATTCCATTCTATGGCCTTGTGGTTTCTCTCAAGAACCTCTAGCACGTGAGATTCTTGTTCAGCGGTCAACTACGAGCTGAGGATGACATGAAACATATGGGGGACCCACAAGGAAGGCATATTTCAACATTGATGGTAAAAACTTGAGCTCGGGTGGGGTCTGAATCGGCTCTGCAATAACCTCTGCTAATGTATTGATAAATAGTATGCGATCTATACTCTATGGACTGTCCACCTTAGCTACTAATGGCTCAGAATGTAAAACATCTGATAGATCTGTAACGAATGATCTCTGCTCAAAAAGGAGGGGCTCACCAGGGTTTTAAGCATTCTTATCAATTAACAGCTCAGATATCTCAGCAATAATCTCAAGAAGATGTCTCTCATCTGTGCATAAATCGAGAAATTCAACTAATGGCTCAGATATCTGGACCTCAGAACTCACAGAAGGAGGCATGTCATCAGTAATCTCAGAAAAGTGTGTCCACAGAATATCTGAAGGTGCCTCTAGAAACTCAGATTGATCCTCAAAAATAAGCTAAAACTTCTCATCAGCAACTATCTCAATTGGACCACCAAGGGAACTCATGTTGACTATCCTTTCCATAGAGTCCTTTTGGGGAAGGAAATCATGGGTATCAATAAAGTCAGTGAAAAGATCTATCTCTTTGAATTCGGCAAGAAAATCACAGTCATATGGCTCTAATATAACTTTCTCTGTATCATCTACTGCTGGTGGCGGTGATGGTATAGGATCATAGATCGTCTTAATTTTCACCTTGTCACTGTGAGAGTGAAAGATGATCTCTCTGGTACCATAATCAAATGTTGTTTCAACCGTTCGTAGGAACGGTCGACCTTGTATGATGGGGGTATGGACTAACGATACAGGTGTCCATATCCATGACAATAAAATCAACAGGGAATTTCATTCCCTGCACCATTACAATAACGTCCTCTAAAATACCTCTTGGCCTCTTAATCGACCTATCAACAAACTGAAGAATCATTCTGGTTGTTTTAAGAGGCCCTAACCGAAATTCAGTTAGTAAAGAGGAAGGCATGAGATTAATGTAGGAACCGCTATCGAGAAGAGTACGATAAAATTCTTGATCAAAGATATGGCAACGGATGTGAGGTGCTCCCTTGTCTTTCTTTTTAGGCAGGAGGTTACTGATGGCATGAACTGTGGCCATGGTCAAGATGTGTTTCTTTTTTTATTTTTATATGTTCTTCCTTAGATAAAGCTTTTGTGTTCATGATTGTTTCATTCCCTTTTTTATTGTAGGCATGTATACCATGGCCTTAAGGAGTGGCATCTTTGAAAAGATGTTCTGTAAGATCTCAACCACTCCAGGATCAGATAGGGTTGTTTTTAATTTTTGAATTTTCTTAGCTTTGAGAGTAGAAGGAAGTGGCATGGAATCAGAATAATCATGAAAACGTTCATTTCCATTATTCAAAGTAGAATCCTCATGTACAAAAGGACAACCAGAATCAGTCTGTACATTATTGTCCAAATTAGGTGAAGGAAATACAGAATCTAAAACAAAACGAGATGTTGCTGCTGGTGAAGAGGAAGACTCTGCGACTGGTATATTCTCCCTTGTTGATGGTGGTCTACATCTGCCTGGTGAAGGTGGTAGTAAAGGCGGTGAAACTCCAGACTCTGGTGCTGCTACACTAGTCCTCCCGACTGTTGGTGAAGGAGATGATGCATAAGATGTTGCTCTCTCAGTGGATCGATCTCCCAACCCCAACTGTTTCATAGGCAGCTGCAATCTCCTACCTCTCCTGAGATGAATGGCGGCATATAAACATGTAAAATCAAGGGTAATACCTGTCTCAGGGGTGAGTGGGCTGTTGGCAACATGCTCCTTGCATCTGAAGTTATTGGGGTTGGCTTCGACCTATGCTGGAATCAGGGTCTTGGTGGTGGTCAGGTCATCGATCCGCTGAGTCAGTTCATTCATGTTCTTCATGAGCAATGCAAGTTGGTCCAATGCTGGATTGACTAAAGGGGCCTCAGGTTGCTCATTGATTGGCTGTCGTTGAGGCTGATAGTATGGAGGTTGTTGGTAAGCATACATGTTCTGATAATGAGGAGGAGGAGGATGAGGATACTGTCCATGATATGCAGTCTGCTGCTAGGTAGGATGAGGAAAATACATAGACTATTGTTGTGGCTGTCCTTGTCTCCCGTTTTGGAACTGTGGTGAAGACTGATAGTGAGGCTGGAACTGCTTGTACTGGTACTGCTGTTGTCTGCCTCCCTGAAACTGGTGGGTGGGTCTCTGACCCAGCTGTGAATCCAACTGGCCTTCCTCTGGCATACGAGGATGGTTTCGCTCATGGTCGAACTAGATGTCGTTGACCTCCTGAATGACAGGTGGAGGTGGAGACTGCTACTCAAGAGTGTAGGCTACTTCCTGTTGGTAAGGAACTATATGATGTGAATGCTGCTGAACCTGATCAAGTGTATGCACGTAGTAGACATGCTAAACTGTAGATGGTCCTCCGCTACTCTGTTGGGTGGAAAAAGTCTACTCCTTAGTAGAGGTATCGGCTGCTGCACTCACACTGTGAACTGCACTTATCTTACTCACAAGAAGCTCAAGATGCTTTGTTATCTCATTCAGCTTATCCAGGTTCTTCGTCCTCTGCTCGATCACTTGAAGCTTATCAAGCTTCTTGGATCATTTCTCAATAATGTCCACTTTGGATAGGTGGTTTTTAATGATGGTCAGGTCAGTGTTATCCACCTTATCCAGTTCTTGTGTTGCCGTCATATTGACAACCTTGTGGGGTACTGTAGGAGAGGTGACGGGGTGCTTCTGGAAAACACGTGAAGAAAAAAGAGCTGCTAAACTCTCTGCCATCTCCTCAAAGATTTGATAAAGGACATCCTCATCCTTGTTGAAGTGGCTCCCCCCATAAGCGGCTTCTACCAGTTTTTGATTCTCTATGCTTAAACCCCTAAAGAATTTTTGCACAAGGCCGGTCTCTGGAATATCATGATGGGGGCATTTCTCTGTCAGATCTTTAAATCTTTCCCACACCTCATGAAGAGGCTCATGGAGAATCTGTGAGAAATTAGCAATCAAGGATCGCATTTGGTTGAGTCGTCTGAGCGGGTAATATTTGTTCAAAAATGCAGAGCTCAACTCTTCCCAAGTAGTGACAACCTTCCCCAAGTGATTCAACCAATACAAAGCTTTGTCCATCGGACTAAATGGGAAGGCATTCATCTGCACTACCTCTAATGGGACATTTGGGTAGTGTACTGTTCCACAAATGCGATCGAACCGCTGGAGGTGTATATAAGTTTCTTCATTAATATTTCCATGGAATATTGGGAGAGGAGGCAAAATAGTAGGCTTAAGCTCGAAATGCCCATGTATCGCAGGGATTTGTATCCAAGAATTTGTTTGTCCTGCCCCTGGATTATAAGCATCCTTTAATATAGGCTTAGCCCCAGGTTCCATGTTAGGGTTTTCTCCCCCATTCCCACCTCCAGGGTTGTTTCTATCCTCCTCTCTCCTATCTTCTCTTTCATGTCTCAGCTCAAGAATCATGTCTCTCAATGAGGTCTGAAAATTATCCTGCTCTATTATCTGGGCTTCAATTGACTGGATGGACGCTAACAGGGTGCTGTTGATATCGCTCTACTCCGACGTGGTTCCCCTTTCCTTTGGTGGCATTAAGTGTCTGGTGTCTGACTCTGAAAATGTGCATGACACTCGATTAGTGTTCAGAATTGATGGAGTCTCGGTTATTAATTAGAGATTAAAGCCAATCTCAAATAGTGGGTTTATGGATGTCGTGAAGGGTGAAGGTGAATGGCTCAGAGTGTAGAATGAGTTCGTAGAGTCCAAACGAAAAATACTCCGGTTTGACATCTTCGAAAGCATAAGGCAGGATACGAGAGCCTGAAGGTCAATGCAAGAGTGAAAGTGAATGAAGGCACAAATTTTGTAGAAGGATCTCTATCACTAGCAATCAAACACAATACAAACCCCCAGTTCACCAAACGTAATGTGAAGATCGTGAAGGCTCGATCAATTATCTTCTTAATTTTTAGAGTTTGGTGAGAATACAATCTATTAGAGTTGTTAAAGCGAGCTGTTAGAAATCCAATGCTCCTAGGAGACTGTCCCAATCTCATAACTAGTTTTTCCCAACCAGTATGGGTGCGGACCATTTACCGGCTACCCGATCTACCCACTCTGCTAAGGACATCCCGGACTGGTTATCGGTTACCTAGTGAAGTCCTCACTGGAGAACAACTAATCACAAGACAGTAGTCTGAAGAGAGTTCGAACATGGTTCTATCCTAGTGTGTAGGTCGCTCTCTTACTGTAGATAAATCAAACAAGATGGGGGTTACTCACCCCAAAATAATGATTTTTCCTTACATTTATTTTAGGGTCGAGTTTTCTTTAGCAGTCCCGATTTTAGGCAGTTATCACTTGGTTTGAGTATTTTCAATGAATCGCCTACCAAGCGTCCAATTTCCTTTTTAACTTATGTGAGTGAAGACAAGGAAGGAGATCGGATATGCCAATGCGCGATTAAACACAATGATACATGCAGGGTGTAGAGATGCGTACCTTGTCGCCAGCACTCTACATGCTGGTGATCTGCACAAAATAGAAAATAGAAAAATAAACTAACCTATATGCAAATGCAAGTGAACCGTCCTAATCAATAGCTTTTATTAGCGGGCAAGAACCTGTTATTTTGACTAAGTCCAACTACACTCTATTCTATGGGTATAGAAATTCTTCTTTAGGGTGTTTGGACCTAATTAATTACCTGGCTCAAGCAAATTAATTAAAGCAATCAATAGGTAGCTCACGAAATCCACGTGAAACAAAGAAAAATAAGGCGATGAAAACAAAACTGGTGAGGACCCCCAAGTGCACCGGCACTTGGCGAAACAGACCCTGCAACAAATGATTGTCCGTTTACAAGGGTTCAAATGCTAGAACAAATAAATAAAGTCTTTTTTTGGTCTCCTTCAATTCTTCTTCTCCTCCTCTCACTCTATCATGTGGCTTGGTGAACAATCAAGCCGCCTCCACTTCGCTTGGGTGCTTCGGCTCTCTTAGGATCGTCTCCTTTGCTCCGTGGGCCCTCACAAGAAAAGGAACAGAGAGAATATATAAGAAACACAATTATCTAATATAAACAAAAAAATGAAATGAAACAGTGAATATGAACAATTGAGTGAATGTTGAAAAATACACACAAATATATACAACCAAGAATAGCAGGTCAAAAGAGAAACCTAACTACCCTAGTTGTGCCTCCCCGACAACGGTGCCTCTTTGTTGTGCAGTAAAATCTCGAGGATCGATTATTAATGATACGAAGTCGTTGTTATCCCCAAAAAAATCTCGGATCAAACAAAAAAATTTTTTTCTCAAGCTACAAAATTAACTACAAGCGAATAAGGAAGCGAGAGAAATTTTTGCTTATTTACCTGCATAGCAGTCAGGATCGAACTCATGAAGGCTACAATTCTTGAGGGTTATTCAAATAATCGACGAACTTAAGAGAAAAAGCAGGAATCTCAAAGGCAAACTATCCTTGATTTTTGTGGAATTTTCCTTTTCTTAATTTTTTATTTTTTATTTGTACTATTTATTTTCTGATTTTTCAAATTTTTAGAGATTTTAATTTTGCAAAATTTTTTATTTTAAAAAATAAGGAATGATATTCACAAGTGAATAAATATGCACACCAAACTCTTTTTGTATTTTTCAGTTATTAAAAATGCTCAGAAAAATCCAGAGAAAATATTTTTGGGTTTTAAAGACTTTGAAATATTTTTGGGAATTTTTATGGAATTTTAAGCTTATTGATATTTCTAAAAACTGAACAGTGGCAAAAATGATAAACAGTTTACATCCTGAAGTAATTTGCAATTTAAAAATATTTTAAGGGCACAAAACTCCTAACAATTACTTTTATGATGATATATAGGCAACTAACTACAAACAGAAACTAAAATCATGATTTTTTATTTTTATAGAATTTTTTATGATTTTTATAAGATTTTTTAGTATTTTTCAATTTTTTTGGTTTTGAAAAGAATTAGTGCATGAAATTTGGTTAGGAATTTAAAGACAATAAAATAAGACTACTCTAATTGTTTTGGAATTTTTAGAGAAATATTGGAATTTTTATGAATTTTTGAATTTTAGGAAGAGAAAAAGACACTATTTTTTATTTTTTTAATAATAATAAATAAATTTAAAATGCAATGAAAACTTTATACAATAAAGAAGAGAACAACAGGAATATACACAATTTTGTAGAATTCTTAGAGCAATGAAAACATTTATTTCAATAAAAAGAACATGCAAAATAAAGTCTGGAAAATCAGGACTGAATTGCAAAAGTCTTTAAATAAAATAAAGACAGGAATAAAGTGGGGATGAAAAATGAAATTTACCCAGGAGAGCGTGCGATGCACGTGATGCTCTGATTGACAGGGGCGTCCACACAATTTTCAGATCTTTGGAGGGGTAGTTGCAAATATTCTAGAATAAAACAATAACCCTAGGGTTCTGTCTCTTTCCTCCCTTCGTTTCTTCAAAAAAAAGCAACAACAGGGGCACCGCCCCCTTTCTCTTCCTCTCCCCAGGTGTGCGGCGTGACTGCAGTGGGACGGGTATCGACAGAAGTGTTGGAGGTCTTCGACGGAGGCGCGATACGATGGAAGGAGGCTGGCGCTGCCTTGGTGCGGGGACTGGTTGGCAAGGCGGGACGGAAGACTCTGTGGTGGCAGCGCTCCTTGTGGCAGTGCGGTGGAAGGTGGTTATTCGGGCCAAAACCACGCACAAGGGTGGTGGAAGGAGCAGCCCGTGGTGGGTCTGGAGCATCGGGGTAGGCGCTCGACGACCGCGTGTGGGCGGCGGAGGTCTGGCAGATGGCATGGCGGTGTCAGCAGCGACGGATTGATCGGCGGCCGCAGGCAGTGTTTGCGGTGAGGTTAGAGGGCGGCGGTGCTGCGTACGGTGGCGGAGGCAGCACGCACTGGTGGAAGAACGCTCCAAGCAGCGGTGATGGCAAGCCGACGAGGAGCAGCGGGCACGGCCGCTGCCTGCGGATGGATGGGGGCGGTGCCTGCTGCTGTTCTTTATTTTTTTTGTTTTTTTCATATGTAAACAGTAATCAAAAAAACTTTTTTATTTTTATTTTTTTATAAATCTGAAATAGAGAAAAAAATTAAAAATGTTTTTTTTAAAAATAGGATGGCCGAAAAAATTTTCTTTTTATTTTTATTTTTTTATTTATTTTTTAGATGATCCTGTAAAACAAATGTTAGAGAGAAAGAAAACAAATATATTTTTTGTTTTTAATTTTTTTAAGTTATAAACAAATCAAGACGTGAGCATGATGACTCGATCCTAAATATCAAAACGGAAGAAGTGAATGAGTGCGGTTCCGATGGGAATAGCGGATGGAATCGGATCTCCGACCACCGTGCGTGGCCGGAGGTGAGAGCTCGTGCGAGGTAGAAAGGAATGCGTAGAGATCGAGAAAATGAGATGAAAAATCGAGATCGGTGGCGAAGAATCAAGTTGTGATGGATTCTAAAATCTAAATAAAAAATTCCAATGAAATTGAAAATGCAAAAAACTAAATTAAGGTTAATCTAGATGAAAATTAAGAAGAAAATGATGGATCTCACCTTAGGAGCAGAAAAATACCGTGATCACCTCGACGAAGGCCGACTCGCTGTCACCGGAAGGCTCGGAGGCTAGGCACCCTTCTACGACAAGAAGACTCTCGGAGATCGGGGTCTTCTCACCAAAGATTAATCCAGTTGGAAAGATGGAGAAGGAGCCATATAAATAGAAAAGATAGGAATTGAAATTTGAATTTTGGAATTTTTCGATGAATAAGAGATAAGAGAGAAAGAAATTGCAATGAGATAAAGCAAGAAGATTAATGTTAAAATTATTTACAAAATTTAACTTTTTTTTGTATTTTACACTTTATCAATTTGAATAAAAAAGTTAATTTTTTATTTTTTGTGGTGGTTATTTAAGAATAGCAACTATATATATATACACTATATACATATGGTACATTAATACATAGTTAAATAAGGAAATTAGTTAGTTTTTAAAATTTTTATATTTGTTTATTTTTATTTTAAACAATTAGTAAAAATATTTACAAAATACAATATGTACAAATAAATGGTAAAACTTCACAAACCACCCCAGAAAATCAACTTTTCACCCATAACTCCGAAAATTATGCAATCACAGTCATTTTGAAGATATTTTAATTTAGAATATAATGGAAGTGAGTTTTGTTCAATTTGAGTTCATATGGAGCCAGAATTGGTCTTTCAATTATCGCTTAGTGGCTTTTTCCATGTGTGGTTGCTTTTAATCTCTACATGATTTGATTATGCGATCATTTTTATTGATTAGGAAACATTTTTATTTACAACTTTTGTTTTGAAAAGTATTTTTTTTGAGGTCAATTTATGTACAAATAAAATAGTGTAGTATACAAATATACACATCACACATTGTTTTTGGATTTTTTTGATTAAGGACCCTATCTCCCCCTTCATTATTCCTTGTCGATCAGGTCATGTCTTGACCTTCTCTCGGGGTTCGGGTCAGCATGTATCTATTACATATATACAATCTTCTTTTTTTCTTTGTTTTTATTTTCTTTATTTATTTATTTTAGGTTAAAATGGTAAGAAGTATATAATATTTACACATAGATGCAAGTTAGTAAGAATATGGAGTTAGTGTTATATACAGGTGTTTTATAAGAGATTTTAAGATAAAATAAATAAATAAAGATGATGAAATGCATATTCATTAGCCTCATCTCTGACAATGTCTATGATAGAACCACCATTTGAGACGATCTGTCATCTAAGGGATCTCGTATATCTCTACCCCTTGTACATTCCCCGCCCACCCTAATCTCTTCCATAGATGCATCTGAGCATACATATTCGAAACACAAACAAGTATGCAAGTTGAACTGAAACCCCTTTCACGTGGTTTGAAGATTGACTTTATAAATGATGAACAAACCCTCTCATCATCATTAATGCTCACTTAACGGAAATACATGAATACCAATTAATGGAAGTACTGAAGAGAAATTAAATAGCTATTGGTTGGACGATCACTGATCTGAAAGGCCTTGGTCACACATATTATAATCATCACATCTATTTGGAGGATGATTCTAAATCAACTCAAGAATTACAATAGATACTAATCTCTAATATGCGAAACGTGGTTAAGAAAGAGATTCGAACATGATCTAGTGCTAGGATTTTTTATTCCATCTTTTATAGTAAATGGGTGAGACCCCTACAAGTGGTCCCAAAGAAAGCAGGACTCACAATCACAAACAATGAGAAAGGATAAGGCATTCCAACATGCGTGGCAACATCATGGATAGTTTATGTGGATTGTCAGAAATTAAACAAAGCAACAAGAAATGAACAATTTCCCCTACCTTTCATTGATCAAATAATCGAACGATTAGCTGGGAAAGAATTTTTCTGCTCCCTTGATGGTTATTATGGCTATAATCAAGTTGCCATAGCCCTAGAAAACAACGAAAAAATAGCATTCACGTGCATAGTCGATATTTATGTATTTTAGAGAATGATATTTAGATTATGTTACGCATCAGCCACATTCCAAAGATGTATGTTAGAAATTTTTGCTAAAATAGTTGGACACTACACTGAATTTTGTATAGATGATTTCTCCATATTTGATGATTCTTTTGAGGAAATTCTTTTTTTCTTATATCATATCTTATAAAAACACATTGAGGTGATTTTAGTTTGTCTTGGGAGAAGTCACACTTTATGGTTCGCCAAGGGATCGTTCTAGGGCATATTTTTTCAAAGAATGAAATGGAGTGGATCATGATAAGATTGAAATAATCACACATTTGGATCCTATGAAGAATGTCAAAGGTGTATGGCCATTTCTAGGTCATGTTGGATTTTATGGTCTAATTATCAAAGATTTTTTGAAACTAGCTAGCCACTCACCAAACTGTTGGAAAAGGACCAAGATTTCATCTTATCTAAGAAAGCATTAATTTCCTTTGAAAATCTCAAAGCAATGGTGACTAAGGCACCAATTTGGAAACTACCCTATTGGAGTTTGAATTTTAAAATCATTTATGATGTGTCAGATTACACTATCGGTGTTATTCTTGGTCAAAGGAGGGATAGAACACCTTATGTAGTCCATTACGCTAGCAAGACTTTAGATGATGCACAAAAGAATTATACGGTAATTGAGAAAGAGTTTCTAGATGTGTCCTTTGCCCTTGACAAATTCAGAACCTATCAATTAGGGAGTCGTGTGATCATCTACATCGACCATTCTACGATCAAACACTTATTTACGAAAAAAGGATGCCAAGCCAAGCCTAATTCGGGGGATACTTCTAATGTAAGAATTTTATATTTCAATCAAGGATAAAGCTAAAGACAAGAATGTAGTAGCTGACCACTTGTTCGGGCTACCCACACCACATCTTTCAAAAAGCCCAATAGACTCTGAGATGCCCATATCTGATTTTTTTCTAGATGAAACTATATTGGTCATAGCACAATTACCATGATATGCTGACATAGTCAACTACCTGGTTACAGACAAAATACCTTGGGATGGGCCTAAAAAAGTGATAAAACCATTGCTCAAGCTCGATTTTATCATTGGGAGGATCACTTACTTTTTAAAGAAGGAAAAGATTTAATCTGGAGATGTTGCATACCCGACTCAGAAATTCCTAGTATCATAAGTCACGGATGAACGCGAAATCTGCCTCTTTAATAATTGAAAGTTGTAGTACAGGAGATAGATTTCGATTAGTCAAAAACCACACCATTAAATATGTGGAAATTATTTTACTTGGCAAGATACCAAGATCGAACACAGGGACATGAGCCTCCTTATCTATTTATCAAAAATTATTGATTAAATATTTAGCGATTGTATTCAAAGGCTTAGGTATTCATAATGCAAGTCTGCATATGCACGGACACACAATATGATGATGTAGATGAAAAAAGCAACATAAAATGAATGCGAGAAAATGTAAATAGAATGCATAAGAAATCAAGCATGCAGTTTTTTTATTTGGTTTTTAATGCAACTACATAAGATGCACGGTATAAGATATGCAATAGATGAATATGCATACAATGGATAATGCAAAGATTTATGCAGAGACAAACCAATATGATGCATGCGTAACAATGTACTATTATGCCCTAAAAGTATCAAAGTTAATGAGCAATAAAAATTAGATCAACTTCAGAGACAAATGATGCATTAAAGGGATTTAATGGCATTAAAATCAAAGAGCAGATAACACAATAAAGTGGAAGTGATCAATATATTCCAAGTTTTAAAACAGATAATAAATGATTCCATTGGATATAGAATAAAAAGAGCAACAAAATGAATCTGAAATCAGCTAAATCAGAGTTTGCATGCTCAAGATATGATCGTTATAGTGCAAGGGCATAAATGTAAAGAAAAACATGGAAATAAAAAAGATAGTGATTGCAATTATGTCCCTAGAGGGCCAAGATGTAATAAACAATAATCGGAGGAACCTCCCTGTAATTTTCTTATACGCGGGACCTTATTACAATTATTAGAAGCTGGCGGATACTATATGTAAATAGCCCAGGCGCGGCATGTAAGGCATGCACGTCTGGGCTTCTCTATCATTTCCAGATGCTGACAGGGGTTATGCATAAATTGACCAAGCAGGCATGTGCAGGACACTATAGGACGTGTGGCGCCTCGAGGTGATTCGGGCGGGGCTTGGAATCATCTAGTTGTTTGGTTTGGAGCAAGGTCTGGAGAATCATCTAGGTTGTCCCATCCAAAGATCAGATGGTACATGTACCTTCAAGCTCCGACCCCTTCTGTTGGAGAAGGTTGTGCTCCGATGATCACCCACGAGCTCTGTCGGGGCATAGTTGCCCAGATGAAGATTGGATCACCACCGCAAGGTGACCGCGGCGACCATCGGAGCTCTAAAAAGCGTGGAAGGGTTCAGACCCTCAAGGCGAAGGAAGATGGCCAGCGAAAATGTTCTTGAATGGAGAACGGATGCACGATTTGACCATTGAAGGAGAAGGACCTGCAGATGTTAGTAGATAGCCGAGGCGTGTGTGAGGTGCATGCGAGTGAGAAACGAGGTGAAGTGGGATCCTAGTCGGGTGGAGAAACGAAGGCTCAGCGGGTTTTTCATCTATGATGGTGGAGAAAAAGGGATAGTATGATTGAGGCACGGAGGAAAGCAGCTGGTGATCTGGACTTTCGACGAAGATGAAGGATGTCCGGCGATGCTGGTGGTGATGTTTATCAAGGTGAATAGAGGTGGAGTACGATGAATGAAATAGGAAAAAAAAAGAAAAATAAGGAAGAAGCTTCACCTGGGATTGAAAGTGAGGAATAAGGCAGAGCAGGGCTTGGGATAAGCTTCTGGCGAAGCTCGAGTCACCATACGAGGAGGCAAGCTAGTCCTTGGTGCTTAGTGGCAGCAGAGCCACCGCTAATCAACCAGGGTGGTCGAGGGTCAACACTTGGCGGAAGGCTCCATGATGTCCCCTCAACCTTTGTCTGTCACAGGGTGGCGGAGAGGGGATAGGGCTAGGCACTATGATGATAGACGAGGGTAGCAGTAGCCGGAGGGTGGTTATTTATAAGTGGAGGTCTCCGACATTACTAGTAGTGGAGGCCAGGGATTGTAATGGTCGTCTTGAATTCCTGGAGTGCTGGATAGGCTCATTGATGGGTCTGTGAGGGTGAGTGATGGCGGGTGTTCATGGGGGAGACATTAGAGTGCGGAGAGAAGATCGGAGGAAGCGGGTGGAAAAGGAAGGGGGTGGCGCTGCCGCAAGGTGTAACAATTGGAGGAGGATGAGTTGGATGAGAATGACAAGTAGGGACAATTGGATCTCATGATCAAATATTTCCAAGTGTGAGCGCAAGGGAGTGGATAGGATCAGATCGATTGATCTGATCATAGGGTTAGGAGATTGGCACGAAGTGAAGGTTGAGATGGGATCTTTTGACATCATCCGACGACTAGGAAAGAAAGGGAAACGTTGAGGGATTAGAGCTATAAGATTAGGGACATCAAACATCTGGGTTCAAGAGGAGATGGGCGGCTCGAGTTCATCAGGGAGAAGGATTATGTGGCTGAGAAGAGAGAAGAAGGAACAATTGAGATGAAGGCGAGGAAGGAGGATCAGCGGCTAAGGTGGAGGCCGGATGGAAAAATGTTCGAAATATAGCAAGGAAAATAATCATCAAAAATGATATAAAAATGCATGATGAGAAGACCTGCATATTTTGAAAATACTCACAACAAAAAATATTTCAAATTTCAACAAATAAATAAAGGTGAGCCATGTCCCTGGCAACATTACCATTTGATGATCGCGAAATCTGCCTCTTTAAGGATGTTGAATTGTCATAGTACAAGAGGCAGATTTCGGTCTTGCAAAGACCACACCTTCGAATATGTGGACAAAATTTAAAATTTGTAAGTGTACCAAGGTCAAATACAGGGACACAAGCCTCTTCGTCTATTTAACAAATTTTGTATATTTAATTTAAGAGTGAATAGATTCTCAAGTCTGAGGTCTTCAAGCTAATGCACATTATGCAAGTTAAAAGTGATGCATGTATGCGATGCAGAAACAGGTAGATATGAGAAAACATACAAAGATGCCCTAATTTAATCACATACCAATGAGCAATAGAATGAAGAGTTATTTCAGAGTCAAATTAAGCATGAATATCACTTAAACAAAAGAGCAGGTGACATTGTGTACCATTAAAAATCATCACATTTAAATTAGTGCCAAACCTTGAAATTAAACATGTCATTATATAGTTAACTAAAAGAGCTTCAAAATGACACTAAAATCATGCAATTTGGATCTAAGATGCTCAAGATATGAAGTAAACAGTGCAAAGGCATAAATGTAATAAAAATGTGAAGGGACCTATTTGCAATTTAGTAAAACCGACAGATGCCTTCTGTAATTTCTCCATAGGCATAGGGACCATTTTGTAATTTATGAAACCTAGGGGGCCTTGTTGTAATTTATCCAAGCACGTATGTGATGCACGAACGCCTAGATCTCTTTGTCATTTTGGAAAGCCCCGAGGGTAGATCTGCAATTTACCTAGCCCCACATGTGCGGAGCACGCGCGGGGGCTTGGTTCGGGAGGTGGCCAAGGCTCGGGCCACGTGTCTACATCTGGAAGGCTCGGCTCTTGGCTCAGGATGCCCGAGCCTGTAGGTTAGGCATGAGGCTTGTACGACTCACATGGCATCATATGGACAGTCCGATCGTGAGGATCGGACGGTTACTGTAATATCGTCTTCCTTTGTAGGTCAGCAGAGGAGGTTGCCCTCCGGAGAGGCCGTATTTCCTCCACCATGATATGTTTGGTAACCTGATGGTCGAGGAAGCTTGCTGAGGTGGTCACGAAGGGGTTGGCGGTGCGGCGAGGGTCCGGGAGAGATTGGAGTGGTCGGTCGATGGCTCCTCGCCGGAGATAAGATGCTAGATCAGAGCACAGGCGCAAGCTCTGGCCATTGAAGCACCTGCATGAGTTAGAAGTGTGCAAATCATGTGTGCATGCGATGTGAGAGAGATGGGAGCCGGGCGGAGGTGAAGAAGGTGGAAACTCGGTTGGTTCCTCCGCCGTGAAGGCAGAGGAAAGGAGTGGGATGGGTGGAGGTCCTAACAGAAGAAGAAGGCTATCGGCGAGGTCAGCGAAGATGTTGATGGTAGGGAAGAGCTAGGTGGATGGTCAGGAAATGGCGAGATGAAGTGGATACGGTGGAATAAAAGTGAGAAAACGCAAGAAAAATGAGGCATACATACCTGAAGGATTCAAGGAAGAAGAAGAGGCGGAGAGGGGCTTGTTCTGGGCTTCTATGAAGTTTGGGGGCTTCACTCATCGTGCTCAACGTAAGGCATGGAGCTCGCGATGCCCGGGGGCGGTCGCAATCATGGTCAAGTTGACCATGGTTCAACACTGGGGTGAAATGGCCATTATCGCCAATCCTGGGTGTGGATGACAACACTCAGGTAGAAGAACTAAAATGAAGATCCAACAATATGGGTTTTATTTGCCTACACTACACAAGGATGATGATAAATTTGTTTAAGCCTACCTTGAATGTCAGACAGCTGGAACCATGACATGTAGAGACATGATGCCTCTTTCACCAGTTCATGTCGTCAAAGTCATCGACACATGGGGCACTGACTTCATGGTGCCATTCTCAAACTCACATGGATATCAATACATGTTGTTGGTAGTTGATTGTGTCTCCTGTTGGGTACAAGGGATGTCTACTTGTGCTGCTGACAACATGACTGTAGCCAAATTTATTAATGATTTGTTTGTTCGCTTTGGCCTACTAAAGTGATCATAAGTGATGGAGGAACACATTTCTTAAATATTATGGTAAAGAGACTTATGAACAAGAATAGAGTCCAATATCGAGTCTCGACTGTGTATTGCCCACAAACCAACGGTTTGGCTGGGCTCTCCAATCATGAGATAAAAACACTCCTTTAGACAATTGTGAGATCTGATCGAAAGGATTGGTACAAACAACTGACTTCCGCTCATTGGACTTATCGAATTGCCTTCCGCACCTCTCTAGGAATGAGACCATACCGTATTGTATACGACAAAGCATGTCACCTTCTTGTTGAGATTCATCACAAATCCCTTTAGGTTATTTAGGGTCTATTCAAAAATTCCACCTTGATTTCGATGATGCTGGGAAGAAAATATTACTGGATCTTGCAGAGTTAGAGGAATTAAGATCACAAGCACATGACAACAGTCTGATCTACAAGGATAAAATTGAAAAGTGGCATGATGCTCATATTTCGAGGAAAAGTTTCAAGGTTGATCAAAAAGTGTAGTTGTTTAATGCTAAACTCAAACTATTCCCTGGAAAACTAAAATCAAAATAGAAAGGACCTTATATTGTAACTAAAATTTTTGAAAATGGATCTGTGGAAATTAAAGATCCAAGCACCAATGCTACATTTCAGGTGAATGGCCAAAGACTAAAACCCATAATTGAACCCTGATGGCTCGTTGCTTGAAACTTTGATCTTGAAGGAAAGTCTGAATATTACATGCTTAGCTAAGGCATAAAATCAAAGGTCCATTTGTACATCCGCTCAAGGTAAATGTTTTTTATTTGCTTTTATTTTATTACTATTTACATACTCAATTTTAAATAAGTATGGGGGAACCCCCACAAAACAAAAAAATTGGCAAAATCATATGGCAAGTAATAAAAAGAAGCATTTGTCCGCATGCATCTTGCACTCGCTTCACTCATGTTGTCTTATATTTTATTTTTTTTCTCGATTATTTCGCCATGGAAGCATCTCTCTAGCGAGGCATGGGGGTATGCATCACATTTCGTTCATTATTTTTCTATTTTCACCGCATATTTTCAAAATAATGGCATTACATTCAATGCATTTTACATCGGATTATTTGTCAAAAAAATGCATAATAATTCCAAAAAATCATTTTTTTAAAAGTATCTGCATTATTTTCTACATGTTTTTTTTAAAATACCAAAAACATTTGCATATACCCCAAATTCCTCGATTTTTAATAAAAATTCCCAAAATCTTTTTGTTACATAAGCATTTTTTCAAAAAATCAAAAAGTATTTTTTCCTATTTTCTCCTAATATTTTGGGATGTAAATTCCAGTTTTTACAAGTTATGGACTTGGAACCAAAAGATATTAATCCACTTTATTTTATAGGACTTCTTTAGGCTTTGGTATATGTGTTTTTCAACTCTATTTTATACTTAATTCCTCAAACTCCACGTGGTGACCAAAAATTGTGTCTAAAATATTCATCTTGATAGCTATGGCACTCTTTTGCTTTTGATTGAATATTGAACAAACTACACGTAACACCTAAGTTCAACATAGTTTGCTTGTACAAGGTATTGTTTCAATCTTTACTAAGGGAAGGGAGTGACTTTGAATCTCAGGTTAAGAAAAATTCAGCGATCTATGTTCAAGAACCACTTATTCTCTTAGGTTAGGGTATGTTAGCAAACTTGCCTTGTACATATATCTAAAAGTCACGTTTTATACTTGTACACTCTTGATACACAATGCCACAAAATCCTATGAAAAAGAAAGCACAATAAGGAATGCCTAATACAAAAATGCAAATGTAAAGAAAAGATCTACCACAGAAAATTCTAGTCAAATAACCCAGCTCTACCAAATAAGCCAAATAGCAGACAAATGTTGCTACTAATTTAGAAGAGGCCAAAGAGGCTCAAGGTTATGCTATGCAAAAAAAAAGACAGTAATGGACCAAAGCAGTCTATGGAAAACCCCAAAAAAAAACCAAGCTCTCTACAAAAGTGCACCACTTTCTTTTGCTAACAAATTTAGCTGAAATGCGAGTGAGCCTAGGCTCAGTGAGAATAGAGTCTTTTGATTTTGTGAATGTCCAGGTCCTTTATTAGGGGTGTATGGTGCACTTGTCAGATAAATTGAGAAAAGCTATAACCTTTACACACAAATCAAAATCAACTTAAGGTTAAAGAGAATATCGGTTGATTAGGATGATATGACTTGACCTAAAAATGAAACTGACTAAAGTTGCTTGAACATGAGGGATGTCGAACTGAATACTTGAATCAAAAGAGAGTCCAAACACATTATTAATCTAAAGGTCGACTCAGTCTATGTTTGTTATTTGTTCAAGCTTGGCTTGAAATTCTCGAACTTTATGGATGTGTCCGCTTTAAATCCTTTGTGCACCTTTTATAGATCATTCTCTGTTTCTCTTTGCATATCATTGTTTTTCTTGTGACTAGAAAATGTTAAGTATGGGGGTATGATGAATCTGTGATTGATCATTTTTTTAAACCTTTTTGGAGCAAAACTCGTGTATAAACCATTGCATTTTTTTGACTTCTTGCATAATTTTGAATTATATTTTGTATGCATATTGCATTTAAAATCTTATAAAAAATAAAAAAATTCTTGCAAAATAAAACCCCAAAAATTATCTGAATTTTCTCATTTAATTTGTCAGTAAATATGGTCTCCAAGCCCATATTAAAGTACTAACTTATTTTATTTTATTTTACTTTTTTAGGTCTATTTCAGAAGAGGCCGAAGAGGACTCTCTTCTCACCTCTTTTCCATTTGCAAGAAAGAAAAAAGACAAAACAACTGATGTTAGCACACCAAGGGGTTGGTGTCTGTCTTCTTCCTCATGACTGGAAGGAAGGGATGTCGTCGACTCCTATCCTCCCCGTAACCACACCTGTTGGGGGGGTTGGCCTTCACCCCCACCAACTGAGCCATCCCACCATATCCTCTACCCACCACCCCCTCCTCTCCCTTGACAATTATGAGATAAAGAAGGAGGCAGAGATCAAGCAGGACAACCCCGCCGAAGAACCATCGCAGCTCCTCCTCCATCTTTCACCATCACTTGCTACACATCACCTTCTCACTACTGATCTCCGCACCTCAACACCATTTCGATTTCCGAAGCTCAGAATCGTGCCTCCAGCCCCTCGTTGTTGATGATCGAGTGTCATTGCCTCCAGTCTCAACACTTGGTTGAAGACCAAGGGCCTTTTCATAATTCCTTTAGTTTCAATATTTTTTGACCAAATTACCATATTATAAAAACCTTAGTTTACTTTATGCAAATTTGCCATTGTTGATTTTTATATTCTGTTAGAATTAAGTTCTTTACATTTAAGTCATTTCTAATCATATTTTAGGTTTTGAGGGAATTATTTGCAATTACTCACAATCTGTTTATTTTTTATGCAATATTTGCAAACCAATTTTAAATTAAAATAAAATTATGGAATAATTGCATTAAACTCTACCATTTTGAAAAAAATGCATTTTAATCCCAAACTTCTAAGTTCTTTACGCTTATGCCTTAGATCTTTGTAATTTTGTTAAAAATAACATACAAATCTAAAAATATCATCGAAAAATCTTGTGAGATTCTGAAAAAATCTCCATTGTTGCATATTTTGTTGCATTTTAAGCTATAGAAAATCAAAGATAAATTGGGACCTTGTATCTTGCATCATTGTTAATTTCTTATCTTATTCTATGTCCACAAGTGTGCATTTTTATTGCTTTTCATGGGGGATCTACGAAGTTTTATTGCTTTTCATGATTTTTTTTAGAATGATAGATTTTATATTGCATCAATTTGAACTTTCTATTCTAAGTTTAATTGCGACCTTGTAATGCACTCACATTTTTCTATGAATTTTTTTTGTGTACTCTTGATTTATTTATTATGTCATTTTATTTGGTTTGTGTACCTACTTTTGGTGCAATAACCATAATTCAATTTATTCTCTTTTCCAAGGATTTTATAATTGGATGTTGAACAGTTTCATATTATGGGAGGTGCAGGAATGTTAGGTATCACTCTACTATGTGCTATTTACGGGGCTCTTTCTCAGGTCGGAGAGTCTTATTCGATAGTCACTACAAATTTCTTTGGTCCTAACTTTTTGAGTTTACTTTTTATAATAAGCATTGTAGATTTGTTTGAGAAATAATAAGCTCCTTTGCCATCTCTTCACTTGCAAATACTTCTCAATGTGTAAACTCAGAGAAAAAGTTGTTCTTTGAATAGGAAAAATAGGTCTCAAATGAACTAGACCATTAAAAAACTTTGTTATTTAGAAGACCTATTCGTGCCTAAATTGCATGTCTCCACAAAGCTGGAACTCCAAATCATTCTCTTAAAGCTCATTCTCTTTATGATAAATGATCTACTTGTCCTGAAGGACCTAGATACATAGGGAAATTCCAGTTTACTAGTCTGTTCAATGCAATCAAATAGATTGTTGTAAAGGAGACATCTTATCGGAGACCTATCAATGTAATTTAATAAAGCCCACCCTCTACCTATTGTTGTCAGCATCTCATTTCCCCTTTTCAAACTTCGATTGGTATTTGTCATATGAAAATATACTATGAACGATAGAACCAGGTCAATTTTGCATTATATCTAACAATTTTCCTTGATTCGGACTACATATGTAATGCCACTTAGCGATTATCAAATTGACTACAATATTTTTTTTCCATGTGGATCCCACCATAGTTCCTTCTACCTTTAGTAGGTCGTAAACTGAATCAAAATCACTCTCAACTAATCGATTGGAATTGTTCCCATTTGTTCCATCAGGTTTAAGTGGAGACCAAAGATCTTGAGTAATCAGTTTGGCATAACAACTCAAAGTATAAAGAAGTATCATTAGCTTCTTAAATGCCCACTCCAAGTTCGATGTACCATTTGTACAAATAAGAATCCCTTTCTCCATATGATTTCTCCAATGCAATTACTTAGAAATTTACTTTATGGAAGACCATTTCCTATATGATTAAATAGTAACTCTAACTCTTGATCGTAAAGTGATTTTACATGGGATTACAAATCTCAAGTTTGTTTATGAATATTTGATCTAATTGTATTAGTTTTTTTTGTATTTTAAAATTCTTTTTAAAGATCAAGACAAATATATACAATATTACTCTAATTTTTAGGGAGTTTTTAATAGGGAATAAAACAAAGAATATAAAAGAGTTAATTTTATAGATAGAAATTAGGGTGAATTACAAGGGGGAAGATCACTGCTATAGATGCGGAACTAATGAAGATTTAAAATGAAATTCTTATTACTCAAGAATAAAAAGAGAGTATACTAATGATTAATCAGAGATTCATCACACCCCTATACTTAAACTATGTTCATCCTCGAGCATCTAAAGAATGAAGGAGTCAGATTAATTCCTGATAGTATATGTGAATTTTCAAGGCTCAATTCATCAAAGACCCTTAATTTAAGTGATCCTAAAATTCTGGGCGCAACCATGTTCTAGTCAAAAGGAATCCAACTTCTCTAATTATCAGACTCTCTGCTTGTACATATAATATAAGGATATGGCATTTAGTGTATTGCAAGCATGAGAGTCGAGTCGAGATGTCACCCAAGGTTCTTGTCTAGGAGATTGTCCTCTAGACCTAATCCTCAACACTAGCAAATAAGTTGGTTCTTGCGTTCAATCCCCCATCTCATTAGTTTGTCAGACATGGAAGTGTAGATGGAAGGCCGGATAATGGAGGGCATAGGATTGTCTCTTTTTCTTCTCTCCCTCACATTGGAACAAGGATCCTCTCAAGTGCCTTACTACTCAATGCTTGTATATTTTTGGTTTGTTGATCAATGTGCAAGAGAGAGTCATATGCACTTGTTTTCCTGGGAGTACACCGGGGTGTGTCTCTTTTGAGTATCTAAGATACTTTCGACACCCATACTTGTATCATTATACGATGCAGAGACCTTTTTGGGTGCTTTCCCGACTTCTTAGTCCTAATAGCTTTGGTCCAAGTGGACACTTTGAATTGTTTAGGAGCGCTCACCTTTGGTGGAAGCTCTTTGAATTTATATTTGTAATGAGAGAGCTTCTCCTTGTAGTTGAATGAGAGAACTTCTCCCGAAATTTATCTCATAAGTTGGTTAGCTCCACTGCTTTTACAAAGAGTTGGTGCACACTGATCAACAACAATTAAGTTTCATCACATCCAAGCACTGTTGGACATGTGAGCACACGGCGAGCCATTATGCAATAAATGTTATTGAAAAAATATCATTCCCTAGTCTAAAATGAAGAATAACTAATTTGATTAATAGGTCCCTCAGTACAATTAGGGTTATGTACCATGGCCATCTTAATGATCACACAGTTGTTGATTCAATTATTGAGTCATAGAGGTTGGTTCTTGGATGAATATCTAAAGAGTTAGATTGAGGACTCATCAAGCACCGTAAAATGATTATTAAGAGATTTTTTTAGAAGAAATGATTATTAAGAGATGATCTCCAGCCTGAGTAGGAGATGGCAATCCTTTCTCATTTGGTTGATATCTGACCGACATCTTGATGCAGGTCCTCTGCATAGGAATAGAGATTCGGAGGTGTCAGATTAGTTAGGTCAAAGAGTTGACTTAACGAGATCGAGATAACCAAAGTCCTATGTCGTATGATGTCACAATATAGGCACGCATCCTCTGACCGGAGACAGATGTGTTACTATATGTCTGAGTATGTACATTTGGCAGACCAATAGGTTGACGACCTAATCAAGGTCTATACACCGACGCACTGGTGTGCATATAAGGGCATATGAGTAATACGATCTCTCAAAGGGATCATATAGGTTCATTGCTGAACCGGAAGACATGAGCTCACTCATGAGATATTGGGAAGAATCAAATTCCGTGCACAGTCTTCTCGCTTTGGAAGCTTGACTGAATTTGTAGGTTTGATATATACTTATGGAAAGTATATGATCAACATCTGGGTATGATATATGATTTTGGAAAGTATATGATCGATACCAACTCCTAATAGTCAAATGAGAAACTTAATGATAAAACCATGAAGGAGACAGTCTAAAAGAGATCTAAAAACTTCGATTTATTCTGGGTCTTCTAGTATGCAAGATGTACAGGTATTAGGAATGCCTCAGGCTGATGTGATCATAAACGATTGTATAACCATGACGCTTCCATTCCGAGGGAGTGATGAAATATGTTTGGATTTTAGTGACTCCTCTCATAGAGAAGTAATATGATTTTAGTCCAAATGTTGGATATTGATCTGAATGTGATTCAGATGCAATGAGAAGATTAGATTTGTGGTTTTGATTTAATCAAACATCTATGGGCGGTCCGCAAGATCTGGATTTGAGATGTGATCTCAATATCCAAGTCACTATACGTAGAACAGTACAATCGCCATGTCCTTATCTCCAAGTATCCGCAGAGAAAGCGCATTATCCTTGAAAGAGTTCATAGATAATTTCATTGTTGATATATGTATCCGAGTATTGAGAAAATGGATAACTAAATGTGATTTAATTGTTATGAATAATATGAATTTGATTCATATTATTAGGAGAGTTATCTGAGATAATTAAATGCGATTTGATTATCAAAGATGTGAATAATGTGAATGTGATTCATGTTATCTAGGCACATGAGAAAAGAGATCCAAGATGGTTAAATGTGATTTAATTATCATGGATATGAATAATGTGGATAGCATTATCCATATTAATTATATTATTTTAAATGTGATTTATAAAATACTAGAGAGAGCATATTTGATTTATATTTGTTGATTAATTGTTGATGTGAATTGGATTCACATTGAATGATTAATTGAAAATATAATTATATTTTGTTTTGGGTTGTGAATGAGATTCACATAATTTCAATGACTTGATTGAAGTTTTTCACAAGATAATTGTGAATTATTTTTGTGAAAAATATTTATAACAAGTGTTGTTGTAAATTAAAGAGATATCATGAGATAATGAGATCTCATGATAATTAGAGGAGATTGACCAAGTCCACTCAAAAGGAGTGGACGGTTATAACTCTCCATGTGGAGAAGAGTAGCCGTCCCCCCATTCTTAGGGGATTGGTTTAGTCTTCTCATTATCTCTTCTCTAGTCAAAGCAATTTAAATTGGGATTAATTACGTTGATTTATCAATATAAATTAATTCAAATTAATCAATTGTTATTGTGTTTTTTACAACAACATCTTATCCATTGAAAGAAACATAAATCAATCTCAACCATTGATTGTGTGTTGTCCATGGATTGGGATCCATGGAATCCCAAAACCCTATATAAGAAGAGGCACCCCTTGCTCTTCGAGAGACATGGTTACAACAACAACGAATGCTCTCTCCTTCTCTCTCTACACGTCATGTGACTCTCTCACTCTCTTTCTTATGGCCGTCCACCATGGAGCCATAGAGAGAGTCGCCATCGTTGCAGCATCGTCGTTGTCAGGGTATTTGCTCATGGATCTCTGTCTCCTTCGGTGAACCTCGCTCGTGAAGAAGACGTCAGATCTCGTGTGACGATATCAGGAGATTCGTCGCTTGGATCATCAACTTGGATTGCGAGAAGGACGCATCTCATCAACGCGCTCGCAAGCGCCTCCTCCGTTGGATCAAACTTGAGACAGGAGGTCTCTTAGTTTGGAGACTCGATCGCAACCACGCTTCAAGAGGTAAACCTTATACCTATTGTGGTTTAGATGAAACGATCTGAGAAAGGTTCTTGGATCATGTGGTTTCATCACATTGAAAATTTTTAAATTCCGTTGCATCGAGCGACTAGTGCGACTAGTCGCTCCCGATCGCATTCGATGCGATTCACACGCTTCCGTGATGCGCTTGAGGATCTTCCCATATCCTTCAAGTGGTATCAGAGCTAGGTTGGAAGTTTTGGATGCGATTCATAAACCTAGGAAGACTTGGGTTCATAAGATTGTGAAACTTTTATCGCATTTCAATTTACGCAACCCTATTTTGTGATTAAACTTCGGCCTTTTTAAAACGTTTAAACACGAAATTTTAAATTGGAAAATGTTCCCCCATTAATTAAGGAAACAATAGGATTTTAGTTTGCATGATTTGGAATCCGATAACTCAAGATATGATCTTTTTAATGAACCTATATCCATTGTTTTGGGGATGGCAAATCATGATGTAATTAAAGTGTTGGTTACTGTTTTGACATGCCTAGAAATGTGTAATTATTACTTTTATTCTGTTTTAAATCAAATTAGTAAACTTTAGAAACTGATTTTGCATATATGGATTTAAATTAATGAGATATGCTAATTTTAGTAAGTGGAGGTCACTGCTGAAAATTGTAATCCTAATCATGAACCTTGTGATAGTCAATTAAGAAACTTGTGAAATTAATAGTTAATTTCCTGGAATAATCATGGATAATATTTGGAAAATATTTTAATGATAATTGTTCCCTTAAATGGCATTGCCTCAACCAATAAATGATTGGATTTGATCTAGATCACCAATTGGTTACTTGATAAACTTTCAACAAACAAATTACTTGAATAGGTTTGGGAATTTGTCTAGCAAATTTCCTTATAATCAAAAAGATTTTGATTATTACTATATGATATAATTTTGGTTGAAAAGTTGATGAACAACTCAAATACACAATGATCGATTTGGCATTATCCTTTCCTGAGGTGGATATGGTGTCTAGTCGGGGAGCGTTAGGGTAGCATGTTGCACCGAGGGCGGTCTACCCCACTCCCATCGGTACTAGCCATGACAGCGGGTAGGGACTCGATAATGATGGAGAAATCATGGTGTATTTTCTAATTATTAAAATTCTAATTAAAACGTACTTTGAGATAATACCATATTTTTCAAGTAACAATCAAGTTTGTTGATTGAATTGGAATGATAATTGATTTAATGTGATTAAATTAATTATATCCAATTAAAAAAACTCTATTATGAATAGATGTGTATTTCCCTTGGAAGAATTAATTAGATGAATATGATTCATGATAATTGATTGAAATTTGAATAAGAGGTGGAGGATCACATAAGTGACATCCATGGTCTCCCGTTAAGGCGAAGGGTTCCGTCGCCAGATATTGTATGTAGGAGACGCTTGTCTGAAGTGACAGCTCTTGCATATATTCCATTCGTTTCTCAAAAAAGTAAGGATGTATGCGTAGTGACCCCAATATGGAGTCCTCATATTATTGGGGCCATATTGGATTGCACGTAGCGAGTTGTATTCCAGTTGATGGTTGGTTCAATTAACAACGGGTCAACATCACCTTAGGGGTGGTTGGCACAGGTGTTAAAGACTGAATTGGGAAATGCAAGTTGGACTTGCAAGGCGGAATGTGTTCCCGCTTCTTTTAATCCAAGTTGCAAGTTCTCATATTATTAGGATGTGACAAAGATAAGAAAGGAGATCCCAGATCTTGCTTGAGATATAATGGCAAGTATATCTCTTACATTGAACGTGATTAAGGGAATGAACTTTCAGTGTTGACAAGGCAAGATAACTTTGATATAAAATCCTAAATCAAAGTAAAATATGTTTGTTTATTTATTTATTTATTTATGTAAATTTCTTATTCAGATAATCCTCATTAAATATTGTACTCAATAATAACCAGTAAAATATCATGGATTGGATCCATGATCAAAATATTGTACTTGCAGTTGGACACATATTGTATGTGGTTGCAATGTGCAAGTTTCCTCGTAGTAATGAGGAATGACAATTAAATAGACAATAAGACAACAACCTAGGATTTGTATGTCTCTATAGTCTGGATCTCTCATCGAGTGTACTTTGGAAGTGACATGTCGATGATGATCGCAATTGTCAAATAATCCTTATAAAATTCTGAGAAGATATTATAGCATACATATATGCTCTCGACATTTAATCATGAATGACATGGTTCACTGCATCATGCATAATGGTAGCTCAATAGGTTATGATGTATTCAAAATAATTGAGTACCTACCTAAACCAAAGTCTTTAAGAGTAAAGATGCATGTAGATATGATGAGTGTCATCATTCTAATATCTATACCCAAGTCATTCATGAAGCTTCATAATATTCATATTATATGAATTGTAAATGAAGAATATATAAATGTCGAAATACTCTTATCTTGAAATCTTTTGAATTCAACATAAGAGATCCTTTGTCTTAAGCAATGGTTGTTTAGATATGAAAGGAGCGCAGTGGAAGCATGGGTCGGACTTGAGTAAGAAGGAAAGTCAAAGATTGACTGTACTTATGTGACTTCCATATGACATCCAAATAGTTGGATAAATGCCAATACTGCAATAAGCCAATGTACAGATAGTGTAACTATCTAGACTATCTAGGATCCGTAGAGAAGGACTCAGATAGTGCATCGGAACAATCTATATATAATCATTGATATTGACTTGTTTATTGGATAAGATCAAAGTCTAATAATTGTATCTCATTCTTCTAATAACACTTGCAATTGGTTGCATATGTTTTAGAAGACTAGAAAATTTGATCTTAAGGCTTAATAGTCATCCATGGATATTGATGCAATGGTTGCAACAACCTCTATTGGATAAGTAGACTTCATATTTTCAGTGGGAGAGCCCTTATTCTTAGGGAATGTCTCTATGACTAGATATTAAAATACACTCATAGTTTAAATGTTGGAAATAAATATAAATTCTGTAATAGACCTATCATAAAGAGTTATGATGGATATATTTCAGATTGTATTCTGATATCTTGAGGACTCTAGTAAATCAGAAAATTAATGAATGGTTCATTAAAATTTCTAATATTGAAAATTAAACCTTAAAAAGATCAATAGGAGGATGAAGATCATTTACAATGATTTGGCATCAAATCTTGGACATGTCAATAGACTAGTAAGAGATGAAACTTTAGATTGTCTGAAATTTCAAATCTTACATGCTTGTGAATATTGTATTCAAAAGTGCAAATGTCCAATGCACCCTTCTTTGGGAATGGTGTTAGATGCCAAGGTATTCAAGATCTCATACATATTGATATATGTGGATCATCTATATTAATGATATGTGATATCATTTGATGATTGTTTGTGATATGAGATTTCTTTCCTTCATGTTAGAAAGCTTTGAAATGTTCAAAGATTTCACAATTTTGGTTTAGAACCAAAGTTTAAAGGAAGATGAAAATGAATATGATCTAACCACGGTAGCATGTACCTATTAGATGAATTCAAGGAATACCTTATGGAGAAAAGGAATTTTCATTCCTATCTCAATCCTCCTAATACACCTAAACTCAATAGAGTTATAGGAAGATATAATTGATCATGTCTGACATGATTTGATCAATGATTAATATTAGCATAATTATCTCTTAAGTTCCAGGTATATATATGTGGTTGAGACTACATTATATAACCTTAACAAGGTTTACTGCAAGTAAGCTGGAATCTAGCACAAGAGAGTGCTACTTCATTAGGAAAATAAAGGATGGTATTGGATACCTACTTTATGACCTTGAGATTCTTAAAAGATCTCATCTCTAAGGATGTGATTCATAGAGGATGACTCTTTGAGAATTAAGATGAAAATGAAATAAAGGAACTCATTTAATCTTGAGAAAATAATGAGGCTCCTGAAATCAGAAACTAAAAGGACAACTAAAGATGAAACACTAATACCTCTTCAAATGAGTTTTAGGATGGATTCCATGTGTCATAGAAATCTGACATTGATCGAACTTCATGAGATGAAGCTTCTGAAAATCATGTCATGGAAAGATGGATGTTAGCAAGTAAGTCTAAAGTAGACTTCGTATACAAGTGTTGTATATGGACCCTCGAGGATCCACCTATATGGGTAAGACCCGTTAAGGTGTAAATGGATCTTCAAAAGAAAGAGGGAACCAGATGAGAAGGTAGAGACCTTCAAAGAACGGCTCGTAGCCATAAGCTACACACCGAAGAGAAGACATCGCTTGCGATGAGACTTCCACTTCAGTGACCTTGCTTAAACCCATTGGAATATCACTAACTATAGCTACACAACTTGACTTTGGCATCTTCAAGATGGAAGTCAATATTGCATTTCTCTATGAATACCTCTCCGAGGATATTCATATGAAGTAGCCCCATGGCTTTATAGTTGAGGAAAGCAAGCTGTGCAAGCTGAATAACTCCATCTGTGGACTCAAATAAGCTTCTTGTAGTTGGAACAACATATTTGATGAAATCATATATGTTATGATTTTAGATAGAGTCTTAATGAACCATGTGAAGCTTAGTGGGAGTGCCATTTTGTTCATCATGCTAAATGTAGATGATATCCTGGTCATTTGGAATGATATAAGGATAATAATAAGGCTTTTATAGTCTGGCTATTCCATACCTTGAGTTATGATCTCGAGAAAACCTCTTAGATCTTAGTTCTGAAGTTGTTCAGAAGCAAAGAGAAGAGGGTATTGGGACCATTACATTAGGGGTACACCTTGGGCATGTTCCATTTTCTAGAAAATTCCAAGAAAGGTTTCTTTTCCTTAAGATGTAGTACTGACCTATCTGAAGGGATAGCACCTCAAAGAGTTGAGGAAGTGAATGCTAAAACTGCCTATCGTTGTGCATCAATTATGAGAAGTTGGGTGTATGCTAGATGTGTACAAAAGAAAGATGTCTGCCATGCAGTAGGAGTAATAAACTGTTACTAATCCTACTGTGAAAATAAAACACTTGATTGCAGTAATAACAAAATATTCATAGATGACAAGACTTTAGAGATAGCGATCTCAAGTCTTATGTTCAAAAAATTAAGACTTTATAGATGGTGATCTAAAAGGTCTTAACTACGGATACCATAGGAGATAGAGATATCCAGGAATAAGGGTATTCTGATAAGGATAATGGAAACGCTGGTTATAATAATTATTGAGCTATAGTGTCAAGGACACTATAATTAACAAAATTGAATGTTGGTTGCATAAGATGCAACATTTGCATTGGATGCGAGCATTGTTACTGGGGATAAGCAAGTGCCGTAAAAGGACTTGGCATAGTCTCTCGGGAACAGAGTGACTGATGAACTTACCTGGCTATTTTCCTAAACATCCTATGATTGTCACATGAGTGCGGGTTTAAATGATTAGCCCAATAGTGGCTCTTTGGGCTAATGGGAGATTGTTGGACATGCGAGCCCACGGAGAGCCATTATGCAATAAATGTTATTGCAAAAATATCATTCCCTAATCTGAAATGAAGAATAACTAATTTGCATAATAGGTCCCTTAGTATAATTAGGGTTATGTACCATGGCCATCTTGATGATCATACAACTGTTGATTCAATTATTGAATCATAGAGGTTGGTGTTTGGATGAACATCTAAAGAGTTAGATTGAGGACTCATCAAGCACCGTCAAATGATTGTTAAGAGATGATCTCCAGCAAGAGTAGGAGATGGAAATCCTTTCTCATTTGGTTGATATCTGACCGATCTCTTGATGCAGGTCCTCTGCATGGGAATAGAGATTCGGAGGTGTCAGATTAGTTAGGTCAAAGAGTTGACTTAACGAGATCGAGATAACCAAAGTCCTATGTCGTATGATGTCACGATATAGGCACGCATCGTCTGACCAGAGACAGATGTGTTACTATATGTCAGAGTATGTACATTTGGCAGACCAATAGGTTGATGACCTAATCAAGGTCTATACACCCGCGCGCTGGTATGCATATAAGGGCATATGAGTAATAAGATCTCTCAAAGGGATCATATAGGTTCATTGTTGAACCGAAAGACATGAGCTCACTCATGAGATATTGGGAAGAATCAAATTCCGTGCACGGTCGTCTTGCTCTGGAAGCTTGACTGAATTTGTAGGTTTGATATATACTTTTGGTGATCAACACCAGGGTATGATATATGCTTTTGGAAAGTATATGATCGATACTAACTCCCAATAGTCAAATTGGAAACTTAGTGATAAAACCCTGAAGGAGACAGTCTAAAAGAGATCTAAAAACTTCGAGTTTATTCTGGGTCTTCCAGTATGCAGGATGTATTAGGAATGCCTGAGGTTGATGGGGTCATAAAGGATTGTATAACCATGACGCTTCCATTCCAAGGGAGTGATGAAACAGGTCTGGATTTTAGTGACTCCTCTCATAGAGAAGTAATCTAATCTTAGTCCAAATGTTGGATATTGTTCTGAATGTGATTCAGATGCAATGAGAAGATTAGATTTGCGGTTTTGATTTAATCAAACATATATGGGTGGTCCGCAAGATCTGGATTTGTGATGTGACCATAATATCCAAGTCACTATACGTGGAACAATACAATCGCCTTGTCCTTATCTCCAAGTATCCGCGGAGAAAGCGCATTATCCTTGAAAGAGTTCATGGATAATTTCATTGTTGATATATGTATACGAGTGTTGAGAAAGTGGATAATTAAATGTGGTTTAATTATCATGAATAATATGAATTTGATTCATATTATTAAGAGAGCTATCCGAGATAATTAAATGTGATTTGATTATCAAAGATGAATAATGTGAATGTGATTCACATTATTTGGATACATGAGAAAATAGATCTAAGATGGTTAAATGTGATTTAATTATCATGGATATGAATTGTGGATAGCATTATCCATATTAATCATATATATTATAAATGTAATTTATAATATATTAGAGAGAGTATATTATGATTTATATTTGTTGATTAATTGTTGATGTGAGTTGGATTCACATTGAATGATTAATTGAAAATATATTTACATTTTGTTTTGGGTTGTGAATGAGATTCACATAATTTCAAGGCTTCATTGAAGTTTTTCACAAGATAATTGTGAATTATTTTTGTGAAAAATATTTACAATAAAGTGTTGTTGTAAATTAAAGAAATATCATGAGATAATGAGATCTCATGATAATTAGAGGAGTTTGACCAAGTCCACTCAAGAGGAGTGAACGGCTACAACTCTCCATGTGGAGAAGAGTAGCCGTCCCCCCATTCTTAGGGGATTGGTTTAGTCTTCTCATTATCTCTTCTCTAGTCAAAGTGATTTAAATTGGGATTAATTATATCGATTTACCAATATAAATTAATTCAAATTAATCAATTGTTGTTTTGTTTTTTACAACAACATCTTAGCCATTGAAAGAAACACAACCAATCTCAACCATTGATTGTGTGTTGTCCATGGATTGGGATCCAAAGACTCCCAAAACCCTATATAAGAAGAGGCACCCCTTGCTCTTCGAGAGACATGTTTACAACAACAACGAATGCTCTCTCCCCCTCTCTCTCTCTACACATCATGTGCCTCTCTCACTCTCTCTCTTATGGTTGTCCACCATGGAGCCATACAGAGAGTTGACATCATTGCAGTATCGTCATTATGCTGTCGTAGTATTTTCTCATGGATCTCTATCTCCTTCGGTGCACCTCTCTCATGTAGAAGACGTCGGATCTCGTGTGACGAGATCAGGAGATTTGTCACTTGGATCATCAATTTGGATTATGAGAAGGACGCATCTCATCAACGTGCTCGCAAGAGTCTCCTCTGTTGGATCGGACTTGAGACAGGAGGTCTCTTAGTTTAGAGATCCGATCACAATCATGCTTCAAGAGGTAAACCTTATACCTATTGTGGTTTAGATGAAACGATCTGAGAAAGGTTCTTCATGTGGTTTCATCACATATAAAATTTTTAAATTCCACTGCATCGAGCGACTAGTGTGATTAGTCACTCCCGATCGCATTCGATGTGATTCACATGCTTCCGTGATGCGTTTGAGGATCTTCCCATATCCTTCAGGCACATAGGTAAATATCAAACGATAGCATGCGAACTTGTTTGCATACTGGCTAGGGTTAGCTGACACTTAATGATCGCGAAATCTGCCTCTTTAAGGATGTTGAATTGTCGTAGTGCAGGAGGCAGATTTTAGTCATGCAAAGACCGCACCTTCAAATATGTGGACACTATTTTTAACTTGGTAAGTTTACCAAGGTCGAACTCAGGGATACGAGCCTCTTCATCTATTTATCTAATTTTATCTATTTAATTTAAGAGTGAATAGATTCTCAAGTCTAAGGTCTTCATACTTATGCACAATAAAATTCAGGAATAAACAATGCAATTATATGATGCATGTACTTTTTATGTGATTGTATGCAAGGTAAAAGTGATGCATGTATGCGATGTAGAAACAAGTAGATATGAGAAAAACATACAAAGATTCCCTAACTTAATCATACCAATGAGAAATAGAATGAAGAGTTATTTCAGAGTCGAATTAAGCATGAATATCATTTAAACAAAAGAGCAGGAGCCATTGTGGACCATTAAAAATCATCACATTTAAATTAGTGCCAAACCTTGAAAATAAACATGTCATTATATAGATAATTAAAAGAGCTTCAAAATGACACTAAAATCGTGCAATTTGGATCTAAGATGCTCAAGATATGAAGTATGCAGTGCAAGGGCATAAATGTAATAAAAATGCAAGGAAATAAATGATTAATAGTTACAATAGCTCCTTAGAGGGACCTATTTGCAATTTAGAAAAATTGGTAGGGGCCCTCTATAATTTTTCCATAGGAGTAGGGACTATTTTGTAATTATGAAACTCCGAGGGGGCTTGTTACAAAACCAAGCGCGCTCGTGATACATGCATGCATGGATCTCTTTGGCATTCTAGAAAGCCCCGAGGGTTGATCTGCAATTTACCCAGCCCCACACATGCTAAGCATGTACGGGGGCTAGGTTCGGGAGGCGGTCTAGGCTCGGGCTGAAGGATATGGAAAAAATCCTAAAGCGCATCACAGAAGCATGATCGTCATATCGGATTCGATGGAGAACGACTAGTTGTACTAGTTGTTCGGCATAACGGAATTTAAACATTTTCATGCGATGAAACCACATGATCTAAGAACGATTCTCGGATAATTTCATCTATAACCACAACAAGTATAATGCAATACCTCTTGAAGCATGGTTGATCGAGTCTCTAAGAAAAGACACCTCCTGTCTCAAGTCTGATCGTTGGAGTAACGGCTTGCGAGCGCGGGAATGAGTCGAGGTGTCCTCGCAATCCAACAAGTTGATCCAAGCACGGTTGCTCCTGATCTCGTCGCACGAGATCGAACGTCTCCTTCGTGAGCGAAGCACTCCAAGTAGACGAAGAACCGCAGAGCGTCGAAGCGGTGGCGCGGTGGCGTAGGCGTCGACGGCTCTCTCCTCTAGGGTATGGTGGACGGCCACCAAGAAGAGGGAGAGAGAGGGCTGGCGTGTGAGGAGAAAGAGAGAGAGAGATGTGTGCTACAATAGCATGTAAGTAGAGAGCAAGGTATGCCTCTCTATTTATAGGGTTTTGGGATCCATGGATCTCAATCCATGGGACATATAAAATCAATGGATGAGATTGATTTATGTCAATCCAATGGTCAAGATTGGTGTTGGTAAAAGCCAACAACTTGTGATTTAATTTTGATTAAATATATTTGATAAATCAAATATATATTAATACCAAATTAAATCAATCAAATAAGGAGTGAAAATACAAAGGAGATCATCCATACCCATAAAGGGGAGTGGACGACCACCGATCCCACAAGGGAATTGGGTGTCGCCACCCCCTTTCCTAATGGGGAGGGCAATCTCATGGATTCCCATGAGATTGCACATCTCCTTGATTTTCTCTCTACTTATTTCCAACAACTATTTGTTGGGATTTTTATTCACCAAAATAATTCTCAATTAATTTTGGGAATATTGCAATCTTGACATTGGAAAATTGTGAATCACATTCACAACCCAAAACAAAATGTAATTTGCATTTTCAATTAATTAGACAATGTGTATCCAATACACATTAATAATTAATTTACAAATATAAATTACAATTAGCTCTCTCTAATACATTATAAATCACATTTATAATATATTATGAATAATTGGATATTACTATCCACATTATTCTTATCCATAATAATTAAATCGCATTTAATTATATTGGATAATTCCTCATAAATCATGATAATTAAATCACATTTAATTATCTGTTTCTCATTGCTTAGATCTTATGGAATTGTTCTTAAACCATTTAAGAACAATGCTATTTCTCCTCAGATACTTGGAGATAAGGACAGGGCGATTGTATTGTTCCACGTATAGTGACTTGGATATTGAGATCATATCTCAAATCCAGATCCCATGGACCTCTTCATAGATGCTTGATTAAATCAAGACCATAAACCTGATATTCTCATTGCATCTGAATCTAATTCAGATCAATGTCCAGTACATGGACTAAGATTAGGTCACTTCTCTAATGAGAGGAGTCACTAAAATCCAGACCTGTGTCATCACTCCCTCGGAATGGAAGCATCATGGTTATACAATCGTTTATGATCAAATCACCCTCAGGTATTCCTAATACTTGTACATCTTGCATACTAGAAGACTCATGATCATCATGAAGATATAGATCACTTTTGCACTGTCATCTTCATCGTCTGATCACTAAGTTTCTCATTCTTGGTCCTTGGGATATGGTACAGATCATATGCTTTAACAAAGCATATATCTTACCTTCAAATTCATATCATGCTTCTAAAACATGATGACCATGCATGGAATTTGGTCAATCCCAATACCTCATGAGTGAGCTCATGTCTCCCGGTTCACAAGTGAACCTGTATGATCCCTTTGAGAGATCATATTACTCATATGCCCTTACATGCACGCCAGCTCGCCGGTATATAGACCTTGGTTAGGTCATCAACCTACCGGTATGCCAAATGTACATACTCAGACATATAGCAATACATCTGTCTCTGGTCAGAGGATGTTTGCATGTGATGTGACAGTATTCATCATAGGTCTTTGGTTATCTCGATCTCGTTAAGTCAACTCATTGACTCAACTAATCTGATACCTCCGAATCACTATTCCCATGCAGAGGACCTGCATCAAGAGGTCGATCAGATATCAGCCTAATGAGAAAAGGATTGCCATCTCCTTCTCAGGCTGGAGATCAGTACTTGTCAATCATTGATGATGCTTGATGAGTCCTATAACTCCTTAGATATTCAGCCAAGCATCAGCCTCTATGATTCAATCAATGAATCAACAGCTATATGATTATCAAATTGGCCATGGTACATAACCCTTATTGTACAGAGGGACCTTATAGTGCATTCATTCATTCAATATCAGAAAGGGAGTGAAACATAATCAATAACTTTTATTGATAAATCATTTATTACAATAACATTTATTGTAGGAATGGTTCGCCTCGGGCTCACATTGCTAACAATCTCCCACTAGCCCTCAGAACCATTCAGGAACAATCCTTAAACCCATACTCATTACATGCTGGTCGAAAACCTTCTGTGTCAGAGGTTTGGTAAGAGGATCAGCAACGTTGTCGGCAGAGGCCACCTTGGTGATGATGATGTCACCACGCTTTTGAATCTCCCGAATGATGTGGTATTTCCTTTCTACGTGCTTGCTCTTATGATGCCATCTGGGTTCCTTCTCCTGGGCAATGGCTCCCGTGTTATCACAGAGTAGCGGGATGGGAGTATCAGAGGAAACTACGCCAAGCTCCTGCACGAACTTGCGCAACCACACCGCCTCCTTTGCAGCATCCGATGTGGCAATGTATTCGGCTTCTGTTTTTGAATCTGTTGTAGTGTCCTGCTTCTTGCTTCTCCAGCTCACAGCACCACCGTTCAACAGGAACACAAACCCTGATGTCGACTTTCGATCATCAATATCCGATTGGAAGTCAGAATCCGTATATCCCAAGACTTGGAGATCACCATCTACATAGATGAATATGTAATCTTGCGTCCGTCTTAGATATTTAAATATGTTCTTTACTGCATTCCAGTGTTGTTCTCCATAGCAGGATTGGTAACGACTTACCACTCCCACTGCATGGCAGATATCTGGCCTAGTACACATAGTGGCATACATTAAGCTTCCTACAGCTGATGCATAAGGGCATCCAGCCATGGCTTTCTTTTCCTCAACAGTTTGAGGAGCCATTCCTTTAGACAGGCGGATACCATGTCTTAAGGGTAGGAATCCTTTCTTGGAACTATCCATACGGAATCGTTCAAGAATGTTCTTAATGTATCCATGTTGTGACAATCCCAATATCCTCTTCTCTCGGTTTCTGAACAGCTTCAGACCCAAGATGTAAGAGGCTTCTCCAAGATCTTTCATCTCAAAGGTATGGGACAGCCAAATCTTTACACTGGTCATCATCCATGTATCATTCCCAATGATAAGGATGTCACCTACATAAAGCACGATGAACAAAATGGCGCTCCCACTAAGCTTCTTGTACACACAAGGTTCATCAGGATTCTGCAAAAATCATAACTCTTTATGGTTTCGTCAAATCTGATGTTCCAGCTGCGAGAAGCTTGCTTGAGCCCATAGATGGATTTCTTCAGCTTGCATACTTTGCCATCCTCAGTCATGAAGCCCTGGGTCTACTCCATGTAGATATTCTCCTTGAGGTATCCATTGAGGAAAGTCGTCTTGACGTCCATCTGCCAGATGTCGTAGTCAAGATATGCAGCTATAGCCAACAATGTCCTGATGGATTTAAGCATAGCCACAGGAGAGAATGTCTCATCGTAGTCGATGCCTTCTCTCTGTGTAGCCCTTGGCTACGAGCCGTGCCTTGAAAGTATCTACTTTCCCATCAGGTCCCCTCTTTCTCTTGAAGATCCATTTGCACCCAATGGGTTTTACCCCTTTAGGTGGATCCTCTAGGGTCCATACACCATTCTTATGCATGGAGTCAATTTCTGACTTCATTGCTAGCATCCATCTATCCATGTCATGATCCACGAGTGCTTCATCAAATGAAGTAGGATCATTGTCAGTTTCACCTGACACATGGAATCCATACCTTTCAGGTGGTGCAACCACCCTCGAACTCCTTCGAAGAGGTATGGGTGTTCCATCTTTATTTACTTCTTTAGTTTCTGGTTCTGGAAGCTCAGAATCCTCAGGAGATTCAATGATTTCCTTTACTTCATATTTATCTTGACCCTTAAGGAAATCATTCTCCAGAAATTTCACATCTCTAGAAACAAAAACCTTTTGAGTCTCAGGGTCATAGAGTTGGTATCCAATACCATCTCTAATATACCCTATGAAGTAACACTCACGAGAGCGAGATTCTAGCTTAATTGCGTCCACGTTCTTCGCATGAACCAAGCAACCCCAAACCCTCAAGTGATTAACACTAGGTTTGGTTCCATACCAGAGCTCATGAGGAGTCTTAGGTACAGATTTGCTAGGAATCTTATTCAGGATATATATTGCAGTCTCTACTGCATATCCCTAAAAACTAAGTGGTAAATGTGCTTTGCTCATCATTGAACGAACCATATCCATGGTGGTTCTGTTGCGTCTTTCAGCAACACCATTAAGTTGGGGAGTTCCAGGTGGAGTGAGATTGGAAATAATTCCATTCTCTTTAAGGTATTCCTTAAATTCATCTGAGAGGTATTCGCCACCTCGATCAGATCGAATTCGTTTAATCTTCCTATCGGTTTGGTTCTCAACCAAAACTTTGAACTCTTTGAACATTTCAAAGGTTTCAGACTTATGACGTAATAGGAAGATAAACCCGTATCGTGAATGGTCATCAATAAACGTCAAATAATATCGATATCCATTTCGAGTCGCGGTACTGAAGGGACCGCATACATCAGTATGTATTAGGTCAATAATACCTTCACATATTGTAACCTTGTTACGAAAAGGCATCCTAGTCATTTTTTCCTTGAATGCAATTCTTGCAAGTAGGCAAAGATTGAACCTGTAGAAAATCTAAGGGTCCATCCTTAATTAATCTATTGATCTTATCAACAGAAAAATGACCAAGCCTTTGATGCCAAATCTCATATGAAAGATTTTCATCCTCCCGGGATCTTTTAGGGTTTTTATTAGTGGTTGTGACATTCATAACACATTTATCAATGCACAATTCATAGAGTCCTCCAGAAGTCAAAATACCATCTGTAATATATTTATTATAACGATTTATGACTAATTTATTATAGAACGGGAATGAATATCCACTTCTAACTAGCTTAGATACAGATATTAAATTCCTTCTGACTTCAGGTACATAAAGACACTCTTTAAGTACTAGGACTCTTCCACTAGATAATGACATTCGGCAAGTCCCGACGGTGACTGTTGCAACACTTGTATCAGATCCCATCTGGATGACTATCTCCCCTTCCTCAAGTTTTCTAGTTTCCTGAAACAAATGCAACAAATTGCATACACGAACAGAAGCACCAGAATCAATAACCGAACTTCCTTCTCTTCCAACGAGAAAGCTGGTTTCAATGATAAAAGTAGATTTCATACATGCTGGGGCTTTACCTTTGTCGACCGACTTTAGGTAATCCGGGCAATTACGCCTCCAGTGCCCCAGCTTTTTGCAGTGGTGACAGACGTCGGTTTTCTTCGACGCCATTAGAGTGGATGCATTAGAAGATGAGCCAACACTTTGTCCCTTCTTCTTTCTCTTCTAGGTTGGGCCCTTCCAAGAACCATGCTTCCGACCGCGCTTCCCTCTGACTTGTGCAACCATTGCACTGCCAGTGGGACCATCTTTCTTCATTACGTCTTCTGCAGACTTTAATGCAGCAAGAATCCCAGCATTTGTCAGTTCCAGCTTATTCATGTGGAATGACACCATAAAGTTATTGAAAGATTTGGGCAACGACAGCAGAATGAAATCGGATTGCATATCTGCATCCATTGTTGCTCCCAGAGTCTCCAGCTCTGACAAGTACCCAAACATTTTGAGTACATGCTCATGGACCGAAGTCCCTTCCTGCATCTTGCAGCGAACGAGTTCTTTCATAATGTTGTACCGCTGGGTGCGGTTAATGTCACCAAACATATCTTTTAGATTCTGCATGATTTCTTGGCAAGTACTCATCTCCACATGTTGTTTCTGAAAAACATTGGAGAGAGAACCCAAGATATAGAATCTAGCCAAGACATGATCTTCATCATACTTGTCATTGAATGCCTTTTCTTCCTTTGATTTAGGGTTTTCATGCTCGTCTTCAGAGAGCACATAACTGATGCACTCCGCCGAGAGTACAAGCTCCAAATTACGGATCCAATCCGAGTAATTTGGTCTGGTCAATTGGTTGACCTCCAGAAGCCTGCTCAGTGGGTTCATGGACTTCATTTTCTGAAATTGAGAATGCACTATATTAGAAAATATAATCATATATTCAGATTTATGATATTTGATTAATGTTTTTAAATCAAATTATTCTTGCAATGTCAACTTTGAAAGTTCATTCCCTTAATCACTTTCAAAGTAAGAGATATACTTACCTCTATATCTCAAGCAAGAATTGGGATCTCCTCTTTATCTTTGTTACATCCCAATAATATGAGAAATTGTAACTCCAATAAAGAGAAGAGGGAACACATTCAGCCTTGCAAGTCCAACTTGCATTTCCCAATTCGATCTTTAATGCCCAGGCCCACCACCCCTAAGGTGATGTTGACCCGTCATTAATTGAACCAATCGTCAACAGGAATAGAACCTGCTATGCGCAATCCAATATCGCCCCAATAATATGAGGATCCGATATTGGGGTCACTACGCTTACGACCTTACTCTTTTGAGAAGCAAAGAGTCCGATCCAGATGCGCTTGTATATAGGAGCTGTCACTTCGTACAGGTGACGATTCTGAAGATGCCGGTTTTAAGAAGTTGTTTTTATCGTGTTGTGCATTGTAGGCGGCAATCGGAAACGATCAAGAAAATACCACAAATGATTTATTCAATTTTTAGTATCGTGGTTTTTGTTTATTTTACTTGGGCAAGTCCCAAGGTCAATCACAAGGAGGCAAAGGAACAACCTAGAATTAAGTCTATCAAAGTTCGTGTTCAGTTTTCGAGGCGGTCTTTTTTTTGGAATTTTGAATGCAATAAAGGATGAAAAATGCAAATTTGGCCTTATTTTAGGGACTAAAATGTAAATTACGTTCAAATAATGTCCGAAAAATACGAAACTTGGTCACAATGTAAAGTATAATGAAATGGATGCACTGTAATTTTTTTTGGAATTTTTGGATGCAATATGAATTTTTTATGGATTTTTAAATGCAGACAAAATGATTTTCAATATTTAATTTTAATAAATATCAAACCTACTTATTTTCAAGGATCAAAATTATCTGAGATCTATCACTAGGTGACGGATCTCAGAAAAATCCTAAACCTCGAGAATGTGGGGTTTAATACCTACTAAAAATTAAATACTAAAAGATGCAAAATGATTTTTACAGGACAAAATATGCATGCAAATGCAAATCTTTTTGGGCACAATGTTAAGAGTAGTTAACTCTACAAGATGTGATTTTCCGAGAATTTTTAGAGCAACGGTTAATCAACTATGAATTTAAGAGCAAGAAATTGGGTAAAATATGCCAATTTTCACAAAACAATTATTTATTAAATAACCGTCCGTCACAAAAATACCCACAACATGTCAAAGCGTAGAGAATTAATTAACCAACATCATGCTATTTTTGGATTAATAAAATAATGTAGAGAGAAGGTTCAAAATTAAGGGGAAACACAGGGGTACAGATGCAATATAAATAAAATAAATAAGTAAAGCAAACTGCAGTGGGGGACTTGATTGTAATTACCAATAATAGAGGGGGGTCTTCTTGCAAATTTCTAGAGAGGCACGTGCTAGGCACGTGCCCTCTGGTCTTGGACTGAAGCGTGAATATAGAAATGTTTGGGGGCGTCTCTGCAATTTGCCCCAAAGGCACGTGCGTCGCACGTGACAGGGCTGACGTAGTTCCCCACGCACATGCAGATCACGTGCGCGGGGCCTCGGGTGTAGAGCGCCCGGCCGCGCGGCGGTGGTCCTGGCGGAGTAGGACCGGCCTCGGTGGGGTGGAGGTCGAGGGCTGGCGGCCGGCCAAGCCTTGGACGGTGGAAGTGGGGTGCTGCGTTCGTCGGAGGGGAGCTGGAGTCGATGAAGACGAGTCGAAGACGAAGGAGTGAAGCTGCTGACGCCGAAGGTGTTGATGGCGATGGCGTGGTTGGTGGAGGTCCGAGCAGGCGTGGTGGCCGACACACGGCCGTGGGGCGTCGAGGGCGCAGCAGCGACGGCGAGCGGAGTCGGCGAGGAGGTGATGGCGGTTGGTGTAGAGGGTGTCGGAGAAGAACGGTGTCGAGGCGGAGCAGCGATGAAGATCGGAGTCTTCGTCGATTGTCGGTGAAGAAGAGCGGTGGCGTCGAGGTGGAGACGGTGGTCTCGGAGGTGGAGCGGGCGAGATGGGGAGATAGAGAGAGGTAGAGGAAGAGAGAGAGAGGGTATACCTGAAGGAAGGCTCGACGGCGTTGGGAGTGGCCGGAGCGAGCAGCGGCGCTCGAGGTGGAGCTGCGACGAGGTCTGTCGACCTCGGATCACACCGATGGAGGGGGGCTCACCGGACTGTCACTACCGGAGAGGTGGCTCTTGGAGATTCAACGGCGGATGGGTTGGAGGAGGGCCGGCGGTGTTCCTTTTATAGGTTGCTGGGGTGCAAGAGATGGAAGGAGATCGGGGAAGGAATCGAAGGGGGTTTGATTGGATGGGGGAATCGGAGAGGGAGATCTGAAGGGGATGCGATTGGCGCCGGCGAGATATGGCCGCGAGATGCGCGGCGGTTTTCGCGGGGTTCGCGAGGCGGCGGAGGCTGATTAGGAAGGGGAGGGGGGCAGAGGAGGACGACGCGCAGGCGTCGTCCGATCGCGCGTGATCGGACGGTGCCTGTTGCGCCACGTGGCAGCGAGATGGGGAGCCGGTGGAGGCTCGTGCGGAGCACGTGCCTGGGGAGGCATGTGCGACGCACGTGCGTCCCTTTTTTATTTATTTATTTATTTATTTATTTATTTATTTATTTTAATAAATAAAAACCGATATATATAAAGCCCAAAAATGACTGACACGAGGCGACACCAGGTGCTGCCACGTGTCAGCCCCACAAAATTCGAAATTAAAAGATCTTGTAAAATCGATAAAAAATAGTAGATGACCTCGGATCGAAAAACTTTCTTCACGAAAATTGCTCGTCTCGATGAGATCTACAACTTTCATGAAGACATCAACACCAAAATCGGTAAATGTAAAAAGTGAATTTTTGGGGTATCCTATGTACATAGAATACCTTGATTTTTGGGTTTTATAAATTTTTTGTCATTTTTAAACAAGATAAAAATCCGGAAAAATATGGAAAAATCAAAGATAAATAAAAGACACTTAATTCTAATTTTTTTGGATTTTTATTGATTAAGAAAATATATACATAAAATACAAGGTCAAAACCGCGAAAATGTACAATGTACAAAAGAGGCCCAAAACCCAACTTTCACATATGAGCTCCGATTCATTTGAACTTGGTCTTGTTTTGAAGGTAATTGAATGCACATTAGTTCAAAAGTGAGTAGGATTAAATCGGACACTGGATGGAGAAGATATGTGGCTTTTAGTCCGAAAATCCTGAAATTAGGGTTTGGGTTTTTGGTCCACTTATTTGGGTTAGTTATTTTTTGTATTTTTCCTTTATTTTTGTTAGTGATATGTACACAGTGGAAGTGGTTTTGAGTTATTCAGAGTTAGCATGAATGAGTTAAAAATCCGGGAATTTAGGCTTATTTACAGGTTATTTTGGCTTGGATTTTTGGCTTCTTATTTTATGCAGATTTTTTTGCTAAAATGCCATTCTTATGAAAACATGCATGAATGCTAATTATGCAAAATAGATGCAAGAATGCTGTTGATTTTTAGGGATTTGAGCTTAATAAATGAGATTTAGAGTGATGAATACGAGATTCATCATCCCCCTATACTTAAACCATGCTCGTCCCTGAGCATAAAAAGAAAATGCCATGAGGTGAAATGAGATTGGGTTCCATACCAAGACCATGAGTTGAAGGTGAAAGTAAGCCTAAACTCAACCTTTGGATTATTTGTGTGTCGGAACTTCTGTGAGACTTAGGATTTTAAAATCAACAGCCCTCAAGTTCTACACATCATTGATACAGTTTCAGCTCAGAAGTCATCTTAGATCAATCATCTTCCCAAAGTATACTCTTTGAACATTGAATAACCGACTCTTGTGTGTGAAATATTTTAGCTCTTCCCACCCAGAATGCCGGACTACCGCGCAAGCCTCCTCTCCAATAACTCGTCCTCAGGGAGTCAGGTATTTCCTTCTAAGGTCTGTCGCGCTGTGTTCATAATCGAATTGGGGGGAGAAGATAGAAGAATGAGAAAAGAACTGGAGGGTGGCCAGTGTAGTCACCTCTCCCTGTGAAGATGGCCAGTGTAGCCGAGTCTTCACCAAGATCTGCAGGTTTCTGGAAGCTTGGACCTTTTTGGTCAGATTTTATTCGGTAGTTGCTTCTTTGTATTTGGAATTTTTGGTGGTTCTGCTTGGATCTTGTTGTGCCCCTACGGATATAGAATCTTTTGTTTCCGTACATTTTTTGGGGTCTTAGAAAAAATTGTGCCCAGCCGTCCATCCCTTTTCCGAAGCTTTATTTCAACCCGTACTCCGGTCTTTAGATTTCCACGCTACCAGAAAAGAAACTCACACAGTCTTCCAACATCCCTTCTGAGTTGAGCTAAGTGCATAGTGCGAGAGTACAAATTAATTCCCTATTCCAGAGTTGTACTCAGAATGAAGAGACCAGGTTAGACACTAAGAGTCAAATGTTGTACATTGTCATGTGGAACTCAAAGAATTAAGTCAAAGACCTGAAGACTCTAAAATCCTATTTCTCGGTGAAGTTCCTCTGAAAATTAGGTGGATTAAGATTAAGTCCAGACCACTCTCGGTTTCGGCTCATAACTCGGTTCAGAACCCAAAGACTTTTCACATATGCAAATGCGATGCTTGATGAAATGCGAGTGTGTGAAATGCAGACACATTTTTTTGTTTTTGATTTTTTTTAAAGAAAAACCCACCCCGTAAATACATATAGACTTACGCGAAAGTACGAGGTATGGCTAAAATATATACACAGTATATATACAGACCCCCCTATACTTAGCGAGTGTTGTGTCCTCAAAGCACAAGAAGCGTAAAGAAGACATAGCCCGGGCTACGTGTAAGAGGTTGAAAAAGGACAAGATTTACAAAATCGCCCCCCTATACTTAGACTGTGAATAGTCTAAGTATAGAAGAAGGGCGGAAAAGAAAAGAGAAAGAAAATGAAGCGGTCGGGTTATGTGAATGAGGATAGTATATACAGGTGGGTGTCGGTTCCCCCTATACTTAGGCTTTGGTCCGCCTAAGTATAGAGAAAGATGGATATGGAGTGAGCTAGAGATCGGAATGATATGAGGGAACTGGTATATACAGATGGCATCGGTCCCCCCCTATACTTAGGTCTTGACCTAAGTAGAGGAAGAAGTTGTACAAGGGGATCGATGTGTTGGGGAGGGAGGGTGGGTCTGATCTGATATATCGTCAATGTCCGTGCTTTGTGTGAAATAGATGACCTCAACTTGCACTGTATGTTCTTTGGATGATTCTATGTATGGCTTCAGTAATTGTCCATTCACTGAGAAAGGTTGTGCGTCATCTTTGAGTTCGGCAATGTCCACACTTCCATTGGTATGCACATCGATGACATCATAGGGACCCGTCCATTTCGATTTCAGTTTCCCATGAAAGATCTTTAATCGAGCATTAAACAACCAGACTTTCTGCCCAGGGACAAAGGTTTTATCTCGAATGTGTCTATCATGCCATTTCTTGACCTTGTCCTTATAAATCACACTGTTTTCATATGCTCGATTTCGAATTTCAATTAGCTCATTCAGATTTAGGTCTCGACATAATTTCCCAAGGTGACAACTCCAGTTCAACTTTTTGATTGCCCATTCAGATTTGTGAATCAGTTCAGCAGGAAGATGGCAAGGTTTTCCATAGATCATCCTAAAAGGTGAAGTGCCGAGTGGTGTTTTATAAGCTGTCCTATAGGCCCAAAGAACTTGATCCAACAGTTTTGACCAATCCTTCCTATCTGGACGAACCAACTTTTGAAGTATACTCTTCACTTCTCGATTAGAAACTTCTGCCATGCCATTAGATTGTGGATGATAAGGGTTGGCTATTCGATGTTCAAATTTGTACTCCTTAGCCAAAGATCTCATTTCCCTGTTCACAAAGTGGCTACCTCCATCAGAGATCAAAACTTTTGGTATCCCGAACCTTGCAATGATATTATCCTTGATAAACTTACAGACGGTTTTGCTGTCTGCAGTTCGGGTTGGAATAGCCTCTACCCATCTAGACAAGTAATCAACTGCTAACAAGATGTACTCAAATCCATTGCTATTGGGAAAGGGGCCCATAAAATCAATCCCCCATACATCAAAAACATCACAGAAAATCATTGGTTGCATGGGCATTTCGTCTCTATATCCAACGGTCCCTCCCATCCTTTGACAAATCGGGCAAGACCGTACAAAATCATTAGCATCACAAAATAAGGTCTGCCAGTAAAATCCACATTGGAGTATCTTGTGTGCGGTTCTCTTTCCCGAATGGTGCCCTCCAGCCTCGAGAGTGTGACAATGTGTGAGGACACTCTGGTATTCTTCCTGAGGAATACATCTTCTCCAGACACAATCCGCTCCTTCATAGAAAAGGAAAGGATCGTCCCAATGGTATTTTCTTGAATCCAACTTTAGTTTTTCAATCATTTTCTTTGTCCAACCCGAGGGAACCTTCTTGGAGACAAGATAGTTCACGATGTTGGAATACCATGGGGTTGAATCAATAGTGCAAACAGATTCGTCTGGAAAAGTCTCCTTAATAGGTCCAGTATCAGGATAATCATTTTTCTCAATTCGGGAAAGGTGATCAGCAACAACATTCTTTATTCCAGGTTTATCTTTGATCTCCAAATTAAATTCCTGGATTAACAAAATCCACCTCAAAAGTCATGCCTTGGCATCTTTCTTATCCATGAGGTATCTAATTGCAGTATGATCCGTGAAAATTGTCACCTTGGAGCCTAATATATATGATCTGAATTTTTCAAGGGCCCAAACAACCGCGAGCATTTCTTTTTCAGTCACTGTGTAATTTTTCTGTGCAGGATCCAATACTTTGCTCGCGTAGTGAATCGCATAAGGGATTCCATCCCGTCTTTGTCCAAGCACGGCTCCGACCGCAAAATCCGATGCATCAGTCATGATCTCAAAGGGAAGAGACCAGTCAGGAGCTTGTAATATCGGCGATTCACAGATTTTCTTTTTCAGGAGCTCGAAGGCCTCAAGACACTTGTGATTTACAATAAACTATGTTCTTTTCCTAAGAGCTCAGTCAGTGGGCGGGTGATCTTTGAAAAATCAGGGATAAACCTTCGATAAAATCCAACATGCCCTAGAAAGGACCGCACTGACTTGACGTTGGTTGGTGGCTCAAGTTTCTTGATCACATCCACCTTGGCAGGGTCGACCTCCATTCCCTTTCTGGAGATGACATGCCCCAACACGATACCCTCAGTCACCATAAAGTGACTTTTCTCCCAGGAGAGTACCAAATTAACCTCCCTGCATCTTTTGAGGACTCGGTCCAAGTGCGCTAAACATGTATCAAATGAATCACCATGGACCGAGAAGTCATCCATGAAGACTTCCAGGAAATCACCCACCATTTCGGCAAATACGACAATCATGCACCGCTGAAATGTGCCTGGGGCATTACAAAGCCCGAATGGCATGCGCTTGAAAGCGTAGGTACCGAAGGGACATGTAAATGTGCTTTTTTCCTGATCCTTGGGAGCAATAGCTACCTGATTGTAGCCAGAGTACCCATCAAGAAAACAGAAGAATGCTTTCCCTGCAAGTCTCTCCAAGATTTGATCAATAAATGGCAGTGGAAAGTAATCTTTCTTGGTCGCAGCATTCAGGCGCCTGTAATCGACACAGACACACCACGACGTGGGTACTCGGGTCGCGATCTCAACCCCTTCCTCGTTGGTGACCATCTGGATTCCCGACTTCTTCGGGACGACATGAAGGGGGGCCACCCACTTGGAGTCAGAGATGGGGTATATGAAACCTGCTTTGCACCATTTCTCTATCTCTTTCTTAACCACTTCCCGAACATTGGGGTTTAATCTTCTCTGAAATTCACGGAAAGGCCTTGCATTATCCTCAACATAAATTTGGTGCGAGCAGAGAGCAGGGTTGATTCCGACGAGATCTGACACAGTCCAACCGATGGCTTTTCGATTTCGCTCAAGGACTTCTAGAAGCTTAGATTCTTGATCCATGGTTAAAGATGAGCTGATGATCACAGGGAATTTATCTTTGGGTCCATTGAGAAATGCATACTTCAGGGTGGGAGGGAGAGGTTTCAGCTCTGGCAAATCTGCATCATCAATCAAATCTGGCTGAAGGTCTTTTAAGTCTGGCTCAGTGATTGTTGGTGGTTGATCATTCTGTGAGATGCTAGCCACTGGTCTTGAAGAAAAGTGAGTCGGATCGCAAATGTAGTGCGGTAATTCAGCCAAAGCTGCGTCCGACTCGTCATTGATTTTTTCGAAGAGGATGGGATGGACCAATCCGAAAGGTGTTCTGTGTCATCAAGATTGTACAGGTATTCAGATTTGTCAGGTAAAAGATCACACACTGTATGGTGCATTGTTGCTTCTTCTGATGTGATGGTATCCATGTGAAGATCTGGCAGTTGGTCCCAAGGTCCCATAGTGCTAATCAGGTTACACTCAGATGTTTCAGCCTCTTCAGTGGTGGATTCGGAATCGGGTCTTTGCCATTTTGTTTGTCTCATTTCCAGATCCACTTCTCCGTCTAGGGAGTGGAATTTCATCATTCCGGTGCCGTAATCGAATACAGCCTTGGCGGTTCGTAAGAATGGTCTTCCCAAAATGATTTGCGATTCTTTCCAATGGTTCGGGGTCTCCATGTCGAGAACAGTGAAGTCCACTTTGTATTCAGTACCCTCAACCATAATGATAACATTTTTCACTTCTCCCTTAGGTCTTTTAGTGGATTTGTCAGCGAATTGGAGTATAGATAGCGATTTTTGAAGAGGTCCTAACTCCAATCGGTAATATAAGGCCAAGGGGAGAAGATTGATGGAAGAACCATTGTCAAGAAGTGTGCGTGCGAATGCGATACCGCCAATGCGGCTTTCCACATAATGAGCACCCAGATCTCTTTTCTTCCTTGGTAAATGCTGGTTTCTCACGCATTTGGTAGTGGCCACTGTCAGAACATGAGTCTCCACAAATTGGTTTGTTTTCTTTGTGCGGGTCCGGGTAGGAGTACATTTCATTTTCAGATAGTTCTGGAATGCAGGGTTACTGGCCACATATTGATCAAAGGGCACTTTTACGTTGATGTTTTGTTGACAAAATTTTTCCATCACTGGGTCACTCTGGATAGTTTTCTTGTGTCTTCCCTTCTTAAGCGCATGGGGAAAAGGAATGGAAGCATTTGAGACAGGAGAGAGAGATCCAGAATTATAAATAAGAGCATCTTTATTGAATTTGGAGTTCTTATTACAATCATAATGTTCTGGATCATCATGTTGCTGAAATAGTGACAAAGGTATTTTCGCAGCAACTAGAGGTTCAAGGTCCTCTTTATTCTCCATAGATGCTTTTCCCTTCCTTCGGGCAGAAATCCTCGGGTGTCCTTCATCTTCATCCTCGGAAGTATCCTCCGGTTGATCTTCTGAGTCATGTTGGTCAGCTTCCTTCGCCCGGTCAGGTACGACCACGGTCCTTCCGCTCCTGAGGGACATGGCATTGATATTGTTAAACGAAAGGGCCTCGTGTTCAGATGTAGAAAAGTCTGAGTAATATACCTGATTGTTGTGTTGAGATGATTGAGATTTGTTCAAGCTATTGGGGTTAGCTTGAACTTGAGCGGGAATGGCTGTGACAGGGGCTGTATGTTCTTCCTTCCAACGGGATAGACGATTAACGTCTACCCGTAGGTCGTACAGTTCACTTCGGAAGCTGCGAATTTCCTCCAGCATTTGTCTTTGGATATCAATCGAGTCTTCTGGAGGTTTGGATGATCGAGATGCTTGATTTGGAGCTTGGTATTGTTGACGATGTTGTTGAGGTTGGTTCTGACGGTCGTGTGGCTGCTGCTGCCTTGAGGGCTGATTGTGTTGTGGAGCGGCATTGTAGGAGTTGGGTGGACGCTGATATTGCTGACGGTCCCCCAGATTACCCTGTCGGGTATTATCCTGTGTGTACCAGATGCCGTTTATCTCGAAAGTCAGAGGCGGGGCTTCTATGACTGTCTCAGCTGGAGGAGGTGACTGATGGGACGGTTGGACGTAGGATTGGTCCTGAGTCCATGGTTGCGGTTGTCCAGAGCCTGGCTGCTCTTGGACATGATGCACATGATAAATTGGGACCGTAGGAGCAGTAGGCATCCCGATCTTAGACACCTTCTCAGTGAGTTCCTCCATTTGTTTTGGAAATTGAGAGAGTCGGTTGTCGATGTCGTTCACTCTTTTATCCACAATTGTTAATTTGTCTATGATGATGTTCATGTTGGGCAGCAAGTCCTCTGCTATTTCTGCGACCGTTTGTTTCCCTCCTTTGGCTTGATAGTTGTTCAGTGAATCAGTGTAAGATCTACTAGCAATTTGTGAACGGCTAGTCTCCGCCATTTGCTCCAGTATTTTCCAGACGGTATCAGCTCCTCGGGATGTGTAGTTTCCTCCACAGGCAACGCTGACAAGGCCCTGAGTCCCGTGGTTAAGGCCAGAATAGAGGGATTGGACCAGGATGTTATTATCTAGGTCATGACAGGGACATTTTTGCAGCAGATCTTTGAATCTATCCCATGCATCACAAAGTGGTTCATTTGGCATCTGAGAGAAGCTAGTGATGCGAGTCCTCATTTGATTGGTTCGACTCAAGGGGTAGAATTTCTTTAAGAAGAGGTTCTTGAACCTATCATAGGTGGTCACCGTCACTCCCAAATTTTTCACCCAGTAATCTGCCTTACCCTTCAAGGCGAAAGGTAATGCCGTGAGACGGATATAGTCTTGGCTGACTTGTGGGTGCCTCTGATTAGAACAGATTAGCTCCAAATCACGCAGGAATTCATAGGGCTCTTCATTTGAATTACCATGAAATTGTGGTAATTGATTTATGAAGTGTGGCTTCAGTTCATGGTGAACCTCAGGTTGAGGTGGCTGCAAGTAATTTATGACCCTATATTGCCCGGGATTATATGCAGCGTCCATTGGTGGTTCTTCCTCTGCATGCATTCTTTCCAATTGTTCCCTCATCAAATTTTGCTGCTGCTCAGATGCAGCCAGCCTTACGAGAATCAGTTGCATCGGATCTTCATTTTGGTCATCTTCGGGATTGTTCCTCCTTGGGGCCATTTTTTGAATGTTCTTCTTTTCACCTTTAGATTGTGAAAAATAGGAGTCAATAGTTTGAAGAGAATTATTAGATGAAAAGTCCAGGGGAAGGTGGTTCTGAGTAAGAGTGGTTCAGATTATTTGAGATTGGAAAGTTTGTGGTAGTCAGAAAGGGGTTACCACAATTTTCCATTCTTGAATTTCAAGAGATTATCAAGAGATGAATGGATGTTGATCAAATCAAACACAATACAAATTCTTTTTCACCAACTCACACAGTGAAGGTCGTAAGAGATCGAGCAATTTTCTTGTCAATTTTAAATTGGTGAGAATTCAAGTCTTGCAAGCCATTTAAACGAGCTGTTAGGTTTGGAGCTGGGCTCTATCCTAGTGTGCGTCTCTCTCCTCGCTGCAAGATAAATCAAACAATGTCGGGGTTGCTCTCCCGCAGAAATTCTTGATTTTATGGGTTATTTGAGATCAGATATATTTAGCAGTCCCGATTTTAATGAGGTGATCACTGAAAGATTAGATGAGCACAAATACACGTCTATCGTCCAGTCCCAATTTCCTTTAAAGTTATGTTATAAAACAAGAGGGAGGAATTCGAGAAAAGCCGATGCACGCGGAAAACTATGATGAATGCTCAGTTAGAAGACTTACAGTGAATCCTCGCAATCTCCATGTGGGATGCTAGACAGAATTTAAATTATTCTATATGATGTGCAAACCGATGGAAAAACCGCACCTAAGCAGAAAGTTCTATTAGCGGGAAGAATTGATTTAAATTTTTGGCTAAATTGAACGATCTATGTGCGTCTCGATTAAAGTGTAGTGTGGCTTAAGATCCTACGAGCACAAGCAAAAATATAAAAGCTCTAAGAGCCGTATGTGCAGGTCTATCCTATTCGCCACTCAAGTCGGGCCCCACCCTCGCCGGAGAGTGAAACAGGCCACGACACACCACAGAATAAAGTCAGAGGTCTTTCTACACACGCGAGAGTCCAAACGGACACCGTTGTAAAATTACAAAAATTAAAAATTGCAGGAAATAAAAACCTAGACTCTACGCTCTCTCACGACTCGACTCGATCTTAAATTAATTGTGGTCTTTGCAAGAGTCGGTGAAGTTGCGTCGGTTATTGAAAACCGCTCCACGTACAAGGTACCTCGCAATAAAAATAAGAGAGAAATTGTAAGAGAGTGACTCAAAATAATATGAAAAATAAATGCTGAAAATAAATTGCAGAGAAAAAATGGAATTTACAATGAAAAGTTCGGGGGTCAGACTACCCGAATGCGGAAAACCGAAAAAATTTTCAAACAAAAATCTAAGTCGTTTGCCTCCCCGGCAACGGCGCCATCTGACGATTCCGAAGATGCCGGTTTTAAGAAGTTGTTTTTATCGTGTTGTGCGTTGTAGGCGGCAATCGGAAACGATCAAGAAAATACCACAAATGATTTATTCAATTTTTAGTATCGTGGTTTTTGTTTATTTTACTTGGGCAAGTCCCAAGGTCGATCACAAGGAGGCAAAGGAACAACCTAGAATTAAGTCTATCAAAGTTCGTGTTCGGTTTTCGAGGCGGTCTTTTTTTTGGAATTTTGAATGCAATAAAGGATGCAAAATGCAAATTTGGCCATATTTTAGGGACTAAAATGTAAATTACGTTCAAATAATGTCCTAAAAATACGAAACTTGGCCACAATGTAAACTATAATGAAATGGATGCACTGTAATTTTTTTGGAATTTTTGGATGCAATATGAATTTTTTATGGATTTTTAAATGCAGACAAAATGATTTTCAATATTTAATTTTAATAAATATCAAACCTACTTATTTTCAAGGATCAAAATTATCTGAGATCTATCACTAGGTGACGGATCTCAGAAAAATCCTAAACCTCGAGAATGTGGGGTTTAATACCTACTAAAAATTAAATACTAAAAGATGCAAAATGATTTTTACAGGACAAAATATGCATGCAAATGCAAATCTTTTTGGGCACAATGTTAAGAATAGTTAACTCTACAAGATGTGATTTTCCGAGAATTTTTAAAGCAACGGTTAATCAACTATGAATTTAAGAGCAAGAAATTGGGTAAAATATGCCAATTTTCACAAAACAATTATTTATTAAATAACCGTCCGTCACAAAAATACCCACAACATGTCAAAGCGTAAAGAATTAATTAACCAACATCATGCTATTTTTGGATTAATAAAATAATGTAGAGAGAAGGTTCAAAATTAAGGGGAAACACAGGGGTACAGATGCAATATAAATAAAATAAATAAGTAAAGCAAACTGCAGTGGGGGACTTGATTGTAATTACCAATAATAGAGGGGGGTCTTCTTGCAAATTTCCAGAGAGGCACGTGCTAGGCATGTGCCCTCTGGTCTTGGACTGAAGCGCGAATATAGAAACGTTTGGGGGCGTCTCTGCAATTTGCCCCAAAGTCACGTGCGTCGCACGTGATAGGGCTGACGTAGTTCCCCACGCACATGCAGATCACGTGCGCGGGGCCTCGGGTGTAGAGCGCCCGGCCGCGCGGCGGTGGTCCTGGCGGAGTAGGACCGGCCTCGGTGGGGTGGAGGTCGAGGGCTGGCGGTCGGCCAAGCCTTGGACGGTGGAATTGGGGTGCTGCGTTCGTCGGAGGGGAGCTGGCGTCGATGAAGATGAGTCGAAGACGAAGGAGTGAAGCTGCTGACGCCGAAGGTGTTGATGGCGATGGCGTGGTTGGTGGAGGTCCGAGCAGGCGTGGTGGCCGACACACGGCCGTGGGGCATCGAGGGCGCAGCAGCGACGGCGAGCGGAGTCGGCGAGGAGGTGATGGAGGTTGGTGTAGAGGGTGTCGGAGAAGAACGGTGTCGAGGCGGAGCAGCGATGAAGATCGGAGTCGTCGTCGATTGTCGGTGAAGAAGAGTGATGGCGTCGAGGTGGAGACGGTGGTCTCGGAGGTGGAGCGGGCGAGATGGGGAGATAGAGAGAGGTAGAGGAAGAGAGAGAGAGGGTATACCTGAAGGAAGGCTCGACGGCGTTGGGAGTGGCCGGAGCGAGCAGCGGCGCTCGGGGCGGAGCTGCGACGAGGTATGCCGACCTCGGATCACACCGATGGAGGGGGGGCTCACCGGACTGTCACTACCGGAGAGGTGGCTCTTGGAGATTGAACGGCGGATGGGTTGGAGGAGGGCCGGCGGTGTTCCTTTTATAGGTTGCTGGGGTGCAAGAGATGGAAGGAGATCGGGGAAGGAATCGAAGGGGGTTTGATTGGATGGGGGAATCGGAGAGGGAGATCTGAAGGGGATGTGATTGGCGCCGGCGAGATATGGCCGCGAGATGCGCGGCGGTTTTCGCGGGGTTCGCGAGGCGGCAGAGGCTGATTAGGAAGGGGAGGGGGGCGGAGGAGGACGACGCGCAGGCGCCGTCCGATCGCGCGTGATCGGACGGTGCCCGTTGCGCCACGTGGCAGCGAGATGGGGAGCCGGTGGAGGCTCGTGTGGAGCACGTGCCTGGGGAGGCACGTGCGACGCATGTGCGTCCCTTTTTTATTTTTTATTTTTTTATTTATTTATTTATTTTTTTTAATAAATAAAAACCGATATATATAAAGCCCAAAAATGACTGACACGTGGCGACACCAGATGCTGCCACGTGTCAGCCCCACAAAATTCGAAATTAAAAGATCTTGTAAAATCGATAAAAAAATAGTAGATGACCTCGGATCGAAAAACTTTCTTCACGAAAATTGCTCGTCTCGATGAGATCTACAACTTTCATGAAGACATCAACACCAAAATCGGTCAAATGTAAAAAGTGAATTTTTGGGGTATCCTATGTACATAGGATACCTTGATTTTTGGGTTTTATAAATTTTTTGTCATTTTTAAACAAGATAAAAATCCGGAAAAATATGGAAAAATCAAAGATAAATAAAAGACACTTAATTCTAATTTTTTTGGATTTTTATTGATTAAGAAAATATATACATAAAATACAAGGTCAAAACCGCGAAAATGTAAAATGTACAAAAGAGGCCCAAAACCCAACTTTCACATATGAGCTCCGATTCATTTGAACTTGGTCTTGTTTTGAAGGTAATTGAATGCAAATTAGTTCAAAAGTGAGTATGATTAAATCGGACACTGGATGGAGAAGATATGTGGCTTTTAGTCCGAAAATCCTGAAATTAGGGTTTGGGTTTTTGGTCCACTTATTTGGGTTAGTTATTTTTTTGTATTTTTCCTTTATTTTTGTTAGTGATATGTACACAGTGGAAGTGGTTTTGAGTTATTCAGAGTTAGCATGAATGAGTTAAAAATCCGGGAAGTTAGGCTTATTTACAGGTCATTTTGGCTTGGATTTTTGGCTTCTTATTTTATGCAGATTTTTATGCTAAAATGCCATTCTTATGAAAACATGCATGAATGCTAATTATGCAAAATAGATGCAAGAATGCTGTTGATTTTTAGGGATTTGAGCTTAATAAATGAGATTTAGAGTGATGAATACGAGATTCATCAACAGGCGTCTCCTATATACAATCCCTGGCGACGGAAACCCTTCACCTTGACGGGAGACTATGGATGTCACTTATGTGATCCTCCACCTCTTATTCAAATTCAATTAATTACCATGAATCACATCCGTATAATTAATTCTTTCAAGGGAATTATCAACTCTAATCATATTAGAGTATTCTAATTGGACATAATCAATTCAATCATATTAAATTAATTATCAATCTAATTTAATCAATCAAACTTGATTGTTATGCTTGAATATATATGGTATTATTCTCAAAGTATGCATTAATTTGTATTTTAATAATTAGAATAATACAACTTAATCCTTCAGACATTATCTCGGCCCTACCCGCTGTCATGGCCAGTGCAGGCGAGAGTGGGACGGACCACATACGTTGCAACCCGCTGCCCCAGCGATCTCCGATTAGTCACCATATCCGCCTCGGGAAAGGATAATGCCAAATTGATTAATTTGTACTTGATATGATCATCGGTCTTCAACCGAAATTATACCATATAGTAATCAAAACAATTTTGATTATAAGAAAATTTGCTAGACAAATTCCCAATCCTTTTCAAGCAAGGAGTTTGATTATTTTGTGTTTCCAATTATGATCTAGATCACATCTAATCAATTAATTGGTTGAGGCCAAGTCAATTAAGGAAATAATCATCTTCCAATATTTCACAAATATTTTCATAATTATTTCTTGAAATTAATAATTAATTTCATTAATTGACAATCACATGGTTCTTGATTAGGACTGTAATTTCAGCAGTGACCCCTACTTACTAAAATTAGCATATCTCAATCATATTAAATCCAAATTAGACAAAATCAATTTTCATGAATTTCTAATTTGAGTTAGGACAGAACCCAAGTGATTTTTCACGCATTTCGAGGCAAGTCTAAACAGAAATTAACATTTTAATCACGTTCAGATCTACAGATCCCGCAACAGTGCATACATGTTCATTAAAACAACCATATCTCGAGCATACGAAATCCGATTTACGCAAACTCAGATCCTATAGTTTCCTTATTTAATGGGGAACAAAATCCAAGTATTAAATTCGTGTTTAAACAATTTAAACAGTGCCTAATTTATTTACTAATCAGATCTGCGAAATCAAATGCGATAAAAACTTTTGCGACCTTAACGAACCCAAGTCGTCCTCGGTTAGCGAATCATATTCGAAACCGTCGACCTAAGGATCTGATACCACTTGAAGGATATGGAAAAAATCCTCAAACGCATCACAGAAGCATGATCGTCGTATCGGATTCGACGGAGAACGACTAGTCGTACTAGTTGTTCGGTGCAGCGGAATTTAAAAATTTTCATGCGATGAAACCATATGATCCAAGAACGATTCTCAGATCGTTTCATCTATAACCATAACAAGTATAATGCAATACCTCTTGAAGTGTGGTTGATCGAGTCTCTTAAAAAAGAGACCTCCGGTCTCAAGTCCGATCGTCGGAGTAACGGCTTGCGAGCGCGGGGATGAGTCGTGGTGTCCTCGCAATCCAACAAGTTGATCCAAGCATGGTTACCTCTGATCTCGTCGCATGAGATCGAACGTCTCCTTTGTGAGCGAAGCACTCCAAGTAGACGGAGAACCGTAGAGCGTCGAAGCAGCGGCGCGGTGGCGTAGGCGTCGACGGCTCTCGCCTCTAGGGTATGGTGGACGGCCACCAAGAAGAGGGAGAGAGAGGGCTGGCGTGTGAGGAGAAAAAGAGAGAGAGATGTGTTCTACAATAGCATGTAAGTAGAGAGCAAGGTATGCCTCTCTATTTATAGGGTTTTGGGATCCATGGATCTCAATCCATGGGATATATAAAATCAATGGATGAGATTGATTTATGACAATCCAATGGTCAAGATTGTTGTTGGTAAAAGCCAACAACTTGTGATTTAATTTTGATTAAATATATTTGATAAATCAAATATATATTAATACCAAATTAAATCAATCAAATAAGGAGTGAAATAAAAAGGAGATCATACATCCCCATAAAGGGGAGTGGACGGCCACCAATCCCACAAGGGAATTGGGTGCCGCCACCCCCTTTCTTAATGGGGAGGGTAATCTCATGGATTCCCATGAGATTGCACATCTCCTTGATTTTCTCTCTACTTATTTCCAACAACTATTTGTTGGGATTTTTATTCACCAAAATAATTCTCAATTAATTTTGGGAATATTGCAATCTTGACATTGGAAAATTGTGAATCACATTCACAACCCAAAACAAAATGTAATTTACATTTTCAATTAAGTAGACAATGTGTATCCAATACACATTAATAATTAATTTACAAATATAAATTACAATTAGCTCTCTCTAATACATTATAAATCACATTTATAATATATGAATAATTGGATATTACTATCCACATTATTCTTATCCATAATAATTAAATCACATTTAATTATATTGGATAATTCCTCATACATCATGATAATTAAATCACATTTAATTATCTATTTCTCATTGCTTAGATCTTATGGAATTGTTCTTAAACCATTTAAGAACAATGCTATTTCTCCTTAGATACTTGGAGATAAGGACAGGGCGATTGTATTGTTCCACGTATGGTGACTTGGATATTGAGATCATATCTCAAATACGGATCCCATGGACCTCTTCATAGATGCTTGATTAAATCAAGACCGTAAACCTAATCTTCTCATTGCATCTGAATCTCATTCAGATCAATGTCAAGTACATGGACTAAGATTAGGTCACTTCTCTAATGAGAGGAGTCACTAAAATTCAGACCGGTGCCATCACTCCCTCGGAATGGAAGCGTCATGGTTATACAATCGTTTATGATCAAATCACCCTCAGGTATTCCTAATACCTGTACATCTTGCATACTGGAAGACTCATGATCATCATGAAGATATAGATCACTTTTGCACTGTCATCTTCATCGTCTGATCACTAAGTTTCTCATTCTTGGTCCTTGGGATATGGTATAGATCATATGCTTTAACAAAGCATATATCTTACCTTCATATTCATATCATGCTTCTAAAGCATGACGACCATGCATGGAATTTGGTCAATCCCAATACCTCATGAGTGAGCTCATGTCTCCCGGTTCACAAGTGAACTTGTATGATCCCTTTGAGAGATCATATTAATCATATGCCCTTACATGCACACTAGCTCGCCGGTATATAGACCTTGGATAGGTCATCAACCTACTGGTCTGCAAAATGTACATACTCAGACATATAGCAATACATCTGTCTCTGGTCAGAGGATGTTTGCCTATGATGTGACAGTATTCATCATAGGTCTTTGGTTATCTCGATCTTGTTAAGTCAACTCATTGACTCAACTAATCTGACACCTCCGAATCACTATTCCCATATAGAGGACCTGCATCAAGAGGTCGATCAGATATCAGCCTAACGAGAAAAGGATTGCCATCTCCTTCTCAGGCTGGAGATCACTACTTATCAATCATTGATGATGCTTGACGAGTCCTCTATCTAACTCCTTAGATATTCATCCAAGCATCAGCCTCTATGACTCAATCAATGAATCAACAGCTATATGATTATCAAGTTGGCCATGGTACATAACCCTTATTGTACAGAGGGACCTTATAGTGCATTCATTCATTCAATATCAGAACGGGAGTGAAACATAATCAATAACTTTTATTGATAAATCATTTATTACAATAACATTTATTATAGGAATGGTTCACCTCGGGCTCACATTGCTAACACGGGCCACGTGTCGACATCTGGAAGGCTCGGCTCTTGGCTCGGGTTGCCCGAGCCTATAGGTTAGGCATGAGGCTCATATGACCCACGTGGCATCATATGGATCGTCAGATCGTAAGGATCGGACGGTAACTGTAACATCGTCTTCCGTTGTAGGTCTCCAGAGGTGGCTGCACTCCGGCAAGTCCATATTTCCTCCATCATGCTTTGTTCGCACGCTTAACGACTGAGAAAGATTGCTGAGGTGGTCACGAAGGGGCGGGCGGTGTGGTGAGGATCTGAGAGTGATTGGAGTGGCCAATCGATGTCTCCTCACCAGAGATAAGACGTGAGATCAGAGCACAAGCGTAAGCTCTGGTCATTGAAGCACATGTAGGAGTTAGAAGTGTGCAAATCGTGTGTGCATATGATGTGAGTGAGATGGGTGTCGGGCGGAGGTGAAGAAGGTTGTAGTTCGGTGGGTTCCTCCGCTGTGAAGTTGGAGGAAAGGAGTGGGGGTGGGTGGAGCTCCTAACAGAAGAAGAAGGCTATCAGCGAGGTCAGCGAAGATGCTGGTGGTAGGGCAGAGCTAGGTGGATGGTCAGGCGATGGCGAGTTGAAGTGGATACAGTGGAATAAAAGTGAGAAAACACAAGCAAAATGAGGCATATGTACTTGGAGGATTCGAGGAAGAAGAAGAGGCGGAGCGGAGCCTGAACTAGGCTTCTGTGAAGTCAGGGGTCTTCTCTCATCATGCTTAGCCTAAGGTACGGACCTCGGCGGTGCCCGAGGGCGACCGCAATCATGGCCAAGTTGACCATGGGTCAACACTAGGGTGAATGGCCATTGTCGCCAATCCACCCACCTCTATCTGTCACAGGGAGGTCGAGGATGGCTAGGTTGTACCCTAGGAATGGTGGATGAGGAACTAAGGTGGTGGAGGAGGGCCTTTTATAGGAGGGGCTCGGTCGTTCTGGTGGAGTGTCAGAGGGTTTTGCAACGGCCATAGAAATAAAGAGGAGTATGGAGGGGGTGTTGGGGGGTTACACGAGGAAGGTGGAGGAATGGGCTACACGTAGGTGGCGTTACGAAGGAAGAGGGTGATCGGAGGCACCTTCCAAAATAGGAAGGGGGTGGAGGGAGACACGGGCATAACGCCTGGTGGCGGGGGTTCTGGAGGAAGATGATTGGTGATAGCTGTTAGATCTTGCGATCCAACAATCTAGGTAGGTGATGAATCTCCATTTCATCACCTTTATTCTATCATTTTGGCCCTGAAAACCCTAGCTAATGCATGTAAATAACATTAATTGTCCATAATAGCATTCATTATTTATTGCATCTATTGTATATAAAATAAGGTTTTAATGTTAAAATTATAGAATAAAGAGAAGAAAAGAAAATGGAATAAAATATTGCAAATATTTTATGACCCTGACCTCGAGACCAAGTCCAGAATGGAATTGGTCGACAAGGAATAAAGTAGGGAGAGATAAGGGCCAAAAACACAATAAATACCTCATTTATTTATTCTTGATTTATGCATTTTTTAACCTATTTTGTATCTAATTATTTATTCATCAAATAAAGAAACTTTGTACATAAAAGTTGTAGATAATAACATAAATAAAAATACAAAATAAGTTTGTACAAAAATAATATACGGTGTACAGGTTATACCCATAATAAAAAACTAGAAACCAAACTTCACAGACCTATATCTTCCAAATAAAAACTCAAAATCTATAAAAAATCACCTCTAATTGTATATAACTTTTCAAGAGATATTTAATGGTGGTGGTTTTATATTTTTTGGAGTTACTGTGCAAGAGATAGGTTTTGGGCCCCTATTGTACATAGTATCGATTAAAATATTCATTATTCAATATTTTTATAAATTTATATTTTTAGAATTTTGTAAATAATATACATAATGCATGTACATATTGAAATTTAAAGAAAACCAAAAAGAAAACCTCAAATAAAATAAGTCTATGTAATTATATAGGCAAAATACCTATATATGACTTATATATAAATAAAAAGGGGGTTTCATTCTTTTATTCATTTATATTTTTATTAAATTGTAAATATTATCTATATTCATTAAAAATGTAAATCCAAAATAAAACCCAACAAAATTCATTAAATAAATAAAATGTATATAAAATACAGGTAAAATACCTATATGTATACCTACATATTATATATACCTATTTATTTAAATATGCAAAAAAATTCATAAAAATCAAATAAAAATGTAATTATACTCACAAAATTAAGTTATAAATATATAAAATAAGAAAATGAAATAATAAAATAAAATATATAAAATAAAAATAAAAATACACAAAATATAGGTCAATATACCTATAAACACTCATAAAAATAAATTACTAATAAATAAAGCCAAAATATAAATGAAAATCATATTAAAATACTACATAAAATAATAAACATTTTTTATTTTATACTCAAAAAAATAAAATCATTTGCTATTTTCAATTAATTATTTTCTAATATAAATCTCTGTTTTGTCCTGTAGCGCCCTACGTGGACCAATCAGGGGCAACGGACCGTTGACCTCTGGCCAAACTGTCCCATCCGCGTCTCTGACCTGCCAGACCTGGTGAATCCCGATTTTCTTGCTTTTTCATGGGCATCTCGTCCATCGATCGAATTCACTTCCTTCACAAGAATTGTTGCTGGATCATTGTACAATCACGCCAACATCTTAGATTGCTCGTAAACACATCGGATTCTTTGATTTCAGCCGGTCAATAAGGGTGCCTCGTGATGTTTATAAATAAGAAGCTCCGACCTCCTTCACAAATTTGGTCAGTTTTAGTCTTCTCCCTTCCTCGTATTCGGTCCTGGAGGTTTCCTCGTGATAGGAGGAGGTCTTTGGCGCCTTGAATCGGTCGGAGGAGGTGGGAGCTGCACCCACGACGGAGCTCCGGCGACGCCACGCTCCCTGGTTCCCCACCAGGTATTGAGCAACTTTTCTTGCTTTATTAGATAGAATTTTAGTCTAGCATTTATTTCTCACATTTAGTTTAGTCTTTAGCTAAGTAAATTGCCCAATTTCGGTCGAGTCGTAGTTCGTCGGAGCTCCTCTTCGGCAACGACTCCCGTCCCATCCAGCTAACCTCCGACGCTCGTATCACTCCCATCTCGTTCCCTATCACTTTCTCGCTCATCCGCACGCCTCCGATCAACCGGAGCCCTCGTGGCCCCGCGAAACGAGGTTCCAACTCCGCCGCTCGCTGGAACCTCGTCGCCCACCTTCATTTATGCGCTAAAGCTTCAAACCCCAGGTCGAGGAGCTTCGCCTCGAGCCTATGGTTCTTCCTGTACAGGTCTGAACGTGAATGGAGCCCTTTTGAGCTTGATTGATTCCAGGAAGAGGTTCCTGGAGGTCCTCCCCTTCCTCGAGCTCGCCTGATCGCTTGGGACCTCCAGGAGCCAAGTGGAGACGTCTGCCGATGCGGGGACCTTCCAAGCATGCGTAGAACCACCGGAGGTGAGGGAGAAGGCGGGAAGTGCCGGCTATTCGTGATCGAAGCTCGTCGCGCGCGAGCTTCGTCCCTGTTCGTCCACCTTGCTTCATCGCCTTCCGATCAAGATGAAGGCCCCAGGCGTAGCAGCAGCCGTTGGATGCCAATCCTTGCGACCGCCAGATCTCACCTAGAGATCTAATCTTGTGCATCCAACCACGAAGCGTCATCGATCGTTAGATGGGCGATACGTGTATAAGTGAGGAGCCATCGGTCGTCCATCCACGCTTAAGAGGGATAATTTACACTTTGAGCCCCTGCCTTTTTGTTTGTATTATTTAGTCCATTAAATATTATATAACGTCTAAAATAAAGTGGGTATTTTGTAAAAAGACCCCTGGGTTTTTGGTATTTACATCGAGGTCCATTCCACGTCAGATCATGTGCGGTCCCACGTGTGTTAAAAAAATTTCATGGATGCCCATGTATTTATTTGTATTTCGAAAAGGTTCATTAAATAGAATTCACTGTGTTATATTTTTGTGAAATTTGTACGCAGACCCCTAACCTTTATGATATTGCATTTTGGTCCCTGTGCGTGTGAGTCACGTGTAGTCCCACGTGATTGGGAAAATTGCAAGGACCCCTTGGCAGGTTTTGATATTTTTATTTGGTCCTGAAATTTCATGTTAACATTCAATATTTTTGGTTTATTTGCACAGGACCCCCCCCCTCGAACTTTATTTTATTTGCAAAAATGCCCCTGCCAGTGTTGGAATTTCTTTTTGCTTTCCCTATTTATTGCATGCATCTCTAAAATTCCAAAAATCACCAAAAAATTACCAAAGGTGCATGGTTCATTGTATTATCACACTATATTTCTATTTTGCATTTTTATTGCCATTTCATATTTATAAAAATTCAAAAACATGAATATTTGCTACTGTTTACATTAGAAAACCCTAAAAGAATATAAAAACTTCTTGAAAAATTCCCAAAAAAATATATGGTGTGATTCTTAGTGTGATTGATTTTCTGACCAAAAATCACTGAAAAATATAAAACAAAACTCCTTAAAATTAGAAAACCCCAAAAACCTTCATAAAAATATTAAAAATCCCAGAAAAATCATAAAAATACAATCTTTGTTTCTAAATTTTCTGTATTTTGTTATCTTTATTTTAAAATTAACTTGAGGAATTTTCGACACTATTTGATATTATTCTTCCTCACTTTAATTTCGGCCAGCAATATGTTTCATTGTTCACTTGTATTTTTTACTATTAAAAATACCCAAAAAATTAGTAAAAATCCAGAAAAAGCAGAATAACATTAAAAAAATATAGAAATCACAAAAATATTTTATTTACTATATTTTGAGTATTTTACCTATTTTCATCTCTCTTTTATCTCTCTTTTATTATATAATCTATATGACCTTATTTCTTAGTTCAAAAAGAAAATATAAAAATAAAAAAATAATAATACAAAAAATTAAAAATTAAAAATCAAATAAAAATTATAAAACCAAAAAAACAACAACAACAACAAAGCCTTTTCCCACAATTAAGTAGGGTCGGCTACATGGATGGTTCGCCTCCATTCAGATCAAATCCATGTTTAAAAGATCCGAACGGTTTCGAGATAAATTCATAAATAGTGTTCTTAGAAGAACTTTAAGAACACTATTTACGAATTTATCTCTCTTGCGCTGGTTGTCGGCTACCTAACGCGCAACCCTCCTCATTTACCCGGGCTTGGGACCGGCCATGGCTGAGTTTATAAAACCAAAAAAACCAAAAAAAATCAAATAAAAAATATAAATATAAAATAATAAAATAACCCATAAAATAGACTTTTGTGCATACATGACTCGCTTGTATATAAATAAGTGTAAGCTACCGGTTTTTGCTCTCTGTGGTTCGACCTCTACATACTTTCGCACTATGCATCTTTATGGTAGAGTAATAAATTTTAATTCACAATTTTGGGACTCTATTGCCTTATTCTTTATTGTGGGTTAATCTCTGATTAATAGAGGTTTTGTGAGCGGTCACCACAACGACTCCGTCTCCGCCTTGTGTGAGACCTATTTTGGCCCTCGCAAAACCCTTGTTATAAGATGGCGTCGTTGCTGGGGAGCAATGAGCGTAGCTTACTTTAGTTTGTCATGTTGTAAATATTTGCATAATCATTTGTTAATATTCATGAACTGCATGTAAATATTTATTGCCTTTGATTATATCCTGTGATTATTTGTGCTAATCCCCTTTTCTTGCAACTTTGATGCGAGGGTCCGCCATGCGAGGACGGTCTTCTCAGAGGCCGGTGCAGCCATGCATGAAGGAGGGTCACGTCTATTTGACCAGCTGGAGCAAGCACCAAGGAAGCAAGAAGAAGGTTTAGCTAGTTAAAAAAATGTGTGTAATTTTATGAGAGAGAGAGAGAGAATTTTGGGCATGTAATAACTTGGACTCTACTCTTCACAATGAGGTCCAGTGCCCGGGTGTCTGTTCACCTGGGGGCCTCGTCGCAGCTTTTTCATGTTTTCCCGCTTTCTTTTCTTTGTTTCCCACTGTTTTGAGCTTTCTGTCCTTTCTTTATTTTGTTTTGTGTGCATGGAGCCCCTAGACTTAGGTTGCTTGCCTCGGTAGCTAGGTTCACACATTAATAAGAATGCATGTTCCTATAGTCTCTTACATATGGATCTAGTCAAACTAATTGGTTCTTCACGATTAATAGCAGCTAATGTTTAGGGTGATTTTATCGCTTGTGTGCCGTCATGTAGTTAGGTTTAAAAATTCTGTTTTGCATACCGCATAGAGAGAGCTGGGATGCACTGTTAGTCCTCTAACTCAGCATGCATCATTCGGTTCAATGGTGAGATTTCCATCATGGAACCAACTTACACGGCTTTTCCGTTATCTCCCTCTGATTTTGAGCGCCTAGGACATAAATGAGAATCTGCAAAAACATTAGGCGCTGGTATGAAAACAGACTCAAAAAAAGTGAAAACCCAAAAAACTAAAATAAGGGGACTGCTAAATAAACTCTGACCTTAATTAAAATTCGTAATGGACTATCATTGTGATGGGTTCATAAAGCCCTCATTGTTTTCAGGTACCTTCGGAGGGGGACCAAAACCCTACTCCCATGAGCGAGGCACGTCCCATAAGGAATAGAGACAAAATCCCAGTCTGCAGCTGCCTTGTGTATCGCCTGGATTTCCGAAGTAATGGCGCTTCTATAGTACGTGACCGAGTAGGGCCTTGTCAACGACGGTGTTCCCACCTTGTGTGGAACATCGACATGGTCTGAAGTACTGAGCATAGGCCACACCTTCATGAGGGTGTCTGTCTCATCGGTTTGCGTCCGAGTAGGTTCTTGCACGCTCACGGGTGATTCTGTATCGATCGAGAACCGAAGTATTGGTTTCGCCTTTTGGCTTCCTCTCTCTATTTCTTTGGCTGTGTAGGAATCCAGTAAGGGTTACAAGGACCTCAAAAAGTACAGACTACAGGTTACAAAGGAGGAGGACAAGTCCGGAATTCTTTTCTGGTAGTACTCTCTCCTATAGGGTTAGCGTGCTAAGGACTTGTTAAAAGATATGCTTGAAATAACAACTCTAAAACTGAAAAGATAATAAGTATCCGAACCTTCACGGCTTCACATGGCGTGAGTTGGTGAACCCAATTTTGTATCGTGTTTGTTTGTATCTAGATTAAGGTTCAAAGATCAAGTCTCGCGCCTTTGCGCATATTTTGTTGTATCATTCTCCTTTGACCCCCGCTCAGTCGAGCCTTTCTACTGTTTTACACTCCTTTTCATTCCTCGATGACCATCGTATCCTTCCTCCAACAATACAATTCTCCTTGTGCTTCGTGAAGACGATCTATGGATTGTTTCCGTCGGGATCCCGTCGATACCCACATCGATTCCCTAGACTCAACTTTGCCAATAAATTTGAGGCAATTCCCGAGAACCTGACCTGGACTTTACAGATCAATCTCCAGACTCCTCGTCTTCTACCTTTCTTTTGACCACCCAATAAACCGGGATCACTTTTGTCCCACTCTCGCCGTTGTGAATGGAAGTCTATCACAATCCACATCTTTTCCATTCACAACATGCTGGGATTGACCTTAATTCCAGATTCATCGTGACAGCTAAATAATATTGCAAGTGGTCTGATTAGGATTCTCTTATTCTGCTGATAGAAGACAGACCAAGCCCTGGATTCTATTCCGGAATTCCTTTCTTCGGACTCAGACCCTGACATGGCTTCTCGAGGAAAGGGCAAGGGTCAGCAGCCACCCCAACCAGAAGGACAGATGCCTGATCAAAATCAGGTTAATGCACAATTGTTGGCATCTATCCAGGCCATCCAACAGCAGCTGACAGAGCATGCCCTAGCATAGACCGCTTTCCATGATATGTTGAATGACATAATGATCAGAGCCGAGGGAGGAGGAGGACAACGAGGAGGTGGTAATCCATCTGATGATGAGGAAGAGCCGGAAAATGGGAGACCCAAAACTACACTGAAGGAGACCTATAATCCTGGAGACAACCAGATGATCGAGTGGATCCTCATTCCACCGGTACATGCTCACTTTGAGCTGAAGCCCCAGTTCCTCTCTCTTCTTCCGTCTTTCCATGGAAACACCAGTGAAGAGTCGTGCATCCACCTGCAGCAGTTCTCACGCATCTGCCGTACTACTCACTACCCCAATGTTCTACTGGACATTGTCAAAATGATGGCATTCCCCTTCAGCCTGCAAGACAAGGCCCTTTATTGGGTCAACCATCTGGGGAAGGTTGTGACAACCTGGGAGGAACTGAAGGCCGCTTTCCTGCACAAGTTCTACCCTCTCGGTCGGCTCAACCAGATGCGAGCACGAATCAGCAATTTCTCCCAGGGAGCCCACGAATCTATCCATGAAGCCTGGGAGAGGTTTACAGATCTGTAGGAGAAATGCCCTCATCACGAGATCCTGAAGACCATACTGGTCCAGCATTTCTTTGGGAGCTTGAACATTGAAAGCCAGAGGCTCATCGACGTAGCATGTGGGGGCTCACATTTCAATAAGGATGAAGTTGTAGTCTGGCAGATATTTTAAGAAATGGCCGAAGGAGAGGCCGTCCTCTCTTCATCAAAAGCACACCAGAAGCAGCCCCAGATCCTCCAGAAACAAGTACACATGGCAGCGTCCCACGAGGCGGAGAGAGATGAGAGCTCCAACCTCAGCATCATCGGGGGCCATTTCTCGAAGGTTGATATTATCGAGAAGCGATCACAAGATCTAGAGAAACTTGTTGTGATTGAGAAGAGGACCCAGAACCTTGACAAGCTAGATCAGATCACCAAACAATTAGAATTGTTGGTGGGCACCATCAACTCTGTTTAGTCGACAGCACCATCAGAAGCTCCAGCTGAGAAGAAGGACGAGCTACCACCGCCACATTAGCCTCAGCCGAGCCAGCAGCCACCGGCAGTCCAGCACGTGTACTACGTGCAGGCACCCGACCAGGGCCAGCTGCAGCAGCAGATGGTTGTGTAGCAACTAGAGTTTTTGACAAGATCTGATCCACTCTTCTCACCACCACCCCTGATTCAAGAAGTCAACGGGGTTTCAAGCAATGAAGCACAGCCAACCCGTCCTATGGGACAACCTCAGGGTCAGCTACCAGCCAACCGGCAATACCACCAACCTCGGGGTGGTTGATTTTGGCAGTCCTCACAGCTGCCGCCATTGTATCAACAGCCTCCCTCATATGCGAATAAATGGAGGCAGAATCAGTATCATTAGCAGCCACAGTACCGCCAACCACAACCTTTCCATCAGTATGCGGTAGCTCCACCTCAGCAATACCAACAGTATCCCCCTTCCTCGTACCAGCAACTTCAGCTTCCTGCACCACCCCAACACCACCAACCACAGCCTCAGCACCAACACATGCAGCAACAGCGTGGTCTGCACGTTGAATCTACTGAGGTAAATCCTGTGAACCTGACCATGGATTGCTTGGCCCAACTTGTCAAAGGGCTAGCAGATATGACCAAGAGGCTCGACGAACTGACCGCCACTAAGACCACTATCCCAGCTCAGGTCGAGGCCAAACCCAATAGCTTTAAAAAGAAAGAGTAGGTAGAATGTGATGTCTTGTCTGCATTTGTAGAGTTAGAAAATGATATTATTGTTTGTTCTAATGTTGTCACTCTCAGGAGTGGTAGGGCCTTACCTCCGCCTACTGTCAAGAATGGGGAGAATAAAGAACCTGGTAAATCATCATCTTCTGCATCAGCCGTGCCAGAAATAGGGGCGGGTGAGGAAGAAGAAGAAGGAGGAGCCATTCCAGCAGTCATCCACCACCATCTTCATCAGCAAAAATTACAAAAAAATCAGCAAAATCAAAAATAACAAAAAGAATTTTGCAGCCGAAGCAAAGCCGTGCCAGCCTCGGAGGAGCAGCCACTCGCAGCCGATCCATTGCCAGCCGACGGAGCAGACGCCCTACTTTTTGCTCACCCATCAGCACCAGTACCTCAGGATCCAGCTTGTACTCCTTTTTATAGTCCGGATGTACAACAATTTGTGGGCGATAATTCTGATGTAAATAAGAACTCTACTTTGCCTTCCAGTGATGTAAATATTCCTTTTCCTAATGCAATAGAAAAATCCAAAAAAATTGTAAAACAAAAAGTGCATTGTCTGATCCCGGAGTTGTGGAAATCTTGGATAACTTAACCGTTGAGATTCCCTTACTGAAGGCTATGGACTATATGCCAGTTGTGAAGAAAGGTTTGAAAGAAGCATGTACCAGGAGGCGTCGACCAGCACGCAAGAACAAATGCAATCAGTTTGAGAGGCACGTGCTTTCCATGGCCACTGTAGCAGCTATCAGCAATCTCCCCCAGAAGAAACAAGACAAAGTAGCGCCTCTTATCAGTTATGTGATATTTGATCAGGTCTTCGAGCGTACTCTCCTTGACAGCGAATCTTCTATCAACATTTTGCCCTCATCTCTAATGCAAGAATTTGGGCTAGGTCCACTCAAGCCAACACATATGATCCTTCAATTCGTTGACTGATCCACCAAGCGACCTAGAGGTCTTATGGAAGACGTTGTGGTGAAGGTGCGGGAGATGCAATTCCCTGTTGATTTCGTGGTCCTCGATATGAACTCACCCGCACCCTTACTCCATACCCCTATCATCCTTGGCCGACCATTCTTGCGTACCTCAGGTGCCATGGTTGATTACGGGTCCGGCAAGATCACGTTTCACTCGGATGGCAAGCAAATCACTATAGACATGATCAGAGAGCCGAACGCCACGATTGACAAGAGCCATGCAGTATCAGAAGCAGACTGTGACTTTATTGCAGAGATCAATGACTCATCACTTTCATTGAATGATTCATGGACCCGAGAAATCCTCACTCTCGAGGAGGACTTGGAAAGCACAGTTGACCTATGCTCCGATAATTTTTGGGAGACAGACTCTCAGATGCTGGCGCAACTATGTGATTTTGAGAATTCACTCCAGCCCGAACACAATGAGCCTAGTACAGAACTGTTTAGCACATCATCAGGATCTCAACAGAATACTGAGGATGGTAGCTCCATCAATGAAGTACATCCCATCACCAGTATAGTGTCTAAAGTGACCAACAAGTTGGACAGATCAGGACCAGAACTCAAGCCACTTCCTGCAGGCATGAAGTATTCTTTCTTTGCGGGTGAAGAAAACATGTATCCGGTCATCATCAGCAGCAGGCTGAACCCGGATCTGGAATCTCTACTCCTCAAGATTCTAGAAAAGAACCGCAAGGCACTTGGTTAGTGTGTATCAGATCTCCGTGGGATAAATCCAGCTTTGTGTTCACACCACATTTATCTGGAAGAAGATGCCAAGCCGTCCAGTGAAGTCCAAAGAAGGCTGAATCCAAACCTCCGGGACGTCGTCATAAAAGAAATCATGAAATGGTGTGATATAGGCTTCATCTATCCCGTCTCCGATTCAAAACGGGCAAGCCCACTGCATGTAGTTCCAAAGAAATCAGGGATTATTGTGGTTACCAATGACAAAGGAGAGGAAATATCCACTCGAGTACCAACGTCCTGGCGGGTGAGTGTTGACTACCGTCGTCTTAATGCAGCAACTAAGAAAGACCACTTCCCCTTGCCATTCATTGATCAAGTTTTGGAAAGACTAGCAGGCAAGGAGTTCTTCTGCTTTTTGGATGGGTATTCCGGGTACAACCAGGTGGCAATCGCTCCTGAAGATCAAGAGAAGACTACCTTCACTTGCCCATTCGGTACCTACAACTTCAAGAGAATGCCCTTTGAATTATGCAACGCACCTGCGACATTCCAGAGATGCATGCTAGCAGTTTTCACCGAGATGGTAGGCAGTTTTCTCGAGGTATTCATGGACAACTTCTCAGTCTATGGTGACATTTTTGATTCTTGTCTTGGGTACCTAGACAGAGTGCTTCAGAAATACCGTGAAGTCAATTTAGTGCTTTCATGGGAAAAGAGCCACTTCATGGTCACCGAAGGAATTGTGCTGGGTCATGTCGTTTCCAAACATGGCATGGAAGTCGACCCGACAAAGGTGGATGTTATTGCCAATTTAGAGCCACCTCAGACAGTCAAAAATGTAAGGTCATTCTTGGGGCATGTGGGATTTTACATACGATTCATCAAGGATTTTAGCCGCATCACCCAACCTTTAACGGAGCTTTTATGCAAGGAAACAGAGTTCAATGTCTATCACCAGGTTCTCCTTGCTTTCAATCAATTGAAGGAGCTTATCACTCAAGCTCCGGTCCTACAACCGCCAGATTGGTCTCTCCCTTTTGAGATCATGACTGATGCATCATACTTTGTAGTCGGGGCTGTTTTGGGATAGAGGAAAGAAAAGGCGCCCAATGCCATTCACTACGCCAGCAAAACATTAGATGAGGCGCAAAGAAGTTACACTATGATAGAGAAAGAGTTGCTGGCTGTGGTTTTCGCTCTAGAAAAGTTCAGATCCTATTTGCTTGAATCAAAGGTTACCATTTTTATAGACCACTCTGTTATCTGGTACTTACAGCAGAAGAAGGATGCCAAGCCTAGATTGATTAGATGGATCCTTCTCCTCCAGGAATTTGATTTGGAGATCAAGGAAAAGCCTGGAGTCCAGAATGAGGTAGCAAACCATCTCTCCAGAATTGAGCAGCAAGAGCCTCCACTGAACAACGCACCTATCACAGAAACCTTTCCAGATGAGTAAATTTTAGCAGTGGATTCTCTCCCTTGGTATGCTGATATAGTCAATTACCTCGTCATGGGGGTAATACCATCGGATTGGATGAAAAATCAGAAGAATAAATTCATGTCGACCATTCGTTTTTATCAATGGGAAGATCCTCTCTTATTCAGGGAAGGAGCGGATTGCATTTGGCGCAGGTGCATACCTCAGGAGGTGCATTTGAGTGTCCTCGAGCACTGTCACTCACTCGAATCTGGTGGACATCACTCTGGAGACCGTACGGCAGCTAAAGTACTTCAGTGTGGCTTCTGGTGGCCCACACTATTCAAGGATGCAATAGTATTTGTCAAACGATGCATTGACTGTCAGAGATTGAAGGGTACACTCACTGCAAAAGATTCGATGCCTCTGAAGATCATTTAGATAGCAGATGTTTTTTATGCATGGGGCATTGATTTTATAGGACCTTTCCCTAATAGTCAGGGTTTTGAGTACATCCTTCTTGCCGTGGATTACGTGAGTCGTTGGGTTGAAGCTATTCCTGCTCGAGCCGCTGACAGCCGGACAGTGTGCCGATTCTTGAGAGATAACATCATTGCGCGGTTTGGGATTCTGAAGATTCTCATATCAGATTGGGGTAGCCATTTCATTAACAAAGAGGTCAAGAAATTAATGAAGGAGTACGGCATCGACCATCATGTCGCATCCCCTTATCATCATCAGACCAATGGCATGGTCGAACTATCGAACAGAGAAATCAAGACGATCCTTCAAAAAATTGTAAGGCCGGACAGAAAGAACTAGTCTCAACTCTTGGACTCAGCCCTCTTGGCTTACAGAATGGCCTACAAGTCTCCCTTGGGCATGTCGCCCTATCGTCTTGTATATGGGAAGCCGTTCCATCTTCCCGTCGAATTAATTCACAAGTCTTTATGGGCAATAAACATGTGCAATTTGGACTCACGGAAAAGTGGTTAGAAAAGAAAAGATGATCTGAATAGACTCTTGGAGTTCTGAGACTATGCATACGATAACACATTGATATACGAGGAAAAGGTGAAACGCTGGCGTGACCGGCACATCGGACGAAAGACCTTTGAAGTTGGACAGAAGGTGCGGTTATTTGATGCAAAGTTGTGGATCTTCTCGGGCAAATTAAAGAGTAAGTGGACAGGGTCATTCCGAGTTTGTGAAGTGCGTGACAATGGAAGTATTGCCATATTAGAATTGTCTCCTGACACACAACCATTCGTCGTCAACGGTCAACTCCTAAAGCCTTTCCTCAAGCATGTACGTTCTTGGCCGTTGTCGACTCCATCCAGCTTCTACGCTTTGATGAGATATCCACTACATTGTCAGCATCAGAAGATTCAGACACTGCACTTCAAAAATTATTCATCTGATTTCTTCTTTTCTTATTTTCCTTTTATATTTTCTTTATCTATCAAAAAGGTGTAGCCCCTTGTTGACAGTCTTCTATACTTAGGATGCACTTTGTCCTATGTATAGGGGGTGTGCACCCCGAGTTCCTCTATTTGTTGATCCTCTCCATTGTCTCCTCTTCTTGTCTATACTTAGGGATATTTTACCCTAAGTATAGGGGGAGACAATCTGAGTAGGATCTGTTTATTCCCACCCTTGACCCTCCCTTCTTTGTGTACAGTCTGCTATACTTAGGATTATTTGATCATAAGTAAAGGGGGACGGTCAACTTCTCATTTGTTCATTCCTTCCTATATTTATTTATTTATTTATTCATTCGTTAGATTTGTCTATACTCAGTACGAGTTATGTCTTCTCTTTCCTCTCCGATCTATGAGGACATAGCTCAAGCTAAGTATAGGGGGGTCGTATATATTGTGTATATACTATAAGCCATAACTCATACTGAAAATAAAAATACTACCTGGAGCTAAATATAATGTTAAAAGTATTTCTATTACAATAATAAAAGATGATTATGAGCTCCTCAGATTCTTTTTGTCCATACTGATTAATAAATCAGGAAAAACGCTTTGTGCAAAATGTTCTTCTTGTGAAAAATCTTTTGAAAATTATCTGAAAAATTTTGTAAAAAGTGTTCAACCTTTGTAAAATAGTTTTGTTTGCAAAAAAATTCTTTCTTTGAGTGAAAAAAAAATGTGTGAAAACGATTTGCAAATGATTGGAAAAATGGTTGTAAAATTTATTTTGAAATCTATCTATACTGATCGAAAACCTTTGCAAAATGATTTTCAAATGCGTGTACATGTTTGTAAAAATATTTTGGACTATAGTCTTCAAAAATCTTTTGAAAATAATTCTCAAATAAGTTTGAGGAGTATACACAAAAATCTCTCATGCAAAAACAAGCAATAATTCTAAATAAAACTATTAAGAGCCTAAACCATTTTGTACATAAAATATAGTTTTTCTTTGTATATATTGATTAATAAATCAGGTTAAATATCTTTGCAAAATGATTTGAAAAATGGTGTGAACCGTTTGGAAAACTTTTTGTGAACTGTTTTCAACCTGTGTAAAGTTGTTTTGTTTGTAAAATTCTTTTCTTTGTGTGAAATAAAGGATTTGAAAACCTATGTGCAAATGGTTTGAAAAATGTTTGTAAAAACTATTGTGGAAAATGTATATACATAGTGTGACAAAGCTTTGCAAAATGGCTTTCAAATGTTTGTAAATGTTTGCACAAATTATTGTGTACTATAGTTTTGAAAATGTTTTCAAATTAATTGTGAAGAAAATGGACATATATGTAAAACCGTTAAATAAAAAGTCCTTATCAATTGTATATATATGCACCTAGAACAAACATGCTAACACCTATAAATTCATTAAAATTCTTAACTCCTCTAAATAAAGCGGCATGCCCGTGTAAATAGTTGTACATACTTTTTTGTGTGCCAAGATTTTTATTTGCCAAAAATTCTTTGTGTAAAAAGTTTCTTTGATTTTTAAATTCTTTGTGAAAAATTGCATCATTCATTGTGCATAGCATATGCATATCATTCATATCCTTTTTGAGTGAGCTTGATGATTGAACCAGTCCAATAAAGTCTAAAATTGGAGCTTGGTTGGACCTTACCGCACCTAACTACACTGGAACCTTATGGGAACTAGGTTTAAGGTACTTCAGGTCTATTCATACTTAATTCTTTGAGAAATCAGGGCTGGGTTCAAGTCACCTCAACTGACTAAATAGAACTTTTCAAGACACACGCATGATTCTTGTCGACCGTGACCTAACTTGGACACATGCACCTTTCACTTGGCTCAACTCAGTTGGAGTGGTGAGGGGGTTGGATTTGCCAGTCTGAGATGCACACGGGTGGAAACATTCGTCCTCATCTAGGGAGGGAAGTGCACCTCAACCCGGTCCAGTTTCGATGAAGTCGAATGATAAGAGAGTGTGGGTTGCAATAAAGCTTCAAAAGAGGGATAGTCTTCTGGCTCAAGAGGAAAAGTCCTTATGTAAATGCTGCTGTAAATAGTATGTGAAAAAAAGTGGACAAGCTTGTAAATACATATAAATAAAGTGTCTGCCGGAGTATGTATATACGTTGTATAGAAAATAAGCTTTCTTGAGCATCAAAGTTATACCATGTGAGCCTGCAGCAGGATGACTTGACTACACTGGTCTTGCATCCTAGGATAGGTAGCTATACTAGCTACCGTCCATTCTTTTCTCTACCTCCTCCTCTTGAGTTGGATGCCACTTGAACTTAGAAGGGAATACCCCGCTCCTAGACGACAGAGGGCTGGATTAGGGAATCATTGGGTTGTCATTCTGGAGAAGTCAGTTCCTTTGTCATTTCAGTTGGGGAGAGCCACTATCACTTACATTGTACAAGTCAGCTTCAAAGTCATAAGGGTTTGCGTATGATGTAGGCTAGTTCTGACCTATCTATTGAGGAGATTTGAACCAAGTTCTGTGACTCTAGAAGGTTGTTGTGTTTTAAAGTTGGTTCCCGACCAGGTTCTACACACATTCACACTCAAGGTCTAACAGAAGCTCCAAGTTCTGATTTTGTAAGGACAGATATGGCACAGATTGCAATCCTATCCACTATTTTTTTCAATCTTCTTTTTCTTTTCTTCTTATTCTTTGTTCTTTTTTGTACTTATTGCATAAGTATTTGCTAGGGACTAGCAAAGGCAAGTATAGGGGGGTGATGAATCACCATTTCATCACCTTTATTCTATAATTTTGGCCCTGAAAACCCTAGCTAGTTCATGTAAATAACATTAATTTGTCCATAATAGCATTCATTATTTATTGTATTTATTGTAGATAAAATAAGGTTTTTAATGCCAAAATTATAGAATAAAAAGAAGAAAAGAAAAATGGAATAAAATATTGCAAATATTTTATGACCCTGAAACCGAGACCAAGTCTAGAATGGAATTGGTCGACAAGGAATAAAGTAGGGAGAGATAAGGGCCAAAAGCACAATAAATACCTCATTTATTTATTCTTGATTTATGCATTTTTGGCACCTATTTTTTATCTAATTATTTATTCATCAAATAAAGAAACTTTGTACATAAAAGTTGTAGATAATAATGTAAATAAAAATACAAAATTAAGTTTGTACAAAAATAATATATAGTGTATAGGTTATACCCAGAATAAAAAGCTAGAAACCAAACTTCACAGACCCATACCTTCCAAATAAATACTCAAAATCTATCAAAATCACCTTTAATTGTATATAACTTTTCATGAGCTATATAATGGTGGTGGTTTTATATTTTTTGGAGTTACTATGCAAGAGATAGGTTTTGGGCCCCTACTATACATAGTACCGATTAAAATATTCATTATATTCATTATTCATTATTTTTATATATTTATATTTTTATAATTTTGTAAATAATATACATAATACATGTACATATTGAAATTTAAAGAAAACAAAAAAGAAAACCTCAAATAAAATAAGTCTATGTAATTATATAGGCAAAATACCTATGTATGACTTATATATAAATAAAAAGGGGATTTCATTCTTTTATTCATTTATATTTTTATTAAATTGTAAATATTATCTATATTCCATTAAAAATGTAAATCCAAAATAAAACTCAACAAAATTCATTAAATAAATAAAATGTATATAAAATATAGGTAAAATACCTATAAGTATACCAACATATTATATATACCTATTTATTTAAATATGCAAATAAATTCATAAAAATCAAATAAAATGTAATTATACTCACAAAATTAAGTTATAAATATATAAAATAAGAAATTGAAATATAAAATCCTAAATTGAAATATAAAACCCTAAACCCTAAACTTTTATTTTATACTCGAAAAATAATAGAATCATTTACTATTTTAAATAAATTATATTCAAATATAAATCCTTGTTTTGTCCTGTAGCGCCCTACGTGGACCAATCAGGGGCAGTGGACCGTTGACCTCTGGTCAACTGTCCCATTCGCGTCTCTGACCCGCCAAACATGGTGAATCCCCGATTTTCTTGCGTTCATGGGCATCTTGTCCATCGATCGAATTCGCTTCCTTCACAAGAATTGTTGCTGGGTCATTGTACAATCATGCCAACATCTTAGATTGCTCATAAACACATCGGATTCTTTGATTTCAACCGGTCAATAAGGGTGCCTCATGATGTTTATAAATAAGAAGCTCCGACCTCCTTCGCAAATTTGGTCAGTTTTAGTCTTCTCCCTTCCTCGTATTCGATCCTGGAGGTTTCCTCGTGACAGGATTAGGTCTTTGGCGCTTTGAATCGGTCGGAGGAGGTGGGAGCTGCACCCATGACGGAGCTCCGGCGATGCCACGCTCCCTGGTTCCCCACCAGGTATTGAGCACCTTTTCTTGTTTTATTAGATAGAATTTTAGTCCAGCATTTATTTCTCTCATTTAGTTTAGTCTTTAGATAAGTAAATTGCACAATTTCGGTCGAGTCGTAGTTCACCGGAGCTCCGGCGACGATCATGTCCCATCCAGTTAACCTCTAACGCTCGTATCACTCCCATCTCGTTCCCTATCGCTTTCCCTCTCATTTGCATGCCTCCGATCAACCAGAGCCCTCGTGGCCCTGCGAATCGATGTTCCAACTCCGCCGCTCGTCGGAACCTCGCCGCCCACATTCATTTTTGCGCTAAAGTTCAAACCCAAGGTCGAGGAGCTTCGCCTAGAGCCTCTGGTTCTTCCTGTGCAGGTCTGAACATGAACGAAGCCCTTTTGGGCTTGATTGATTCCAGGAAGAGGTTCTTGGAGGTCCTCCCCTTCCTCGAGCTCGCCTGATCGCTTGGGACCTCTAGAAGCCAAGTGGAGACCGTCAGCCGACGCAGGAACCTTCCAGGCATGCGTAGAGAGCATCGGAGGCGAGGGTGAAGGCCGGAGGTGCCGGCTATTCGCGATCGAAGCTCGCCGCACGTGAGCTTCGTCCTTATTCGTCCACCTTGCTTCATCATCGTCCGATCAAGATAAAGGCCCCAGGCGTAGCAGCAGCCATTGGATGCCAAGCCTTGCGACCGTCAGATCTTGCCTGGAGATCTAATCTAGTGTGTCCAACCACGAAGCATCATCGACCGTCAGATGGGCGACACGTGTATAAGTGAGGAGCCATCAGTCGTCCATCCACGCTTAAGAGGGGTAATTTACACTTTGAGCCCCTGCCATTTTGTATGTATTATTTAGTCCATTAAATATTATATAAAGTTTATTATAAAGTGGGTATTTTGTAAAAAGACCCTTGGGTTTTTGGTATTTACATCGAGGTCCATTCTACGTTAGATCATGTGTTGTCCCACGAGCGTTAAAAAAAATTCATGAATGTCCCTGTATTTATTTGTATTTCAAAAAGTTTCATTAAATAGAATTCATTGTGTTATATTTTTGTGAAATTTGCATGTAAACCCCTAACCTTTATTATATTGCATTTTGGTCCCTGTGCGAGTAAGTCACGTGTAGTCCCACGTGATTGGGAAAATTGCAAGGACCCCTTGGCGGGTTTTGATATTTGTATTTGGTCCTAAAATTTCATTTTAACGTTCAATATTTTTGGTTTATTTGCATAGGATCCCCCGGACTTTATTTTATTTGCAAAAATGCACGTGCTAGTGTTGGAATTTCTTTTTTTCTTTCCCTATTTATTGCATGCATCTCTAAAATTCCAAAAATCACCAAAAAATTACCAAAGGTGCATGTTGCATTGTATTATCATGCTATATTTCTATTTTGCATTTTTATTGCATTTTCATATTTATAAAAATTCAAAAACATGCATATTTGCTACTGTTTACATTCGAAAACCCTAAAAATATAAAAACTTCTTGAAAAATTCCGAAAAAATATATATTTGTGCTTCTTAGTGTATTTGATTTTTTGACCAAAAATCACTGAAAATATAAAACAAAACCTTTAAAAATTAGAAAACCCCAAAAACCTTCATAAAAATATTAAGATTCCTAGAAAAATCATAAAAATGCAATCTCTGTTTCTAAATTTTTTTATTTTGTTGTCTTTGTTTTAAAATTAACTTGAGGAATTTTTGACACAATTTGATATTATTCTTCCTCACTTTAATTTTGTCCAGCAATATGTTTCACTGTTCACTTGTATTTTTGAGTATTAAAAATACCCAAAAAATTAGTAAAAATCCAAAAAAGCACAACAAATTTAAAAAATATAGAAATCACAAAAATATTTTATTTACTATATTTTGAATATTTTTCCTATTTTCATCTCTCTTTTATCTCTCTTTTATTATATAACCTATATGACCTTATATCTTACTTCAAAAAAAAGATATAAAAACAAAAAAATACAAAAAAAATAAAAATTAAAAATCAAATAAAAATTATAAAATCAAAAAATCAAATAAAAAATATAAATATAAAATAATTAAAAACCCACAAAACAGAGTTTTGTGCATACATGAATCGCTTGTATATAAATAAATGTAAGCTACCAGTTTTTGTTCTCTGTGGTTCGACCTCTACATACTTTCGCACTATGCATCTTTATGGTAGAGTAATACATTTTAATTCACATTTTTGGGGCTCTATTACCTTATTCTTTATTGTGGGTTAATCTCTGATTAACAGGGGTTTCGTGAACGGTTGCCACAGCGACTCTGTCTCCGCCTTGTGTGAGACGTATTTTGGCCCTCGCAAAACCCTCATTATCAGTAGGGGCGCAGGCGAATGGTTGAGATTAGATCACCAGATCTGATCCAGCGGTGGGAGGGAGAAGCGGAATCGTACGATTGAGATGGGAGTTTGAGTTCCATCCAACGGCTAAGATGAAGCGGATGACGTGGACAAGGGCAAATCGTTAGATGGGACCATGATCATATGGCCAAGGTTAGAGCGCAAGGGAACAGCTAGGATCTGATCGAGTGGTTGCGGTTTTGGTAGAGATGAACGGTTAGGATGAGATCAGGTGATCTCATCCAACAGTGACTAAGGAAGTGCTAACGTGGAAGTGGAGGTGACGTTGGATGTGTGGTCATCCAACGGCTCAAGGCGAGGCAGGAAGTAGAGGCCGAGATTAGATCTCAAAGACGATCTGAAGGATGACAGTGAAGCGGGAATGGATGGTTGAGATTGAAGTGGAAAAAGGGGATCCAACTACTCAGAGCAAGGCCGGGTAGCAAGAAGAGGGAGCGGCTACATGGCAGCTCCAGAGGGTGCCATGTGGACACACTAGAAAAATCAATAAATGCAAAAATAAAGAAAAATAAAAAAGAAATAATTAGAGGAAAAATTAGGAAAAAGTCAAACATGAAAGTTGTAGATCTCGATGAGATCTATAAGTTTCATGTTGGACAAAAAATCAAAAGTGGTCTTTTCTACAAATTAGTATTTTTTGGGGGTATTTCTAATGGGATAAAAACACTACCTTTTTGTTTTGATATTTTTATATTTTTTATCTCTTTTAAAGGTTAGAACAATTATATACAGTTAATTACTATAATTTTTATGGAGGTTTTTAATAAGAAAGAAAATAAAGGAGGAGGTTACTAATTAAATACACTAAATATAAGATAATTATACACATTTTATACAATATAATACAAGTTAAGAACAACGAATTAATTGTGATTTTTATTGGATTGATTAAGCACGGAGATTAATAATTGGATTTTAACATGATGAATACGAGATTCATCATACCCCTATATATAAACTATTCTCGTCCTCGAGCATATAAAGAATGAAGGAGTCAGATTAATTCATGATAATGCATGTGTAAATTTCAAGGTTCAATTCATAGAAGACCCTCAATTTAAGCGATCCTAAAATTATGGCCTCAACCATACTTTAGTCAGAAGGAATCCAACTTCTCTAATTATCAGACTCTCTATTTGTACATGTAATATAAGGATATGGCTTTTAGTGTACTGCAGTCATGAGAGTCGAGTCGAGACATCACCTAAAGTTCTAGTCCAGGAGATTCTCCTCTAGACCTAATCCCTAACAATAGGGAATAAGTCTATTCTTTCTCCAGTCAACCATCTCATTAGTTCGTCAGACTTGAAAGTGTAGATGGACGGCCAGATGATGGACGGCATAGGTTTGTGTATATTTTTCTCTCCCTCTCATTGGAACAAGGGGCCTCTCGAGTGCCTTATTACTCAAAACATGTATTTTTATTTTGTTTATCAATGTGTCCGTCAAGAGAATTCGGAGTCATCTGCACTTGTTTTTCTGGGAGTATACTAGGGTGTGTCTCTTTTGAGTATCTAAAATACCTTCGACACCCAGACGTGTATCACTATACGATGCAGAGCCCTTTTATGGTGCTAGCCTGACTCCTTAGTCCTAAAAGCATTTGGTCCAAGTGGACATTTTGAAAATGTTTGGGCAGTGCTCACCATTGGTGGAATCTCTTTGTAATTTGACTTTGAAGGATAGAGTTTTTCTTTGAATACATTTCTTTGTTTTCTTTCTTTTCTTTTTGGCTAGCTCCACTACTTTTACCAAAATTCGGCGCACACTGATCAACAATTATTTAGTTTCATCACACCCTGGCATATAGGTAAATATCAAGAGATAGCATATGAACTTGTTCACATAGTAGCTAGGGTTTTGCTGACACACAACTTTCTTTAAGCCTTCATTAACTTTATCCCATCCTCGAGTATCATTAGATCGGGTCTAGACTCAAATCACTAGTCCTAGTTCCTCAAGTGATAATTCAATTTATCTCATCATTCATGCAGTTGTGAATGTGTTATGTTGATCATATTCTTTAGAGGGTAGAGATGAAGAGTGCAATATAGAGATCAAATCTTTCAAACTAGGGAAGTGTGGATTATTAAGTTCAAACCCCTAATGACTAATACCGGCTTAACTCGGACTCTCAAGATCACAGAAATCAAGTGTCCTCAATATCCTTAAGCCTTGAGTGAATGTGAATGTGCCAGGAATACACCAACTCTGCAGTTAGTGATTTTTATCTTTTGCAAATTTTTATGGATTGTAATTTTTCATTTTTTTAATTCTTTTGAGAGATAATGACTGGCCCAAGCTCATATGAATAGTTGTGTCCACTCCCAGCCAGTATGGGTGTATGTACGGACCGTTAGACAGACCCGTGTTACTTGAGGACGGAGCCATATACAGTGTCCTCTAAACCACCCACTCTACTAAGGGAGACTAAAGTTCCCTCACTGAAGAGTAGATACTCATTTTCAACCTAGTAGTCAGAGCCTCAACCAAAGAAAATTTTTGATATTTCAGATTTTTAGGATTTTTTTAAACGGTTGATTTTATTTACAAACAGTTAATCCCTCAATTTTTAAGAAAAAGCTATTTTTACATGATTCTTTACAAAACTCAATTAACAGGTCAACTTAAACCAAGCTCAAAAAGATTTTCAAAAAATTTTGAAACTCAATCTATGGCTAAAGTATAAATAGAGTAATATATGTTATACCCCCCATACTTAACTTTTGATATGTCCTCATAGCACAAGTGATATGAAGCCATAGCTTTGGTTAAATATAAGGTGATACAACGCAACTGAGGAGGAGGGTCCCCCTACACTTGCGTCAAAAATGACCTAAGTATAAGAAGATAGAGTGAGGGAAGAATGAATGAGTTGTGTCCCCCCTATACTTAGGCTGAATATAACCTAAGTAAGGAGGGGGATGCGAGGCTATTAGGGTTAGGGTATGTTTTTATACAAAATAATAGAGAGAGGAGGGGAAGGGGTGAGGAATTTTAGGGTTTAGGATTTAGGGTTTAGGGTATGTGTGTGTGTGAATATACAGAAGTGGTGGGGGTGGGGTGAGTGGATGTACAGAAATGAGGTGTGTGCGTATGTGGGGGAGGGGGAGGGGTAGATCATCTGGTGATCTACTCTCTTTTTTTGATCTTTTTTTCTTTTGTTTTTGTTTTTTTTACACACGCGAGCCCTCGAACGAGGGCCGCAAGAAATGTATAAGATACAAACATTTTTTTACAACATGAAAATGCATGAGGAGCTGACTAATGTTCCTTGAATCTCCATCTTTTCTTTTGCAGCCTTCTCAGCGAGAGCTCCCAAATCCACGCCTCCATGGAGATCAAGCGTCCTCGATCTTCATGGGTCGTGCCACAAAAATATTAGAAATATAGCAAGGAAAATAATCAATAAAAGTGATGCAAAAAAGCATGATGAGAAGACCTGCAAATTTTGAAAATACTCACAATAAAAAATATTTCGAAAATGGACAAATAAGAAAAGATAAGTCGTGTCCCCGACAACATCGCCAATAGATGATCGCAAAATCTGCCTCTTTAAGGATGTTGAATTGTCATAGTACAGGAGGCCGATTTCAGTCATGCAAAGACAATGCCTTTGAATATGTGGACATTATTTTTAAATTTGTAAGTGTACTAAGGTCGAACGCAGGGACACGAGCCTCTTTGTCTATTTATCAAATTATGTCTATTTAATTTAAGAGTGAATAGATTCTCAAGTCTAGGTTCTTCATGCTAATGCACAATAATATGCAGGAATAAACAATGCAATTATATGATGCATGTACTTTTTATGTGATTGTATGCAAGGTAAAAGTGATGCATGTATGCGATGTAGAAATAAGTAGATATGAGGAAAACATACAGAGATGCCCTAATTTAATCACATACCAATGAACAATAGAATGAAGAGTTATTTCAGAGTCAAATTAAGCATGATTATCATTTAAAGAAAAGAGCAGGAGTCACTATGGACCATTAAAAATCATCACATTTAAATTAGTGCCAAACCTTGAAATTAAACATGTCATTATATAGTTAATTAAAAGAGCTTCAAAATGACACTAAAATCATGCAATTTGGATCTAATATGCTCAAGATATGAAGCAAACAGTGCAAGGGCATAAATGTAATAAAAATGCGAGTAAATAAATAATAAATAATTCTTTGCAATTTAGCAAAACCGGTAGGGGCCCTCTGTAATTTTTCCATAGGCACGGGGATTATTTTGTAATTTATGGAACCTAGGGGGCCTTATTGTAATTTATCCAGGCATGCACGTAATACACGCACGCATGGATCTCTTTGTCATTCTAGAAGGCCCCGAGGGTTGATCTGCAATTTACCCAGCCCCACACGTGCGGAGCACGCGCGGGGGATAGGTTCAGGAGGCAGCCAAAGCTCGGGTGATGTGTCGACATCTAGAAGGCTCGGCTCTTAGCTCAGGATGCCCTAGCTTGTAGGTTAGGCGTGAGGCACGTACGTCCCACGTGGTATCATATGGATCGTCTTCCGCCGTAGGTCACTAGAGGAGGCTACGCTCCGACGAGTCCAAATTTCCTCCACTATGCTTCGTTCGCTCCCTTGATGGTCGAGGAAGCTCGCTGAGGTGGTCGCGAAGGGGTTGGCGGTGCAGCGAGGGTCTGGGAGTGATTGGAGTGGTCGATCGATGGCTCCTCGCCAAAGATAAGACGCGAGACTGGAGCACAGGCACACACTCCGACCATTGAAGCTCCTACAGGAGTTAGAAGTGTGCAAATCGTGCGTGCATGCGATGTGAGAGAGATGGGAGTCGGGCAGAGGTGAAGAAGGTGGCATCTCGGTGGGTTCCTCTGCCATGAAGTTGGAGGAAAGGAGAGGGATGGGTGGAGGTCCTGACCAAAGAAGAAGGCTATCGGCGAGGTCGACAAAGATGTTGGTGGTAGGGCGGAGCTAGGTGGTTGGTCATGTGATGGAGAGATGAAGTGGGTACGGCGGAATAAAAGTGAGAAAAAACAAGCAAAATGAGGCATACGTACCTAGAGGATTCGAGGAAGAAGAAGAGGCTGAGCGGGGCTTGGGTTGGGCTTCTGTGAAATCTGGGGTCTTCGCTCATCGTGCTCAGCCTAAGGCACGGAGCTCGACGGTGCCCGGGGTTGGCAGCAATCATGGTCAAGATGACCATGGGTCAACACCAGGGTGAATGGCCATTGTTGCAAATCCTGGGTGTGGATGACAACACTCAGTTAGAAGAACTAAAATGAAGATCCAACAATATGGGTTTTATTGGACTACACTTGATGAATCTATGATTCATCACTCTAAAAGTTGAAAATAGAGCTTTGTTCCCGAGTTATTAGCTGCATATTTCCACTTATATTGCATAATTAGCATCCATGCATGCATAAATAATATTTGCATTTTTGCATTCATATTTGCATTAAATAAGAAGCCCAATTCACTTGTAAATATTCACCTGTATATTCACCATATTTCATCTATTTGTATCTATTGTATACTAACTCCAAATACAACAAAATCAACTCTATAGTGTATATATTACTAACACTAATTAAAAAAATATCAAAAAATACTAACTTGTAAAATTGACAAATAAAACCCCAATCCAAGTTTGAGACCACGAGCCTTAAAATACGCATATCTCTCTCATACACTGTCCGATTTAGGTTCACTCACTTTTAAAGTAATTTACATTCAAAGACCTTCAAAACAAAATCGATTTCATTAAAATCAGAGATCGTATGCAAAACTTGGGTTTTGGGCCCCTATTGTAGATTGTGCATATTGACCTTTTTGCCCTTTTATTTTATCTTTTTTTCTTAATTATTAAAAATCCAAAAAAATAGATTAAGTTGTAAATATTCTTTTCAAATTTTCTCTATTTTTATTTTGATTTTTCTCTTATTTAAAAATGACAAAAAAATACAAAAGATAAAATGTGGTATTTTATATCTATAAGCTACCACCTAAATATACACTTTGTACAGATGACTTCTTTTGATTTTCGTTCCTTCACAAAGTTGTAGATCTCGTCAAGACGAGCAATGTTCATGTTGACCACTTTTTGATTAAACCCCTGTTGTTATTTCTTTTCAATTTTTCTTTACATTTAATTTTTGAATTTTCAGGGAGCGACGCGTGGCGGCTCCTGGAGTCGCCACGTGTCACCCCATTTTTTTATTATTTTCGGAATTTATTTTATTTAACTTTACTTTACCTTATTTTTTATTATTTTATTTATTTAATTATATATTTACATTTATTTATTTATTTTAATTTTTATTTATTATTTTATTATTTTACCTTTATGTTCTCTTCTTTTTTTAGTAGCCTACTTATTTTACTTATTATATTTTTATTTTATTTTCTCCCTTTTACTTCTTCTTTACTTGTCTTCCACTTCAAGCCACCATTTTCTCCACTTCCTCCACCATTCTCCTCACTTTCTCCATCTCTTTTCCAACTTCCTCCTCCTCTTTATATTCATATCTCCTCCATCATTCATCTTCACCCACCATTCTTTGAGAAGGATCTCCAGCCCCCTTGATGTGTCGCCGGTGACAGTGCCGACGCAACAGGTAGAGAAACGACGAGGTTCAGGTGAGATCCATGGTTCCAAGACCACGTAGCATCAGTTGTTCAAGCTTGTAGCCTAGCTTCGGAGCTTCACGTCATCTCCTTGAAGCGACAATCATCGGAGTAGAAGTTTATCTAATCCTCCACAAGCGACAACCTCCACCAGCCACAAATAATCTTCTATCCTCATCTACTCATTTTATTTTATCTAATGATTTTTTTTTCTTGTTGTTCATCACCAAAACATCTCCATAAATACCACAACCATCACAATCATCAACATCACCATGATCAATTTCATCATCAAAAGCACACCATCTCATAATCATATTTTTTTCCCTGCATATCATACACAACTAGCCCACCTTTGCATTTTATTTCTTCACATTTTTCCCTCTTTACAGAAAAACACAGGACAGGGGAAACAGCCGTCGGCCGCGCTCCACGCCTCCTTCCACAAGGCCGCATACCAACGCCGCTCGTGCGCCAAGCCTCTGCCTACATCCATCTCTCCCCCTGGTCGGCCTTCCTCCAGACCTAGCCGTCGTTGCACTATTGTCTGTGTGAGCCCCACCGCCAGCGCACGGAGGCAGCGAGCACCGCTCGCCGCGGAGCGCTACCCCTCGACAGCCGCCCCTTCCGCGCGGTGCAGCCCAACTTCGCCGCGAACTGCCGCCAGGCAACCAGCGTTGCGCAGGCGGTCCCAGTTGCTTGCTACCATGTACCCTCACTGCCATGCCATTGTTACCGTCCCAGGCACCCCCGTTACGCCAGCCATCCACCACATGCACCCGACACCGCCCCTCCGCAATCGTTGCTGCAGCGTGTACTATGTTCCGCCCTCCCTGTAGTCGCCCCCCTGCGACCACTGCTACCATGATGTGCTGCATAGCCACTGCGCTGCTCGATCCGCCCCGCATCGCCTTGGTCGCATGCCCCCGCCCCTCATGCATGCAGCCCGCCGCCTACTCGCCCTCTACGTGCCTTAGAGAGGAGGTTCACTTTTGTTTTTATTTTTATTGTGAAAATTTCATTTACATCCTTTTAAGTTTCTTTAATTGCAACAACATCCCTGTGCACATTTTATTCTGTCAAGTTTTAATTTCTTATTGCAAAAAGGCTTCTGACTTTGATTATTAATTTGGAAATTATTTTTGCATCATTTTTTAATCAAAAAAATAGCATTTTGTAGAGCATCTAAACTTTTATCTCCTAGCTATTTATTTGCATTTTTGTGAGCATTTGATATTTTATTAAAAATGAGAGTTTGTAATTCAATGATATTTTACCCATTTTAGCAATGAAATTCGCACATAATCGAATATTGCTCCAAAAATTGTGGGAAAAAATTATATTTAATGCCTCTAATTGTGCTTTAATTACTATTCTAGTTTCATCGAAATTGGAGTTGTCTTTGACACATAATAAATTATAGAGTGAATTATGTAATTGATTTTTAATTAAATCCATGAAGATTATTTTTGAGAAATTTCAACCCTCCTAGATTCCTTATTAAAATATCTAATTGAGATAATTCTTTCTCTGGATAATTTTATTTCATGGATTTATTAAGTGTCAGAAAATTCCAAAAAAATAGTGTAGCTTCATTTCATCATATTTAACTTCCAATAAAATTTTCATAACTTTCGAATTTCATTTACACGAAAAATTGAATAAAAACCCCAAAAAAGTTTGCATTTTTCATTATTGCATCTTAAGTCCAAAAATTCCAAAAAAATACATTTTGCGTTCGTTGTTGTATTAGGTTTTTTGGAAAAATATAATTTGGCTGATTTGGATTAATTTCATATTAGAATTAAATTTGGTTAAGTCAGTTATTTTCTGGTTAACTTAATTCAATCACATTTGTGCATTTGCATTTTTATTGCATAAAAAAACATTAAAAAAAATCCCACTTTGAAAATCACAATCTAATCCCTCTAACTTGATCCAAAGTTATTCCTTTGCCTCCTTGAGTCAACTCTGGGGCTTGCCAAGGTTAAACAAACATAAAACCGCGCATTAATTTCATTTGATGATTCATCGATTCGTGTGGCTATTTTTTATCGATCCAGATTTATCTGAGTGCAACAAAATCGTTAAGTCGATACCATTAAAAAGGGTAGATTTTGGATCAATCAAATGGTGTCATTGTTGGGGTGGCACGGCTTAGGTTAGTTTTTAGATAATTTTGCATTTAGATTTTCCATCCCCAGATAGTCTGATTCCCGGCTTTTCTTGTGAATATTTCTCTGTCATTTATTTTTATGTATTTTGTGTCATCCTTTATCTGATCTCCATTTATTTTTGTGCGAGGAAAACGAGGAGTCAAAGATGCTTCACCAGGAGAACCGAGGAGCTTGCATTTAAATAATTTGAGTGATTGTGAGGACTTGTACTTTTCTTTAATTTTCTTTATTTTTGCATTTTTCCAGCGGTTCCCGTTTGGGTTCTCATGCGTGTAAGTAGAGTGTAAATGTATCCCCGTGTTCTGTGTGGATTGCTTTGCTTGCAGCTTTTAGAGCTACTTTAGGATCTGTTTGTGCTCGTAAAATTCTAGGACCACACTTCGTACTTAAAAAACACACTTAGACCGCAGATCTTAGCCAAATTCATTCTGTGCTTCACTCGATGATAGAACCGAGGAGCTTGCATTTAAATAATTTGAGTGATTGTGAGGACTTGTACTTTTCTTTAATTTTCTTTATTTTTGCATTTTTCCAGCGGTTCCCGTTTGGGTTCTCATGCGTGTAAGTAGAGTGTAAATGTATCCCCGTGTTCTGTGTGGATTGCTTTGCTTGCAGCTTTTAGAGCTACTTTAGGATCTGTTTGTGCTCGTAAAATTCTAGGACCACACTTCGTACTTAAAAAACACACTTAGACCGCAGATCTTAGCCAAATTCATTATGTGCTTCACTCGATGATAGAACTGTCTGTCTAGGAGCAGCTTTTACATTTGTGTTGCATATAGTATAAAGTTTTCAATTCTATTCTTCATCCTATATAAAAAGCAAAAGGAACACTGTAAGTCTTCTCTACTTTGCATATCATCATTGTTTTATCTTGCATCGGTTTTTCTCGACTCCTTCTCCTTGGTTTTTTTAGACTTAGGATAAAAAGGAAATTGGGACTGGACGATAGGCGTGCTTTGTGGTTGGATTAGTCAAGTGATCACCTAAATTAAAACCAGGACTGCTAAACAAAATTGACCAAAAAATTCAATAAAATTTGAAATTCTGCTTGTGGGAAATTAACCCCGACCTTATTTTCAGGCTGAGTGGGGGTACTAGAGTGTGTGTGCACACCCTAAGGCAGAGCCAAAAATCCCCACCTTCCATATCGTGTACCCTGATCCGAGCAAATATCACCTGCTGAGCTTTGGGTTAAACTGACCAGCGCCAAGTAGCCTCCGCCTACTCCTGTAGGTAGATAGAGGCGAAACTGCGGTGCACCACGACAAGTTGCTAGTAGCCTCCGCCTGCTCCAGCAGATAGATAGGGGCGAAGTTAGAGCGTTGTCAGCCTCTGCCTACTCTGTAGGTAGATAGGGGCAGGTCCTTGAACTTTCAGCTGGTGATAGGAGCGGAGAAAGGAAGGGTGTTGGTATCCTAGGCAACAGGTTAAACAGGGGAGATGCATCCGGCTTTTAGCCGACACCCTTATAAGATGCTGACGAATCCGTAAATGTCGCTTTTAAGAATGTGTTTTTATCGTATTGTGCGTTGTAGGCGGCAATCGGAAACGGTCAAGAAAATACCACAAATAATTTGTTCAATTTTGATCTCGTGGTTTTATGTTTATTTTACTTGGGCAAGTCCCAAGGTCGATCACAAGGAGGCAAAGGAACAACCTAGAATTAAGTCTATCAAAGTTCGAGTTCGGTTTTCGAGGCGGTCTTTTTTTGAAATTTTCAATGCAATAGAGGATGCAAAATGCAAATTTGGCCTTATTTCAGGGACTAAAATGTAAATGTCAACCAAACAATGTTCGAAAATTATGAAACTTGGCCGAGATGTAAAGTACGATGAAATAAGTGCACTATAATTTTTTTGGAATTTTTGGATGCAATATGAATTTTTTATGGATTTTTAAATGCAAACAAAATGATTTTTAATATTTAATTTTAATAAATATCAAACCTACTTATTTTCGAGAATCAAAATTATTTGAGATCTATCACTAGGTGATAGATCTCAGAAAAATCCTAAACCTCAAAAATGTGGGGTTTAATGTCTATTAGAAATTAAATACTAAAATATGCTAAATGATTTTTACAGGACAAAATATGCATGCAAATACAAATCTTTTTGGGCACAATGTTAAGAATAATTAACTCTACAATGTGTGATTTTTCGGGAATTTTTAGAGCAACGGTTAATCACTTATCAATTTCAGAGCAGAAAATGGGTAAAATATGCCAATTTTCACAAAACGAATATTTATTAATTAACCGTTCGTCACAAAAATATCCACAACATGTCAAAGCGTAGAGAGTCAATTAACAAACATCACGCTATTTTTAGATTGATAAAATAATGTAAAGAAAGGGTCCACAATCACAGGGGAACACAGGGGTACAGATGCAAATACTATAAATAAATATAAAAGCAGAGGGGGGGACTTTTGTGTAATTACCGATAGTCTGGAGGGCTCTTCCGCAATTTTCCCAAGGAAGCACGTGCCTTGCGCGTGCTCCTTGGGCGGCTGTACTGAGGCGCGAATAGAAGGAGCTCCGGGGGGTTTGATGCAATTTACCCAGCGGGTCACGTGCGGATCACGTGACCCCTGGATAGCTTGCTAAAGACGTTCCCCGCGCACGTGCCGCGCACGTGCCGGGGCCTCGGGCGTCGAGCCCGGCCGGCGAAGGGGCGGAGGAAAGGCTGGAGTCGGTGGAGAAACCCGGCGGAGGTGCTGACGTCGAGGTCGATGAAGCGATGCTGAGGGCGTAGCACCGGTTAAGGTGCGGTTGTCGGCGAAGCCTGATGAAGAAGGTGGCGCTGGAGTTGATGAAGGTCCCCCGTGGCCGACACACGGCCGGCGGTCGTCGAGGAAGAGGGCTCGGTCGCGTAGCAGGTTGGGGAGGACGGCGTAGCGGCGTGAAGTTGAAGGTGGTGGTGACGACCGAGGTTGGCGATGGTGTCGACGGCGTGGTAGTGGCGAGGCGGCGTAAACAGCGAAAGAGAGAGATAGAGAGAGAGAGAGGGGGTATACCTGGACGAAGCTCGACGGTCGTCGGCCGGAGCGAGCAGCTTTGTTGGAGGAGAGCTGCGACGAGGTGCGAATCACCTCGGATCACGCCAAGCAGGGAGATATGCCAGTGCTGTCACCACCGGGAGGAGCTCCTTGGTTGTTGAACGGCGGATGCTTGGCAAGGGAGCGGTGGCGGTGTTTAAATAGGAGAAGGGAGTCGGCCGGTAGATGGAAGGGGATCGAGCTTCGATTTGGCGAGAAGATTGGATTGAGGGAGATCGGGGGATTGATTTGATGGAGATGCGGCGGTCGGAGCGGGATATGGTGGCGCGAGATTCGCGGCGGAGGCGGAGGAAATCGCGGGCGGCGATTTTTGGGAAAGGTGGGCGGAGGAGGACGACGCGCAGTGGCCGTCCGATCGGCCGAGATCGGACGGCCACGATTGCAACACGTGGCGGAGCAATAAGGGGCGGGGCGAGCGCACGTGCAGTGCGCGTGCGGATGCCGCACGTGCGCTGCACGTGAGTTGTTTAATTTTTAATTATTTTTTTTTTAATTTTTTTTTTAATAAAACGAATAATAAATAATGCCAAAAACGGCTGACACGTGGCGGCACCAGGTGCTGCCACGTGTCAGCACCAGAAAATTCAAAAAATAATTAACTTGTAAAATCAAAAATAAATAGTAAATGACCTCGGATCGAAAAACTTTCTTCACGAAAATTGCTCGTCTCGATGAGATCTACAACTTTCATGAAGACACCAAAACCAAAATCGATCATTTGCACAAAGTGAATTTTTGGGGTATCCCATGTACATAGAATACCTTGATTTTTTGGGTTTTATAATTTTTATGTCATTTTTAAACAAGATAAAAATCCGGAAAAATATGGAAGAGTCAAAGATAAATAAAAGACACTTAATTCTAATTTTTTTGGATTTTTATTGATTTAAGAAAATATATACATAAAATACAAGGTCAAAAACCGCGAAGATATACAATGTACAAAAAAGGCCCAAAACCCAACTTTCACATATGAGCTCCGATTCACTTGAACTTGGTCTTGTTTTGAAGGTAATTGAATGTACATTAGTTCAAAAGTGAGTAGGATTCAATCGGACACTGGATGTGGGAGATATGTGGCTTTTAGTCCGAAAATCCTGAAATTAGGGTTTGGGTTTTTGGTCCACTTATTTGAGTTACTTATTTTTTTGTATTTTTCCTTTATTCTTGTTAGTAATATGTACACAGTGGAAGTGGTTTTGAGTTATTCGGAGTTAGCATGAATGAGTTAAAAATCCAGGAAGTTAGGCTTATTTACAGGTCATTTTGGCTTGGATTTTTGGCTTCTTATTTTATGCAGATTTTTGTGCTAAAATGCAATTCTTATGGAAACATGCATGAATGCTAATTATGCAAAATAGATGCAAGAATGCTGTTGATTTTAAGGGATTTGAGCTTAATAAATGAGATTTAGAGTGATGAATATGAGATTCATCATCCCCCTATACTTAAACCATGCTCGTCCCTGAGCATAAAAAGAAATGCCATGAGGTGAAATGAGATTGGGTTCCATACCAAGACCATGAGCTGAAGGTGAAAGTAAGTCTAAACTCAACCTTTGGATTATTTGTGTGTCGGAACTTCTGTGAGACTTAGAATTTTAAAATCAACAGCCCTCAAGTTCTACACATCATTGTTACAGTTTCGGCTCAGAAGTCATCTTAGATCAATCATCTTCCCAAAGTATACTCTTTGAACATTGAATAACCGACTCTTGTGTGTGAAATATTTTAGCTCTTCCCACCCAGAATGCTGGACTACCGCGCAAGCCTCCTCTCCAATAACTCGTCCTCGGGGAGTCAGGTATTTCCTTCTAAGGTCTGTCGCGCTGTGTTCACAATCGAATTGGGGGAGAAGATAGAAGAATGAGAAAAGAATTGGAGGGTGGCCAGTGTAGTCACCTCTCCTTGTGAAGATGGCCAGTGTAGCCGAGTCTCCACCAAGATCTGCAGGTTTCTGGAAGCTTGGACCTTTTTGGTCAGATTTTATTTGGTAGTTGCTTCTTTGTATTTGGAATTTTTGGTGGTTCTGCTTGGATCTTGTTGTGCCCCTACGGATATAGAATCTTTTGTTTCCGTACATTTTTTGGGGTCTTAGAAAAAATTGTGCCCAACCGTCCATCCCTTTTCCGAAGCTTTATTTCAACCCGTACTCCGGTCTTTAGATTTCCACGCTACCAGAAAAGAAACTCACACAGTCTTCCAACATATGTTTGAGTTGAGCTAAGTGCATAGTGCGAGAGTACAAATTAATTCCCTATTCCAGAGTTGTACCCAGAATGAAGAGACCAGGTTAGACACTAAGAGTCAAACTCTGTACATTGTCATGTGGAACTCAAAGAATTAAGTCAAAGACCTGAAGACTCTAAAATCCTATTTCTCGGTGAAGTTCCTCTGAAAATTAGGTGGATTAAGGTGAAGTCCAGACCACTCTCGGTTTCGGCTCATAACTTGGTTCAGAACCCAAAGACTTTTCACATATGCAAATGCGATGCTTGATGAAATGCGAGTGTGTGAAATGCAGGCACATTTTTTTTTGTTTGTGAATTTTTTTTTTAATGCAAAAAATGAATAAGAAGCCATTTTTTTTTCAAAGATTTTGGGTGTAGTCAGTGTTAGTGGAAAAACATTTTTTTTTGTTTTTTTAAGAAAAACCCACCCCGTAAATACATATAGACTTACGCGAAAGTACGAGGTATGGCTAAAATATATACATAGTATATATACAGACCCCCCTATACTTAGCGAGTGTTGTGTCCTCAGAGCACAAGAAGCGTAAAGAAGACATAGCTCGGGCTAAGCGTAAGAGAGTGAAAAAGAAAAACAAAAAAAACAAAAAGAAAAGGATTTACAAAACCGCCCCCCTATACTTAGACTGTGAATAGTCTAAGTATAGAAGAAGAGCGGAAAAGAAAAGAAAAAGAAAAAGAAGCGGTCGGGGTATGTAAATGAGGGTATATATATGTGGGTGGCGGTTCCCCCTATACTTAGGCTTTGGTCAGCCTAAGTATAGAAGAAGGGTGGATATGGAGTGAGCGAGAGATCGGAATGTGATGAGGGAAATGGTATATACAGATGGTATCGGTCCCCCCCTATACTTAGGCCTTGGCCTAAGTAGAGGAAGAAGCTGTACAAGGAGACCGATGTGGTTGGGAGGGAGGTTGGGTCTGATCTGATATTTCGTCAATGTCCTTGCTCTGTGTGAAATAGATGACCTCCACTTGCACTGTATGTTCTTTGGATGATTCTATGTATGGCTTCAGTAATTGTCCATTCACTGAGAAAGGTTGTGCATCATCTTTGAGTTCTGCAATGTCCACACTTCCATTGGTATGCACATCGATGATAACATAGGGACCCGTCCATTTTGATTTCAGTTTCCCATGAAAGATCTTTAATCGAGCATTAAACAACCAGACTTTCTGCCCAGGGACAAAGGTTTTATCTCGAATATGTCTATCATGCCATTTCTTGACCTTGTCCTTATAAATCACACTGTTGTCATATGCCCGGTTTCGGATTTCAATTAGCTCATTCAAATTTAGGTCTCGACATAATTTCCCAAGGTGACAACTCCAGTTCAACTTTTTGATTGCCCATTCAGATTTGTGAATCAGCTCAGCAGGAAGATGGCAAGGTTTGCCATAGATCATCCTAAAGGGTGAAGTGCCGAGTGGTGTTTTATAAGCTGTCCTATAGGCCCAAAAAACTTGATCTAACAGTTTTGACCAATCCTTCCTATCTGGACGAACCAACTTTTGAAGTATACTCTTCACTTCTCGATTAGAAACTTCTGCCATGCCATTAGATTGTGGATGATATGGATTGGCTATTCGATGTTCAAATTTGTACTCCTTAGCCAAAGATCTCATTTCCTTGTTCACAAAGTGGCTACCTCCATCAGAGATCAAAACTTTTGGTATCCCGAACCTTGCAATGATATTATCCTTGATAAACTTACAGACGGTTTTGCTGTCTGCGGTTCGGGTCGGAATAGCCTCTACCCATCTAGACAAATAATCAACCGCTAACAAGATGTACTCAAATCCATTGCTATTGGGAAAGGGACCCATAAAATCAATCCCCCATGCATCAAAAACATCACAGAAAATCATTGTTGCATGGGCATTTCGTCTCTATATCCAACAGTCCCTCCCATCCTTTGACAAATCGAGCAAGACCGTACAAAATCATTAGCATCACGAAATAAGGTCTGCCAGTAAAATCCACATTGGAGTACCTTGTGTGCGGTTCCCTTTCCCGAATGGTGCCCTCCAGCCTCGAGAGTGTGACAATGTGTGAGGACACTCTGGTATTCTTCCTGAGGAATACATCTTCTCCAGACACAATCCGGTCCTTCATAGAAAAGGAAAGGATCGTCCCAATGGTATTTTCTTGAATCCGACTTTAGTTTTTCAATCATTTTCTTTGTCCAACCAGAGGGAACCTTCTTGGAGACAAGATAGTTCACGATGTTGGAATACCATGGGGTTGAATCAATCGTGCAAACAGATTCGTCTGGAAAAGTCTCTTTAATAGGTCCAGTATCAGGATAATCATTTTTCTCAATTCGGGAAAGGTGATCAGCAACAACATTCTTTATTCCAGGTTTATCTTTGATCTCCAAATTAAATTCCTGGATTAACAAAATCCACCTCAAAAGTCGTGCCTTGGCATCTTTCTTATCCATGAGGTATCTAATTGCAGTATGATCCATGAAAATTAGCACCTTGGAGCCCAATATATATGATCTGAATTTTTCAAGGGCCCAAACAACCGCGAGCATTTCCTTTTCAGTCACTGTGTAATTTTTCTGTGCAGGATCCAATACTTTGCTCGCGTAGTGAATCGCATAAGGGATTCCATCCCGTCTTTGTCCAAGCACAGCTCCGACCGCAAAATCTGATGCATCAGTCATGATCTCAAAGGGAAGAGACCAGTCAGGAGCTTGTAATATCGGCGATTCACAGATTTTCTTTTTCAGGAGTTCGAAGGCCTCAAGACACTTGTGATTTACAACAAACTCGGTGTCTTTTCCTAAGAGCTCAGTCAGTGGGCGGGCGATCTTTGAAAAATCAGGGATAAACCTTCGATTAAATCCAACATGCCCTAGAAAAGACCGCACTGACTTGACGTTGGTTGGTGGCTCAAGTTTCTTGATCACATCCACCTTGGCAGGGTCGACCTCCATTCCCTTTCTGGAGATGACATGCCCCAACACGATACCCTCAGTCACCATAAAGTGACTTTTCTCCCAAGAGAGTACCAAATTAACCTCCCTGCATCTTTTGAGGACTCGGTCCAAGTGCGCTAAACATGTATCAAATGAATCACCATGGACCGAGAAGTCATCCATGAAGATTTCCAGGAAATCACCCACCATTTCGGCAAATACGGCGATCATGCACCGCTGAAATGTGCCTGGAGCATTACAAAGCCCGAATGGCATGCGCTTGAAAGCGTAGGTTCTGAAGGGACATGTAAATGTGGTTTTTTCCTGATCCTCGGGAGCAATGGCTACCTGATTGTAGCCAGAGTACCCATCAAGAAAACAGAAGAATGCTTTCCCTGCAAGTCTCTCCAAGATTTGATCAATAAATGGCAGTGGAAAGTAATCTTTCTTGGTCGCAGCATTCAGGCGCCTGTAATCGACACAGACACGCCACGACGTGGGTACTCGGGTCGCGATCTCAACCCCTTCCTCGTTGGTGACCATCTGGATGCCCGACTTCTTCGGGACGACATGAAGGGGGGCCACCCATTTGGAGTCAGAGATGGGGTATATAAATCCTGCTTTGCACCATTTCTCTATCTCTTTCTTAACCACTTCCCGAAGATTGGGGTTTAGTCTTCTTTGAAATTCACGGGAAGGCCTTGCATTATCCTCAACATAAATTTGGTGCGAGCAGAGAGCAGGGTTGATTCCGACGAGATCCGACACAGTCCAACCGATGGCTTTTCGATTTCGCTCAAGGACTTCTAGAAGTTTAGATTCTTGATCCATGGTTAAAGATGAGCTGATGATCACAGGGAATTTATCTTTGGGTCCATTGAGAAATGCATACTTCAGGGTGGGAGGGAGAGGTTTCAGTTCTGGTAAATCTGAATCATCAATCAAATCTGGCTGAAGGTCTTTTAAGTCTGGCTCGGTGATTGTTGGTGGTTGATCATTCTATGAGATGCTAGCCACTGGTCTTGAAGGAAGGTGAGTCGGATCGCAAATGTAGTGCGGTAATTCAGCCAAAGCCGCGTCCGACTCGTCATTGAATTTTTTAGAGGAGGGGGGGATGGACCAATCCGAAAGGCGTTCTGTGTCATCAAGATTGTACAGGTGTTCAGATTTGTTAGGTAAAAGATCACACACTGTATGGCGCATTGTTGCTTCTTCTGATGCGAGGGTATCCATGTGAAGATCTGGCAGTTGGTCCCAAGGTCCGGTAGTTCTAATCAGATTACACTCAGATGTTTCAGCCTCTTCAGTGGTAGATTCGGAATCGGGTCTTTGCCATTTTGTTTGTCTCATTTCCAAATCCACTTCTCCATCTAGGGAGCGGAATTTCATCATTCCAGTGCCGTAATCGAATACAGCCTTGGCGGTTCGTAAGAATGGTCTTCCCAAAATGATTTGCGACTCTTTCCAATGGTTCGGGGTCTCCATGTCAAGGACGGTGAAGTCCACTTTGTATTCCGTACCCTCAACCATAATGATAACATTTTTCACTTCTCCCTTAGGTCTTTTAGTAGATTTGTCTGCAAATTGGAGTATAGATAGTGATTTCTGAAGAGGTCCTAACTCCAATCGATAATATAAGGCCAAGGGGAGAAGATTGATGGAAGAACCATTGTCAAGAAGTGTCCGTGCGAATGCGACACCGCCAATGCGGCTTTCCACATAATGAGCACCTAGATCTCTTTTCTTCCTTGGTAAATGCTGGTTTCTCACGCATTTGGTGGTGGCTACTGTCAGAACATGAGTCTCCACAAATTGGTTTGTTTTCTTTGTGCGGGTCCGGGTAGGAGTACATTTCATTTTCAGGTATTTCTGGAATGCAGGGTTACTGGCCACATATTGATCAAAGGGCACTTTTACGGTGATGTTTTGTTGACAAAATTTTTCCATCACTGGGTCGCTTTGGATAGTTTTCTTTTGTCTTCCCTTTTTAAGTGCATGGGGAAAAGGAATGGAAGCATTTGAGACAGGAGAGAGATATCCAGAATTATAAATAAGAGCATCTTTATTGAATTTGGAGTTCTTATTACAATCAAAATGTTCTGGATCATCATCATGTTGCTGAAATAATGACAAAGGTGTTTTCGCAGCAACTAGAGGTTCAAGGTCCTCTTTATTCTCCATAGATGCTTTTCCTTTCCTTCGGGCAGAAATCCTCGGGTGTCCTTCGTCTCCATCCTCAGAAGTATCCTCCGGTTGATCTTCTGAGTCAGCTTCCTTCGCCCGGTCAGATACGACCACGGTCCTTCCGCTCCTGAGGGACATGGCATTGATATTGTTAAACGAAAGGGTCTCGTGTTCAGATGTGGAAAAGTCTGAGTAGTATACCTGATTGTTGTGTTGAGATGATTGAGGTTTGTTCAAGCTATTGGGGTTAGCTTGAACTTGAGCGGGAATGGCTGTGACAGGTGCAGTCTGTTCTTCCTTCCAACGGGATAGACGATTAACATCTACCCGTAGGTCGTACAGTTCACTCCGGAAGCTGCGAATTTCCTCCAGCATTTGTCTTTGGATATCAATCGAGTCTTCTGGAGGTTTGGATGATCGAGATGCTTGATTTGGAGCTTGATATTGCTGACGATGTTGTTGAGGCTGGGTCTGACGGTCTTGTGGCTGCTGCTGCCTTGAGAACTGATTGTGTTGTGGAGCGGCATTGTATGAGTTGGGTGGACGCTGATATTGCTGACGGTCCCCCAGATTACCCTGTCGGGTATTATCCTGTGTGTACCAAATGCCGTTTATCTCGAAAGTCAGAGGCGGGGCTTCTACGATTGTCTCAGCTGGAGGGGGTGACTGCTGGGAAGGTTGGACGTAGGATTGGTCCTGAGTCCATGGTAGCGGTTGCCCAGAGCCTGGCTGCTCTTGGACATGATGTACATGATAAATTGGTACCGTAGGAGCAGTAGGCATCCCAAGCTTGGACACCTTCTCAGTGAGCTCCTCCATTTGTTTTGGAAATTGAGAGAGTCGGTTGTCGATGTCGTTCACTCTTTTATCCACAATTGTTAATTTGTCTGTGATGATGTTCATGTTGGGCAGCAAGTCCTCTGCTATTTCTGAGACCGTTTGTTTTCCTCCTTTGGCTTGATAGTTGTTCAGTGAATCAGTGTAAGATCTACTAGCAATTTGTGAACGGCTAGTCTCCGCCATTTGCTCCAGTATTTTCCAGACGGTATCAGCTCCTCGGGATGTGTAGTTTCCTCCACAGGCAGCGCTGACAAGACCCTGAGTCCCGTGGTTAAGGCCAGAATAGAGGGACTGGACCAGGATGTTATTATCTAGGTCATGACAGGGACATTTTTGCAGCAGATCTTTGAATCTATCCCATGCCTCACAAAGTGGTTCATTAGGCATTTGAGAGAAGCTAGTGATGCGAGTCCTCATTTGATTGGTTCGACTCAGAGGGTAAAATTTCTTCAAGAAGAGATTCTTGAACCTATCATAGGTGGTCACTGTCACTCCCAAATTTTTCACCCAGTAATCCGCCTTACCCTTCAAGGCGAAGGGTAATGCAGTGAGACGGATATAATCTTGGCTGACTTGTGGGTGCCTCTGATTAGAACAGATTAGCTCCAAATCACGCAAGAATTCATAAGGTTCTTCATCCGAATTTCCATGAAATTGTGGTAATTGATTTATGAAGTGTGGCTTCAGTTCATGGTGAACCTCAGGTTGAGGTGGCTGCAAGTAATTAATGACCCTATACTGCCCGGGATTATATGCAGCTTCCATTGGTGGTTCTCCTTCTGCATTCATTCTTTCCAATTGTTCCCTCATCAGATTTTGCTGCTGCTCAGATGCAGCCAGCCTTGCAAGAATCAGTTGCATCGGATCTTCATTTTGGTCATCTTCGGGATGGTTCCTCCTTGGAGCCATTTGAATGTTCTTCTTTTCACCTTCAGATTGTGAAAAATAGGCGTCAATAGTTTGAAGAGAATTATTTGATGAAAAGTCCAGGGGAAGGTGTCCCTGAACCCAAGGTGGTTCTGAGTAAGAGAGGTTCAGATCATTTGAAAAATTTGTGGTAGTCAGAAAGGGGTTCGCTGAGTTCGAACGGAAATTTCCACAATTTTCCATTCTTGAAATTGAGAGATGTTGATCAAGTCAAACACAATACAAAGGTTGTTTCACCAACTCACACAATGAAGCCGCAAGAGTTCGGCTATTATCTTTTCAATTTTAGTTGGTGATAAATTCAATCTTGCAAACCGTTTAGACGAGCTGTTTAGGTTTGGAGCTGGGCTCTATCCTAGTGTGCGTTACTCTCCTCGCTGCAAGATAAATCAAACAATGTCGGGGTTGCTCTCCCGCAAAAAATCTTGATTTTATGGTTTATTTGAGATCAGATATATTTAGCAGTCCCGATTTTAATGAGGTGATCACTGAGAAATTAGATGAGCACAAATACACGTCTACCGTCCAGTCCCAATTTCCTTTAAAGTTATGTTATAAAACAAGAGGGAGGAATTCGAGAAAAGCCGATGCACGCGAAAAAACTATGATGAATGCTCAGTTAGAAGACTTACAGTGAATCCTCGCAATCTTCATGTGGGATGCTAGACAGAATTTAAAAATTATTCTAAATGAAATGCAAGTCGATGGAAAACCGCACCTAAGCAGAAAGTTCTATTAGCGGGAAGAATTGATTTAAATTTGGCTAAGTTTGAACGATCTATGTGCGTCTCGATTAAAGTGAAGTGTGGCTTAAGATCCTACGAGCACAAGCAAAAATATAAATGCTCTGAGAGCCGTATGTGCAGGTCTATCCTATTCGCCACTCAAGTCGGGCCCCACCCTCGCCGGAGAGTGAAACAGGCCACGACACACCACAAAATAAAGTTTAGAGGTCTTTCTACACACGCGAGAGTCCAAACGGACACCGCTGTAAAATTGCAGAAATTAAAATTGCAGAAATTAAAAACCTAGACTCTACTCTCTCTCACGACTCGACTCAATCTTAAATTAATTGCGGTTTTTGGTGAAGTTGCGTCGGTTATTGAAAACCGCTCCACGTACAAGGTACCTCGCAAAAAAAATAAGAGAGAAAATGTAAGAGAGTGACTCAAAAAATAATATAAAAAATAAATGCTGAAAATAAATTGCAGAAAAATGAAAATGAAATTTACAATGAAAAATTCGGGGGTCAGACTACCCGAATGCGGAAAACCGAACAAAAATTCTTAGACAAAAATCTGAGTCGTTTGCCTCCCCGGCAACGGCGCCATCTGACGAATCCGTAAATGTCGCTTTTAAGAATGTGTTTTTATCGTATTGTGCGTTGTAGGCGGCAATCGGAAACGGTCAAGAAAATACCACAAATAATTTGTTCAATTTTGATCTCGTGGTTTTATGTTTATTTTACTTGGGCAAGTCCCAAGGTCGATCACAAGGAGGCAAAGGAACAACCTAGAATTAAGTCTATCAAAGTTCGAGTTCGGTTTTCGAGGCGGTCTTTTTTTGGAATTTTCAATGCAATAGAGGATGCAAAATGCAAATTTGGCCTTATTTCAGGGACTAAAATGTAAATGTCAACCAAACAATGTCCGAAAATTATGAAACTTGGCCGAGATGTAAAGTACGATGAAATAAGTGCACTATAATTTTTTTGGAATTTTTGGATGCAATATGAATTTTTTATGGATTTTTAAATGCAAACAAAATGATTTTTAATATTTAATTTTAATAAATATCAAACCTACTTATTTTCGAGAATCAAAATTATTTGAGATCTATCACTAGGTGATGGATCTCAGAAAAATCCTAAACCTCAAAAATGTGGGGTTTAATGTCTATTAGAAATTAAATACTAAAATATGCTAAATTATTTTTACAGGACAAAATATGCATGCAAATACAAATCTTTTTGGGCACAATGTTAAGAATAATTAACTCTACAATGTGTGATTTTTCGGGAATTTTTAGAGCAACGGTTAATCACTTATCAATTTCAGAGCAGAAAATGGGTAAAATATGCCAATTTTCACAAAACGAATATTTATTAATTAACCGTTCGTCACAAAAATATCCACAACATGTCAAAGCGTAGAGAGTCAATTAACAAACATCACGCTATTTTTAGATTGATAAAATAATGTAAAGAAAGGGTCCACAATCACAGGGGAACACAGGGTACAGATGCAAATACTATAAATAAATATAAAAGCAGAGGGGGGACTTTTGTGTAATTACCGATAGTCTGGAGGGCTCTTCCGCAATTTTCCCAAGGGAGCACGTGCCTTGCGCGTGCTCCTTGGGCGGCTGTACTGAGGCGCGAATAGAAGGAGCTCCGGGGGGTTTGATGCAATTTACCCAGCGGGTCACGTGCGGATCACGTGACCCCTGGATAGCTTGCTGGAGACGTTCCCCGCGCACGTGCCGCGCACGTGCCGGGGCCTCGTGCGTCGAGCCCGGCCGGCGAAGGGGCGGAGGAAAGGCTGGAGTCGGTGGAGAAACCCGGCGGAGGTGCTGACGTCGAGGTCGATGAAGCGATGCTGAGGGCGTAGCACCGGTTAAGGTGCGGTTGTCGGCGAAGCCTGATGAAGAAGATGGCGCTGGAGTTGATGAAGGTCCCCCGTGGCCGACACACGGCCGGCGGTCGTCGAGGAAGAGGGCTCGGTGGCGTAGCAGGTCGGGGAGGACGGCGTAGCGGCGTGAAGTTGAAGGTGGTGGTGACGACCGAGGTTGGCGATGGTGTCGACGGCGTGGTAGTGGCGAGGCGGCGTAAACAGCGAAAGAGAGAGATAGAGAGAGAGAGAGGGGGTATACCTGGACGAAGCTCGACGGTCGTCGGCCGGAGCGAGCAGCTTTGTTGGAGGAGAGCTGCGACGAGGTGTGAATCACCTCGGATCACGCCAAGCAGGGAGATATGCCAGTGCTGTCACCACCGGGAGGAGCTCCTTGGCTGTTGAACGGCGGATGCTTGGCAAGGGAGCGGTGGCGGTGTTTAAATAGGAGAAGGGAGTCGGCCGGTAGATGGAAGGGGATCGGGCTTCGATTTGGCGAGAAGATTGGATTGAGGGAGATCGGGGGATTGATTTGATGGAGATGCGGCGGTCGGAGCGGGATATGGTGGCGCGAGATTCGCGGCGGAGGCAGAGGAAATCGCGGGCGGCAATTTTTGGGAAAGGTGGGCGGAGGAGGACAACGCGCAGTGGCCGTCCGATCGGCCGAGATCGGACGGCCACGATTGCAACACGTGGCAGAGCAATAAGGGGCGGGGCGAGCGCACGTGCAGTGCGCGTGCGGATGCCGCACGTGCGCTGCACGTGAGTTGTTTAATTTTTAATTTTTTTTAATTTTTTTTTAATAAAACGAATAATAAATAATGCCAAAAACGGCTGACACGTGGCGGCACCAGGTGCTGCCACGTGTCAGCACCAGAAAATTCAAAAAATAATTAACTTGTAAAATCAAAAATAAATAGTAAATGACCTCGGATTGAAAAACTTTCTTCACGAAAATTGCTCGTCTCGATGAGATCTACAACTTTCATGAAGACACCAAAACCAAAATCGATCATTTGCACAAAGTGAATTTTTGGGGTATCCCATGTACATAGAATACCTTGATTTTTTGGGTTTTATAATTTTTATGTCATTTTTAAACAAGATAAAAATCCGGAAAAATATGGAAGAGTCAAAGATAAATAAAAGACACTTAATTCTAATTTTTTTGGATTTTTATTGATTTAAGAAAATATATACATAAAATACAAGGTCAAAAACCGCGAAGATATACAATGTATAAAAAAGGCCCAAAACCCAACTTTCACATATGAGCTCCGATTCACTTGAACTTGGTCTTGTTTTGAAGGTAATTGAATGTACATTAGTTCAAAAGTGAGTAGGATTCAATCGGACACTGGATGTGGGAGATATGTGGCTTTTAGTCCGAAAATCCTGAAATTAGGGTTTGGGTTTTTGGTCCACTTATTTGAGTTAGTTATTTTTTTGTATTTTTCCTTTATTCTTGTTAGTAATATGTACACAGTGGAAGTGGTTTTGAGTTATTCGGAGTTAGCATGAATGAGTTAAAAATCCAGGAAGTTAGGCTTATTTACAGGTCATTTTGGCTTGGATTTTTGGCTTCTTATTTTATGCAGATTTTTGTGCTAAAATGCAATTCTTATGGAAACATGCATGAATGCTAATTATGCAAAATAGATGCAAGAATGCTGTTGATTTTAAGGGATTTGAGCTTAATAAATGAGATTTAGAGTGATGAATATGAGATTCATCAGATGCGTAACCTTTTCTACTTGTCTGAAAAATTTATTCTTAAAATCAATCAGATTAATCGGACTCGATTTCGGGTCCTTCATCTTGTTGAGTGTGAAAATAGGGTTTGGATTCATTTGCTTGCCCTCAGGTGGGAGTAAAATCCTATCTCATACTTAGACTCCCGATTCTTCTTCTCGCCATCCAAGATGACTGACTGGGGGGGATATCTACTCCCGATTGGCCAATCTTTCTTTGAGACCCCACGAAGCTCATCTTCACCGGCTCAAGCGCAACTTGGGCCAACCCAAGCTCATGACCCTCTTGAGTTCGAGATCCATCACTCCCATGGTGTTTACCCTCAAACCAACCCTTTTCTCTCCTCTGATCTCACCGAGGAAGACCATCACCTCGGTGAAAATGTCTTCATTGATATGTCCTCTAACCTAGACCATCTCCTTTACTCAGGAAAAGAGGACAAAATGCTGAAGAAAAACCCTGACGATGAGGAACCCAGAGAGGATCCCATGCTCCAAGTCCTGGCTCGGCTAGCTAGAGCCGAACAACTGAATGCATAACTGATGGCTAGGATGGGACAGGGGATCGAGGCTAAAGAAATTGACCGACCCATTGAAGTCGCCTACAATCCTGCGGAGAACGAAATACACAGCTGGCTAGTACTTGAGGTTCCCCCTGAAGCGTTCGAGCTGAAGCCCCACTTTCTGAGCTTGCTACCGAAGTTCAATGGAAACGCCAACGAAGAACCATATGCTTTCCTTAGAGACTTCGAGCTAGTTTGCAACAACCTTAGTCACCTTAAGGTTGGGAAAGACTACATCAGGCTGAAGGCCACCCCGTTTGCCTTAGGCGATAAGGCAACCCATTGGTTGAAAAAACTCGGGGTGAGATGTACGACCTGGATGCAGTTCAAGGACCTGTTCTTGAAAAAGTTCTACCCGCTCAATAGGACTAACCAGATGAGAACCAAGATCGAGAGTTTCTACCAGGGACTCAATGAACCATTCCATGAAGCAATGGGATAGAGTCAATGACTCAACGCAGAAATGCCCTTGCCACGGCATTAAAAGTGATCTTAGTCCAGACCTTGTTCTGTGGCATGACCTTGGAGATGCAGTGGTTAGTTAGTGTCGCCTATGGAGGAAGCTATCTGAACAAGAACGAAGATGTCGTATGGAAGATCATGGAGCAGATGGCGGAAATAGGCAGATCTCAGGCCACCAGGGCCTATCAGTTGTCTCCTTAAAGCCTATCCAACGAAACAACTAGGAGGACTGTAACGGATCTGACAGACGACCTCATCCCCAGCATGGGGATAATAGCTGACAAGTTAACCATGGTCGAGCAGATTCACAAAAGGGTCGCTGACCATGAAGCACTCTTGCAATTACCGAAACAAGTGGAGGAACTGATTGAGAAGGTAGCCAAGATACGGCTACCTGCCCCTTCTGCACCACATGTACCTGTACACCGAGTTCATCTTGTACAGGAACAGGCATCGGGGCCTCAGAGTAGCTGGGTAGAGGAGCAGACATATACTCAGCAGGAGCAGTACGCATCCCCACAAGTGGAGATAGGATACGAGGAGCCTCCGCAGGTGTTCGAGATCAATGGGCTGTTGTACAGCCATGACCCCGTCGGCAAACAGTCGGGGATAGGGAATGGTCAGTCACACCGACCTTCCCTAGCTTACCAGGAAACCAGCTCTGTCCCCGCACCACGCTTCGTACAGACCCGGCCCGGACAAGGGTACCAGCCTCAGTAGCACCAGCAGTAGTGCACGTTCCACTCGGGCCAGCAGGGCCCTCCACCACCTTCCCATCAGCAGCAGTACCAGCATGGCCAGCAGAGCCAATATAGAAACTCGTCCTCTAGTCAGCAGCAGCAAGCCCCACCCACAAGCGAATTGGAGTCCCTCACCTTGGCAATCCATACCCTGACTGATAGGGTCAAACAGATTCAGAATGACTACCTGGATATGAGAACGGATTTGAATTGTGTTTCCCATACCCAGAACCAGCATATGGCGCCAAAGACCCCAATTCCAGCCTAAGTTCAGGCTAACCCAAATAGCCTGAATCAGGGTCAGAACCGACCTCGAGATCAGGTATACTATTCAGATAACTCTTTATCTGAACATGAGATCCTTTCGTACGATAATGTTAATCATATGTCCCTCAAGAGCAGAAGGACCGTGATCGTACCTGATCGGACACGGGCACCGGAGGAAGCCAAATCTCTACCTGAGGAGAACTTGGAGGCGGAGGAGCAGCACCACCACCACCACCGGCATAAGAAGAGGACCTCTAAGTCCTCGAGAAAGAAGTAGAACAGCACCAGCAGTGAGTCGGGCGAGATCGATGAGGAGACCGCACCTCCATCTGAGGAGGATGTCCTAGCAGTCGCAGAAGATGCATCACCGGTTTCATAGCAGAAATTTTCTTTTAGTCAGAGTCAGAGTCAGAGTTAGTATCAGTGTCAGAGTCTTATACAGAACTCAGTTACTCATTACAATGAAAATCTTTCAGTTTTGGAATCTGAGTTAGCATCAATAATCCCTTTCCCCTGAGCTCTTAAAGGTGGAAAGAAGAAAACTAAAAAAATACAAAAAGATGACCCTGAAATGGCAAAATTCTGTAACAAGTACACCAAGGTCACAATACCTTTTGATAAGTATGTGGACATGACACCTGCATTCCAGAAGTACCTTAAGGCGAGATGCACACCTACTAGGGTCAGTGGGAAGACCAAAAGCCATGTCGAGAAACACGTTCTGTCAATAGCCACTACTTGCGCAATAAAGAATGTGTTTCCAAGGAAACGAAGAGACATGGGTGCACATTATGTGGTGAGTCGTGTCGATGACACTGCGTTTGCACGCACTCTCCTTGATAGCGGATCCTCAATTAACTTGATACCTACAGCCCTCTTTGAGCGGCTTAATCTCGGACCTCTTAGTAAATCCAGAGCCTTACTCCAATTTGTAGATAAATCAACCAATAGGTTCCAAGGAGAATTGAGGAACATTATCATCAAAGTCGAGGGGCAGGAGTACATGGTGGAATTTACAGTCCTTTATATGGGGACCCCTCGAAATTGGAGAGACTCCCAGATTATACCAAGTAGGCCCTTCCTCAGAACAGCAGGGCCTTATTTAATTACAAGATCCGGAAGATCAAGTTCCAAACACCAGGTAGAGATGAGGAACTTGAGATGAAGCAGACCAGGTGGTAGAGGTCAGATTTAGAATCCAGCACCGAGTACTCTTTGTCTGAAGCAGACTGTATTCATGTAGACATTGTTGGGCCATGGAGATAGAACCCAACTAGCACCGATGAGTCCCTCTCTTCCAGAGAAGATCTTGTGCATGAGTCAGTTTGCGAGACCCTTAGGAACGAGTACAACGCAGAATATGCATCCCCCTTCATCTTCGATGACATAGAGGCCCAGCTGGTCCTGTTAGTCCTTCCCTCTTTAGGACAATCAGAAGAAGAGGATGACAAGTCGAGCGTGGATTTTGCCGATTGCTTAGAAACCTTTGACGATCCGACTCCAGAGTTGAATGATTTGGTGACAGTAATATCAAAGATAGATCCAGCCACTACCAACACAGAGCCAGATTCGATTGAGCTAGACTTCATTGATGATCATACCTTACTTGAGCTCAAACCTTTACCCACAACGCTTAAGTATGCCTTTCTTGCGGGACAAGAGAAGAAATATCCGGTCATCATCAGCTCGCGATTGACCGAGGAGCAGGAATCTTGCTTGCTAGAGATCCTGGAGAAAAATCGCAAGGAAATAGGCTAGAACATCTCCGATCTCAACGGGAATGAGTCTAAACCCTCTTGGAGAATGAGTCTAAACCCTCTCGTGAATTCCAATGTCAGTTGAATCCAAATTTACGTGAGGTCGTGAAGAAGGAGATACAGAAATGGTGTGACGTGGGTTTCATTTACCCCATCTCTGACTCCAAATAGGTGGCACCAATCCATGTTGTCCCGAAAAAATCGGGAATCAGATGACCACCAATGAGGACGGAGAGGAGATCGTGACACGAGTACCCACGTCGTGGCGCATTTGTGTGGATTACTGATGCATGAATGCTGCGACAAAGAAGGATCATTTCCCCCTACCGTTCATTGATCAGATCTTAGAGAGATTAGCGGGGAAAGAATTCTTCTTTTTCTAAGATGGGTTCTCGGGCTACAATCAAGTAGCTATTGCTCCTGAGGAGCAGGAGAAAACCATGTTCACATGCCCCTTTGGTACCTATGCTTTCAGGCGCATGCCCTTTGGGTTAAGCAATGCTCCTGGTACTTTTCAAAGGTGCATGATTATAGTATTCGCCGAAATGGTCGGTGAATTCTTGGAAGTCTTCATGGATGACTTCTCGGTCCATGGTGATTCCTTTGATTCCTGTCTTAGGAATCTGGACCGAGTCCTCAAGCGGTGTTGCAAGGTTAATCTGGTGCTCTCTTGGGAGAAAAGTCACTTTATGGTGACGGAGGGTATTGTGTTGGGGCATGTCATCTCCAAGAGAGGAATGGAGGTTGACCCTGCCAAGGTAGACGTGATTAGACGACTCCAGCCACCCACCAACGTGGAACAGATGCGGTCATTCCTCGAGCATGTTGGATTTTATCGAAGATTTATCAAGTATTTTCGAAAATTGCCCGACCGCTAACTGAGCTTTTAGACAAAGACATGGAGTTCATTGTTGATCATAAATGTCTTGAAGCCTCTAAGTAATTACAAAGGAAGATCATGGACGTTCCGATCCTACAAGCCTCAGATTGGTCTCTACCTTTTGAGGTCATGACAGACGCCTCAGATTTTGCTATTGGGGTTGTGTTAGGATAGAGGAGGGATGGTGTCCCGTTCGCCATACACAATGCAAGCAAAGTGCTTGATACTGCTCAGCGTAACTATACAGTTACGGAAAAGGAGATGCTTGTGGTAGTGTTTGCTTTGGACAAGTTCAGATCTCACTTAATTGGATCTAAGGTGATTGTGTTCACTGGCCATACATCGTTACGGTATTTAATGGAAACGAAGGATGTGAATGCACGTCTTCTTAGGTGGATTTTACTTATCCAGGAATTTGATTTGGACATTCATGATAGACGTGGAAAGAAGAACGTAGTAGATGATCACATCTCCCGTATCGAGGATCTTGATGCTTCTAATGATACACTGATTCAAGACTCCTTCCATGATGAGTCGATTTTTATTGTCGACTCACTCCCATGGTACGCCAATATCGTGAATTATCTTGTCTCCAAGAAAGTTCCCGAAGATTGGCCCAAGAGCCACATAGACCGACTAAAGTCGGATTCAAGACATTACCATTGGGAGGATCCGATCCTTTTCTTTGAAGGATCGGATTGTGTCTGGAGATGGTGTATTCCTTAGGAGGAATATCAAAGTATCCTTACTTTATGCCACAGTCTGGAGGTAGGAGGACACCACTCCGGGAAGAGGACCGCATATAAGGTACTTCAGTGTGGCTTATACTGGCCGACTTTGTTTCGTGATGCGCTCACCTTTGCGAAGTCGTGCCCAGTATGCTAGCAAATGGGAGGAACCGTTGGTACCAAGGATGAGATGTCGATGCAGCCTGTCATCATTTGTGATGTCTTTGACGCCTGGGGCATCGACTTCATGGGTCCATTCCCTGTCAGCCATGGATTCGAATACATCCTTCTGGCAGTAGATTATCTATTAAAGTGGGTGGACGTTATTCCAACATGAGCCGCAGACAGCAGGACTGTTTGTAAATTCATTAGAGATCTCATCATCTCTAGGTTCGGTATCCCCAAAGTGTTGATATCAGATGGAGGTAGCCACTTCGTGAATAGAGATGTGAAGAAGCTCTTGAAGGATTACGGCATCGAACACCGTGTCGCTAGTCCTTACCACCCATAGACCAATGGCATGGCTGAGGTGTCAAATAGGGAGGTGAAAATCATATTGCAGAAGCTTGTCCGCCCAGACAGAAAGGACTAGTCTCAGATCTTGGATCAAGTCCTATGGGCTTATGGGACAGGTTAAAAAACACCATTAGGAACCTCTCCATTTAGGATGGTATTTGGGAAGCCGTGCCATTTACCTGTAGAATTAGTGCACAAATCAGAATGGCAATCAATAAGGTCAACTGGAACACACATTGAAGGATATGGGATAATCCTAAAGCGTATTACGGAAGCGTGAGCGTCGTATCGAATACGACGAGGAACGACTAGTCGCACTAGTTGTTCTATGCAACGGAAATTAAAAATTTTTCATGTGACGAAACCACATGATCCAAGAACACTTCTCAGTTCATTTCATCTAAACCACAAACAAGTGATAGGATTACATCTTGAAGTGTGGTTGCGATCGAGTCTCTAAACAAAGAGACCTCCTGTCTCAAGTCTGATCCGACGGAGGAGACGCTTCCGAGCGTGTTGATGAAATGCGTGCTTCTCGCAATCCATGTTGATGATCTAAGTAGCGGATCTCCTGATCTCGACACACGAGATCCGACATCTACTTCACAAGCGAGGTACACCGAAGGAGACGGAGATCCACGAGCAACGATCGGGCAGCATAACGACGACGCTGCGGTGATGGAGACTCTCTCTAGGGCATCTATGGTGGACGGCCATGAGAGAGGAAGAGAGAAGGCTGACGTGTAGAGAGAAATAGAGAGAGAGAGAGACTTATCTACTCTTGTGTGTAGAGAAGAGCAAAAGGGTGCCCTTCTATTTATAATATTTTGAGATCCATGGATCTCAATCCATGTGCAACACAAATCCAATGGCTCTCATTGATTTGTGTTTCTTTTAATGGCTAAGATTTGTGTTGGTAAAAACCAACAAAAATTAATTTAATTTAGATAAGATCTATATTGATAAATCAATATAAATCAATCCCAAATTAAATCAAGCAATCATGGAGATTATTGGAATGAAGATTGCCTCCTTCCATAATATGGGATTTGGTGGCAATCACATGTAATCTCATGATATCTCATAAGATTACATTATTCCATGAAAATCTCCAAGATTTCAACAACACTTGTTGTAAATTGTTCAACAAAATTAATACATAATTATTTTGTAAATATTGCATTCTTGCCATTGGAAAATTATGAATTACATTCACAACCCAAAATAAAATGTAAATTACATTTTCAATATAATGTCCAATGTGAATCCAATTCACAACAACATATGATTAACAATGTAAATTATAAATAGCTCTCTCTAATATATTATAAATCACATTTATAACATATATGATTAATATGGATAGTACTATCCACATTATTCATATCCATGATAATTGAATCACATTTTATCATCTTGGATCTCTATTCTCATGTTCCCAAATAATATGAATCACATTCACATTATTCAAATCTTTGACAATCAAATCACATTTAATTATCTTAGATAATTCTCTTTATAATATGAATCGAATTTATATTAATCATGATAATTAAATCACATTTAATTATCCATTTTCTCAATGCTCGGATACATATATCAACATTGAAATTATCCTGAACACTTTCAAGGATAATGTGCTTTCTCCGCGAATACTTGGAGATAAGGACAGGGCGATTGTATAGTTCCACATATAGTGACTTGGATATTGAGATTACATCTCAAATCCAGATCTCGGGCCTCCCATAGATGCTTGATTAAATCAAGACCGCAAATCTAATCTTCTCATTGCATCTGAATCACATTCAGATCAATGTCCAACATTAGGACCAAGATCAGATTACTTCTCTACTGAGAGGAGTCGCTAAAATCCAGACCCGTTTCATCACTCCCTAGGAATGGAAGCATCATGGGTTTTAAAACTGTTTATGATCACATCATCCTCAGGTATTCCCAATACCTGTACATCCTGTATACTGGAAGACCCAGAATAAACCAGAATTATAAGATCAATTTTGCACTATCTACTTCAGAGTTTTATCATTAAGTTTCTCATTCGATCATTGGGAGTTGGTATCGATCATATACTTTCCAAAAGCATATATCATACCCAGGTGTTGATCATATACTTTCCAAAAGTATATATATCAAACCTACAAATTCGGTCAAGCTTCCAAAGCGAGACGACCGTGCACGAAATTTGATTCTTCCCAATATCGCATGAATGAGCTCATGTCTTCCAGTTCATTAGTGAACCTGTATGATCCCTTTGAGAGATCATATTACTCGTATGCCCTTGTATGCACACCAGCGTGCCGGTGTATAGACCTTGATTAGGTCATCAACCTATTGGTCTGCCAAATGTACATACTCAGACATATAGTAACACATATGTCTCCGGTCAGAGGATGCGTGCCTATATCATGACAGCATACGATATAGGACTTTGGTTATCTAGATCTCGTTAAGTCAACTCTTTGACCTAACTAATTTGACACCTCCGAATCTCTATTCCTATGCAGAGGACTTGCATCTAGAGGTCGGTCAGATATCAACCTAAATGAGAAAGGATTGCCATCTCCTGCTCAGGCTAGAGATCATCTCTCAACAATCATTTGATGGTGCTTGATGAGTCCTCAATCTAACTCTTTAGATATTCATCCAAGCACCAGCCTCTATGATTCAATAACTGAATCAACAGTTGTATGATCATCAAGATGGCCATGGTACATAACCCTAATTGTACTAAGGGACATATTATGCAAATTATATATTCTCCATTTCATATTAAGGAATGATATTCACAATAACATTTATTGCATAATGGCTCGACGTGGGCTCGCATGTCCAACAATCTCCCACTAGCCCAAAGAGCCATTAAGGAACTAATCATTTAAACCCCCACTCATGTGACAATCATAGGCTAAAAAGTAGCTAGGTAAGCTGATCAGTCACTCTGTTCCTGAGAGACTACGCTAAGTCCTTTTACGGCACTTGCATATCCCCTAGTAACAGTGCTCGCATCTAATGCGATGTTGCATCTTATGCAACCAATACTCAATTTTGTTAGTTATAGTGTCCTTGACACTACACATTAATAATTATTATAACCAGTATTACCATAATCCTTATCAGAATACCCTTATTCCTGGAGATCTCTATCTCCTAAGGTATCTGTAGTTAAGATCTTTAGATCACTATCTACAAAGTCTTAATTTCTTGAAGATAAGACTTTGACATCACTATCTCAAAAGTTTTGCCTTATATGAAGATATCGTTATTACTGCAATCAAGTGTTTTATCACCATCGTAGGATTAGTAACAGTTTACTACTCCCCACTGCATGGTAGACATCTGGCTTTTGTACACATCTAGCATACACCTAGCTTCTTGGAACTGATGCAGAAGGGCAAGCAGTTTGCATTCACATCCTCAACTCTTTGAGGTGCTATCCCTTTAGATAGGTCAGTACCATATCTTTTAGAAAAAAAAACCTTTCTTGGAATTTTCCAGAAAATGGAAATGTCCAAGGTGTACTATTAGTGTGGCTGTCCCAATACGCTCTTCTCTTTGCTTCTAAACAACTTCAGAACTAATATCTAAGAGGTATTGTTGAGATCATATCTCGAGGTATTGAACAACCAGATTATAAAAAACTTATTATTATCATCCTTATATCATTCTAAATGATTAGAATATTATCTACATTTAGCATGATGAACACAGTGGCACTCCCACTAAGCTTCACATGGTTCATCAAGATTTTATCTGAAATCATAACATTTATAATTTCATCAAATCTTATGTTCCAACTACAAGAAGCTTATTTGAGTCCAAAGATAGAGTTCTTTAGCTTGCACACCTTGCTTTTCTCAACCATGAAGCCTTGGGGCTACTTCATATGAATATCCTCAGAGAGGTATTCATAGAGGAATGCAATCTTGACTCACATCATGAAGATGTCATAGTCAAGTTGTGTAGCTATAGTTATCAATATTCTGATGGGTTAAAGCAAGGTCATTGGAGAGCAAGTCTCATCGCAAGCGATGTCTTCTCTTTGGTGTGTAGCTCATGGCTACGAACCGTACTTTGAAGGTCTCTACCTTATCATCAGGTTCCCTCTTTCTCTTGAAGATCCATTTACACCTTAATGGGTCTGACCCTTATAGGTGGATCCTCGAGGGTCCACATACGACACTTGTATATGAAGTCTACATTAGACTTTTATTGCTAACATCCATCTTTCCATGTCATGATCCTCAGGAGCTTCATCACATGAAGTCAGATCATTGTCAGATTCAACTGACACATGGTGGAATCCATCCTCAAACTTATTTGAAGAGGTATTAATGTTTCATCTTTAATTGTCTATTTAGTTTCCGATTTCAGGATCCTCATTATCTTCTCAAGATTAAATGAGTTCCTTTACTTCATTTTCATCTTAATTCTCAAGAGAGTCATCCTCTAAGAATCACATTCTCAGAGATGAGATCCTTTAAGAATCTCAAGGTAATAAAGTAGGTATCAAATACCATCCTTTATTTTCCTAATGAAGTAGCACTCTCCAGTGCCAAATTCCAGCTTAATCACATGGAACCTTATTAAGGATATATATAATGTAGCCTCTACCACATATATATACCTGGAAACTAAGAGATAATTATGCTAAGATTAATCATTGATCAAATCATGTCACACATGATCAATTGCATCTCCCTACAACTCTATTGAGTTAAGGTTCATTAGGAGGATTGAGATAGGAATGATATTCACATCTCCATAAGGTATTCCTTGAATTCATCTAATAGGTACAAGCTATCTCGGTTAGATCAAATTCATTTCATCTTCCTTCAAACTTTGGTTCTAAACCAAAATTTTGAAATCTTTGAACATTTCAAAGTTTTCTAAGTGAAGAGAAGAAATCTCATATCACAAATAATCATCAATAGATATCACATATCCATAATGTTTACTATGATATAGATGATTCACATACATCAATGTGTATGAGATCCAGAATACCTTGACGTCTTACACCTTTCCCAAAAAAGGGTGTATTGGACATTTTACTTTGAATATAATATTCATAAGTATGCAAGTTTTGAAATTTTAGACATTCTAAAGTTTCATCTCTTACTTGTCCATTGATCTCATCAACAGACATATATCCAAAACATTATGCCAGATCATTGTCAAGTGATCTTTATCCTCCTATTGATCTTTAAAGGTTTGATTTTCAGTATTAGAAATCTTAATGAACCATTCATTAATTTTCTAATTTAGCAGAGTCCACTAGATGTTAGATTACTATCTGAAATATATCCATCATAACTCTCTATGATAGGTTTATTCCAGAATTCATGTTTATTTCCAACATTTAGAAATAAACTATAAGTGTATTTTAAAATCCAGGTCACAGAGACATTCTCTAAGACCAAGGGCTCCCACTGAAAATATGAAGTCTATTGATCCAATGGAAATTGTTGCAACAATTGCATCACTTCCAACATGGATGACCATTAAACTTTAAGATCAAATTTCTAATATTCTAATACAGATGTAACCAATTGAAAGTGTCATTAGAAGATTGAGATACAATTATTAGACTTTATCTTATCAAATAAGTAAGTAAATTTCAATGATTATATGTAGATTATTCTGATGTATTATCTGATTCCTTCTCTAAGGATTCTAGGTAGATTTGATAGTCGTGCTATCAACACATCAACTTAATGCAGTATTGGCATTCATCCAACTCTTTGGATGTCATATGGAAGTCGCAGAAGTACAGTCAACTCTTTGACTATACTTATTACTTGGGTCCAACCCATGCTTCCACTGCCCTCCCTTTATCTATAAGCAACCATTGCTCAAGACAAAGGATCATGCTTCATTCAATTCATATAATATGAATTTTATGAAGCTTCATGAATGACTAGATTATAGATAGTAGAATGAAGACACTCATCGTATCTACATCCATTTAAACTCTTAAAACTTAGGTTCAGGTAGGTACTCAAACAATTTGTATACATCATCTCCTATAGAGCCACCATTCTGCATAATGCAGAGAACCATGTCATTAATGATTATATGTCGAGAACACATATGTATGCCAGAACATCTTCTTAGATTTTATAAGGATTATTTGATAACTACGATCATTATCGACATGTCACTTCAAAAGTACATTCGATGAGATCAAGACTTATAGAGACATACAAACACTAGGGTTTTAATCATATTGTTTATTTAATTATCATTCCTCATTATTATGAGGAAACTTGCACATTGCAACCACATACATTATGTATCCAATTACAAGTACAATATCTGGATCATGGGTCCAATCCATGATATTCTACTAGTTATTATTGAGTATAACATTGAGTGGGATTAAAGAAGGATTATATGAAATAAGAAATTTGCATAAACATATATAAATATATAATTTACTTTGATTTAGGAATTTTTATATCAAAGTTGTCTTGCGATGTCAACAATGAAAGTTCGTTCCCTTAATCACTTTCAGTGTAAGAGATATACTTACCAATATATCTCAAGCAAGATTTGGGATCTCCTTCCTTATCTTTTTTACATCCCAATAATATGAGAACCTGTAACTCAGATAAAAAGAAGCGGGAACACACTCCGCCTTGCAAGTCCAACTTGCTTCTCCCAATTCAGTCTTTAACACCCGAGCCCACCACCCCTAAGGTGATGTTGATTGTCATTAATTGAACCAACCGTCAACAGGAATACAACTCGCTATGTGCAATCCAATATCGCCCCAATAATATAAGGACCCGATATTGGGGTCACTACGCATACGTCCTTACTCTTTTGAGAAGCGACGAGCCTGATCCAAATGGATCGTATGCAAGAGCTGTCACTTCAGACAGGCGTCTCCCACATACAATATCTGGCGACGGAACCCTTCTCCTTGACGGGAGACCATGGATGTCATTTATGTGATCCTCCACCTCATATTCAAATTTTAATCAATTATTATGAATCATATTCATATAATTAATTATTCCAAGAAAAATACGCATCTATTCATAATAGAGTGTTTTTAATTAGATATAATTAACTTAATCATATTAAATTAATTATCAATCCAATTCAATCAACAAACTTGATTTTACTTGAATATATGGTATTATCTCCAAGTACGTATTAATTCAAATTTTAATAATTAGAAAATACATCATGATCTCTCAGGCATCATTCGTTCCCTACCCGTTGTCATGGCCAGTACCGGTGGGAGTGGGATGGACCGCAACCGGTGCGACCCGCTACCCCAGTGATCCCCGACTAGACACCATATCTGCCTCGGGAAAAAATAATGCCGAGTCAATCACTTTGTACTTGAGATGATCATCTGTTCTTCAATCGAAATTATTCCATATTGTAATAATCAAAACATTTTTTATTATAAGGAAATTTGCTAGACAAATTCCCAATACTATTCAAGCAAGGAGTTTGATGATTGTGTTTCCAATTATGATCTAGATCAAATCTAATCAATTTATTGGTTGAGGCCAAGTCAATTAAGGAAATAATCATCATTCAATATTTCTCAAATATTTTCCATAATTATTTCATGAAATTAACAATTAATTTCACTAATTGACAATCACATGGTTCTTGATTAGGACTGTAATTTTAGCAGTGACCCCAACTTACTAAAATTAACATATCTCAATCAATTTAAATCCAAATTAGACAAAATCAATTTTTAAAGATTGCTAATTTGATTTATGACAGAACTTAAGTTATATTTCATGCATTTCGGGGCGGATCAAAACAGTTATTAACTCATTAATCATGTTAAGATTCGCAGTTCCCGCAATAGTGAATACATGTTCATTAAAACAACCATATCTCAAGCAAACGCAATCCAAATTATGTAAACTCAGATCCTATAATTTCCTTATTTAATGGTAAACAAAATATAATTGTTATTTTCGTGTTTAAACAATTTAAATAGGGCCGAAAATAATCACTAAACAGAGATGCGAAAATGAAATGCGATAAAAATTTCGCAAACCCTAACAAACCCAAATCGTCCCAGGATTATGGACCGTATCCAAAACCTCCGACTAAGGCTATGATACCACTTGAAGGATATGAGATAATCCTAAAGCATATCACGGAAGCGTGAGCGTCGTATCGAATACGACGAGGAACGACTAGTTGCACTAGTCGTTCTATGCAGCGGAAATTAAAAAATTTTCATGTGATGAAACCACATGATCCAAGAACACTTCTCGGATCGTTTCGTCTAAAACACAAACAAGTAATAAGATTACCACTTTAAGAGTGGTTGCGATCGGGTCTCTAAACGAAGAGAGCTCCTGTCTCAAGTCCGATCCGACAGAGGAGACGCTTACGAGCATGTTGATGAAACATGTGCTTCTCGCAATCCATTGATGATCCAAGCGGCGGATCTCCTGATCTCGACACACGAGATCCGACGTCTACTTCACGAGCAAGGTGCAACAAAGGAGACGGAGATCCACGAACAAACGATCGGGCAGCATAATGACGAAGCTGCGGCGATGGAGACTCTCTCTAGGGCATCCATGGTGGACGACCATGAGAGAGGAAGAGAGAGGGCTGACGTGTAGAGAGAAATAGAGAGAGACTTATGTTCTCTTGTGTGTAGATAAGAGCAAAGGGGTGCCCTTCTATTTATAATATTTTGGGATCCGTGGGTCTCAATTCATGGGCAACACAAATCCAATGGCTCTCATTGATTTGTATTTCTTTTAATGGCAAAGATTTGTGTTGGTAAAAACCAACAACAATTAATTTAATTTAGATTAAATCTATATTGATAAATCAATATAAAGCAATCTCAAATTAAATCAAGCAATCATGGAGATTATTGGAATGAAGATTGCCTCCTTCCATAATATGGGATTTGGTGGCAATCTCATGTAATCTAATGATATCTCATGAGATTACATTATTCCATGAAAATCTCCAAGATTTACAACGACACTTGTTGTAAATTATTCAATAAAATTAATTCATAATTATTTTGTGAATATTGCATTCTTGCCATTGGAAAATTGTGAATCACATTCAGAACCTAAAATAAAATGTAAATTACATTTTCAATATAATGTCCAATGTGAATCTAATTCACATCAACATTTAATTAACAAATGTAAATTACAAATAGCTCTCTCTAATATATTATAAATCACATTTATAACATATATGATTAATATGGATAGTACTATCCACATTATTCATATCCATGATAATTAAATCACATTTAATCATCTTGGATCGATATTCTCATGTTCCCAAATAATATGAATCACATTCACATTATTCAAATCTTTGACAATCAAATCACATTTATTTATCTTAGATAACTCTCTTTATAATATGAATCGAAATCTTATAAATCATGATAATTAAATCACATTTAATTATCCATTTTCTCAATGCTCGGATACATATATCAACAATGAAATTATCCTGAACACTTTCAAGGATAATGTGCTTTCTCCGCGAATACTTGGAGATAAGGACAGGGCGATTGTATTGTTCCATGTACAGTGACTTGGATATTGAGATTACATCTCAAATCCATATCTCGGGCCTCCCATAGATGCTTGATTAAATCAAGACCGTAAATCTAATCTTCTCATTGCATCTGAATCACATTCAGATCAATGTCCAACATTAGGACCAAGATCAGATTACTTCTCTACTGAGAGGAGTCACTAAAATCTAGACCCGTTTCATCACTCCCTAGGAATGGAAGTGTCATGGTTATACAACCGTTTATGATCACATCACCCTTAGGTATTCCCAATACATGTACATCCTACATACTGGAAGACCCAGAATAAACTGGAAGTATAAGATCAATTTTGCATGGTCTACTTCATAGTTTTATCATTAAGATTTCCATTCGATTATTGGGAGTTGGTATCGATCATATACTTTCCAAAAGCATATATCATACCCAGGTGTTGCTAATATACTTTCCAAAAGTATATGTATCAAACCTACAAATTCAGTCAGGCTTCCAAAGCGAGACGATCGTGCACAAAATTTTATTCTTCCCAATATCTCGTGAGTGAGATCATGTCCTCTAGTTCATTAATGAACCTGTATGATCCCTTTGAGAGATTGTATAACGCATATGCCCTTGTATGCACACCAGCACGCCGGTGTATAGACCTTGATTAGGTCATCAACCTATTGGTCTACCAAATGTACATACTCAGACATATAGTAACACATCTGTCTCCGGTCAGAGGATGCGTGCCTATATCATGACAGTATATGATATAGGACTTTGGTTATCTCGATCTCGTTAAGTCAACTCTTTGACCTAACTAATCTGACACCTCCGAATCTCTATTCCTATGCAGAGGACCTGCATCAAGAGGTCGATCAGATATCAGCCTAAATGAGAAAGGATTTCCATCTCCTACTGATGAATCTCCATTTCATCACCTTTATTCTATCATTTTGGCCTTAAAAACCCCAGCAAATGCATGTAAATGACATCAATTTATCCATAATAGCATTCATTATTTATTGTATTTATTATACATAAAATAAGGTTTTTAATGCTAAAATTATAGAATAAAGAGAAGAAAAGAAAAAGGAATAAAATATTGCAAATATTTTATGACCCAAACCCCGAGACTAAGTGCAGAATGGAATCGGTCGACAAGGAATAAAGTTGGGGGAGATAAGGGCCAATCATACAATAAATACCTCATTTATTAATTCATCCATATATGCACTTTTGATACCTATTTTGCATTTAATTATTTATTCATTAAATAAAAAATATTTTGTACATGAAAGTTATAGATAATAATGTAAATAAAAATACAAAATTGAATTTGTATAAAAATGATACACAGTGTACATTTTATACACAGAATAAAAAGCCAAAATCTCAACTTCACATACCCATATCTTGCAAATAAAAACTCAAAATCACCCAAAATCACCTTTAATTGTATATAACTTTTCAAGAGCTATTTAATAAAAATTAATTTCATAATTTTTGGAGTCCATCTATGAAAGTTAGGTTTTTGGCCCTCATTGTACAGTCTGCGTGATTAAAATATTCATTATATTTATCATTCATTATTTCTATAAATTCATATTTTTAGAATTTTGTAAATAATATACAAAATGCATGCACATACTGAAATTAGCATGAAACCAAAAAGAAATTGAAAAATAAAATAAGTCTATAAAATACATAGACCAAAAATACCTATGTCACCTATGTATATAAATAAAAGGGAAATGCATTCTTTAATTATTTTATCCTTTCATATTTTTATAATATTGTATATATTATATATAATTTATCAAAAATACAAATACAAAATAAAATTCAATAAAATTCATTAAATAAATAAAATATGTATATAATATAGGTAAAATACCTATTAGTATACCTACATACTACATACACCTATTTATTTAAATATGTAAATAAACTCATAAAAAATTAAATAAAAATATATTTACACTCACAAAAATAAGTTATAAGTTTATAAAATAAGAAAATAAAATAATAAAATTAAATATAAAAAATAAAAATAAAGCATACAAAATACATGTAAATACACTTAAAAATACATCATTAAAATAAACCTATAATAAAATACATCAAAAAATATATAAACATTATAAATAAATACTACATTAAATACTAAACATTTTTTATTTTATACTCGAAAAATAATAAAATCGTATATTATATTAAATTAATCATTTTCAAATAAATCCCCCTGTTTTGTCATGTACCGTCCTACGTGGACCAATCAGGGGCGGCAGACCGTTGACCTCTGGTCAACTGTCCCATCCGCGTCTCAGACCCGCCAAGCCTGGCGAATCCCCCATTTCTGGCATTTTTCGCGGACGTCTCGTCCATCGACTGCACTCGATTTCTTCACAAGATATGTCCGCCATTCATTGTACAATCACGCCAACTCATTAGACCATTTGTAAATACACTAGACCAATCCCTAATCACCGGTCAATAAGGGTGTCCAGGGATGTTTATAAATAAGTACCTCCTCTTCCTTGGTCGAATTTGTCCAACTTTACTTCCCCCAAACGCCTTGAATCTGGTCCTGGACGAGCCCTTGTGACAGGAGGCGCTCCCTAGCACCATGAATCGGCCGGAGGAGGAGGAAATTTTTGTCGCGGCGGAGCTCCAGCGTCCATCCTGCTCCCTGGAGGCCCCCACGTATAAGAGCTGCGCATTTACTTTCTTAGGTAGATTATCATTTCAGCCTTTCATTTCCGCACTTTACTTCGCATTTAGAGTAGTAGCCTAGTCTAGTTTAGCCAAATCGAAGTTTGCCGGAGCTCCGATCCGGCGACTTCTCCACAGTTCCCTCGACGGTTTTCGACCGTCATTTCACCCCCATTTCATCCTCGCTCGCGTTCTCCACATCCTGATCATCGTTGTTCAACCGAAACCCTTTGTCTTCGCGAATCGGAGCTCCACCTCCGTCGTTCGTCGGAGCTTCTCCGCCTCGCCTCACCTTGCATCTCAGCTTCAAAACCCAGGGTCAAGGAGAAAGCCCTCGAGCCCCTTGTTCTTCATGTGCATGTACCACATTGAAGCGAGCCCTCTTGGACTCGATTGAATCCAGGAAGATGTTCCTGGAGGTCTGAACCTTCTCCGGCCTCGCCCCGAGCACCTCAGACCTCCAGGAGCCAAGTGAAGACCGTCGTTCGATGCGGGGACCTTCCAGCAACGTGAGGAGCATCTCGCCAGCCTCGGAGAAGACCGGAGGAGCCCGCGATTCAAGATCGAAGCTCGCTTCGCGCGGGCTTCTTCCCTGTTCTTCCAGGCGGCTGCATAGCCGTCCGATCATGATGAAGGCCCCAGTTCGACGCACAGCCATCAGATGGAGCGATGCCTGACCGTCAGATTAGCTCAGTTGATCTAATCTCAAGCGTACATCAGCGAACCGGTACCAGCCGCGAGATGAGCGACACGCGGATAAGTGAAATGATCATCACCGTCCATCAGCACGCACGTGGGGGTAATTTACACTGAGCCCCCTCACATTTTTTATATTTAATATTTAATCTTGTAAATTAAATATAACATTGTAAAAAATTAGGTTACTTTGCAATGAGACCCCTATATTTTTTTAGAATTACATTTTGGTCCCTGCATGCCTCACGTGCAGTCCCACGTGAGGCGCGTGAAATTTGAAATAGGCCCTGGTGGTTTTTGTATATTGTGAAATAGTTCCAAAACATTAAATAAATGTTTATTTCACTTGGCTAAATTACACTGTGCCCCCTGACATTTATTTTTATTGCATTTATGCCCCTGTCAGGCTGATTTATTTTTACTTACTTCATGTATTTATTAAAAATACCTATGTAGCTCCTAAAAAACCACAAAACTTAGGGTAGATGCCTTGTATCTTGTAGATTGCACGCTGTATTTTTGTTTGGTATTTTTGAGCATTTTATCCATTTATTAAAAATGAAAAAGGAGCTAATTTTGCGCTGTTTTAAATGATAAATTCAAAAAAATTATAAATTGTTTTTAGAAAACTACAAAAAAATTATATATGATATATTTATATATTTAATGAGTCCAAAAGTGAAAAACCCTAAAAACAAGAAAAAGAAAAATAAAAATATTAGAAACTTCAAAATTAAAATAAAAATATAAAAATGCAACAAAATTGTCAAAAATATATTTTCCTATGCTATAATTATCTAGATATTATTATTTATGTGTTAAAATTAATTTGGGTAATTTTTGGATTTATGTTATATTTTTAGTACCCAAATTAGTGTCGGCCTATTTAATTAGTCCATATTAGGGACATTTTTGGAATTACAAATACATAAAAATTAGAAATATTTCAAAAAAAATAAAATAAAATAAAATAAACTATATATTATATCTAATATATATATATTGAGTATTTATAAAAATATGTATATATATATATCCATATATTATATATCTCTCTCTTCTTATATATATATATATATATATGTATATGTATATATATCTATATTATATAAATAATATAAAAAGAAAACAAAAAATATAAAATATAAAAACAAAATAAAAATTATAAAAAAATAAAAAAATATAAAACCCAAAAAAACCCGCAAAAATAAGATTCATTCAAGGATGATATGGATGTACATGAACACCATAGGCTACCCATTTTTTATTGCTCTCTGTGGTTCGACCTCTACAAGCTTATACACTATGCATTTTATGGTAGAGTTATTAAACTTTAATTCACAGTTTTGGGACTTAATTGGTTTATTCTTTGTTGTGGGTAAATTTCTGATCAACCAACGTTTTGTGAGCGGTCGCCTCAGCGACACTATCGTCCCCACCTTGTGTGCGGGGCGTATTTTGACCCTCGCAAAATGATCGTTATCAGATGGCGCCGTTACCGGGGAGCAATGAGCGTAGCCTATTACATTTTGTTCTTCTTGTTTGAAAATTCATTTATTTATTAGTTATTTTGTGAATAGTTGTTTATTTGCAATTGTTCAACCATACATGATTCTTTGATTAGCACATTTATTTATTGTGATTAATTACTTTATGCTTTATTTCATTGATTCAGCTTGTATTAATTCTATCTTGTTGTGACTTTGTTGCGAGGGCTCGCCACGTGAGGATGGTTTCTTAGGAAGCTTAGGCAGTCGAGCTTGGAGGAGGTTGGTCTTCACCTCATGACCAGATGGAGAGAGCACCAAGGATGCAAAGGGATGAGAATTAGATAGGCCTTGAGAAATTAGGATCATTTTTGTAATTTATTGTGAGAGAGAGAAATTTTGGCATGTAATATAACTTGGACTCTACTCTTCACAACGAGGTCCAGTGCCCGGGTGTCTATTCACCCGGGGGCCTCGTTGCGGCTTTCTCGTGTTTTTCCGCTTTATTTTCTTTGTTTCCCGCAGTTTTGAGTTTTTCGCCTTTATTTTATTTTTGTTTTGTGTGCATGGAGCCCCTAGACATAGGCTTGCTTGATCGAGTAGACTAGGTCCAAACACCCTAATAATCTTGCATGCACCTATAGTACGATTTTGGACTTAGATCAAACTCTAAACAGTCGCCTCATCACCTTCAAGCCAACGTGTCGCGAGCTCTCCCTGCCAAGCGCTTCTCCTGACCAGACTCCTGTATTGAAGGCCAGTGATCGATATGTGGTTCTTCACGCTAATAGTAGCTAATGTTTAGGACGATTTTGTCGCTTACATACTGCCATGTAGATAGGTTTAAAAATTCTATTTTGCATACCGCATGGAGAGAGCTGGGATGCACTGTAAGTCTTCTGACTCAACATGCATCATTCGGTTCAATGGTGAGATTTCCATCATGGAACCACTTGCACGGCTTTTCCGCTATCTCCCTCTAATTTTGAGCACCTAGGACTTAAATGAAAATCTACAAAAACGTTAGGTGCTGGACTCAAAAAAAAAGTGAAAACCCAAAACCTAAAACAAGGGGACTGCTAAATAAACTTTGACTTTAATTAAAATATGTAATGGACTATCATTGTATTGGGTTCATAAAGACCTCATTGTTTTCAGGTACCTTCGGAGGGGGATCGAAACCCTACTCCCATGAGCGAGGCACGTCCCATAAGGAATAGAGCCAAAATCCCAGTCTACAACTGCCTTGTGTATCGCCTGGATTTCCGAAGTAATGGCGCTTCTATCGTACGTGACCGAGTAGGTCCCTGTCAGCGATGGTGTTCCCGCCTTATGTGGAACATCGACATGGTCTGAAGTACTGAGCATAGGCCACACCTTCACGGGGGTGTCTGTCTCATCGGTTTGCATCCGAGTAGGTTCTTGTACGCTCACGGGTGATTCTGTTGCGAGCGAGAATCGAAGTATTGGTTTCGCCTATTGGCTTCCTCTCTTTATTTCTTTGGCTGAGTAGGGATCCAGGAAGGGTTACAAGGACATCAAAAAGTACAGACTACAGGATACAAAGGAGGAGGACAAGTACGGGATTCTTTTCTGGCAGTACTCTCTCCTATAGGGTTAGCGTGCTAAGGACTTGTTAAAAGATTTGCCTGAAATAACAACTCTAAAAATGAAAAGATAATAAATAGCTGAACCTTCACGGCTTCACATGGCGTGAGTTGGTGAACCCAATTTTGTATCGTGTTTGTATGGATCTAGATTAAGGTTCAAAAATCGAGTCCAGCGCCTTTGCGCAAATTTTGTTGTGTCATTCTCCTTTGACCACCCCGCTCAGCCGAGCCTTTCTATTGTTTTGCACTCCTTTTTATTCCTCGTTGACCATCGTATCCTTCTTACAACATCCAATCCTCTTTTGTGCTTCACGAAGTTGATCCATGGATGGTTTCCGTTGGGGCCTCGCCAACACCCACATCGATTCCATAGACAACTCCGCCAATAAATTCGAGGCGATTCCCGAGAACCCGATCCGGACTTTGCGGATCGAACTCTAGACTCCTCGTTTTCTATCTTTCTCTTGGCTACCCAATAAACTAGGATCACTTTTGTCCCACTTTCGCCGTTGTGAATGGAAGTCGATTACAGTCCACATCTTTTTCCGTTCACAACATGCTGGGGTTGACCTAAATTCCAACTTCATCATGACAACTGAGCCATATTGCAAGTGGTCTGATTTGGATTCTCTCATCCTGCAGATAGAAGCCAAACCAAGCCCTGGACTCTACTCTAGAATTCATTTCGTCAGATTCAGACCCTGATATGGCTCCTCAAGGGAAGGGCAAGGGTCAGCAGCCACCCCAACCAGAAGGACAGTTGCCAGATCAGAATCAGGTTAATGCACAACTGTTGGCATCTATCCAGGCCATCCAACAGCAGCTGACAGAGCAAGCCCTAGCACAGACAGCTTTTCAGGATATGTTGAATGATGTGATGAACAGAGCTGAGGGAGGAGGAGGCAGAAGAGGAGGTGGAGGTGGGGGTGGAGGTGGTGGTCCACCCGATGATGACGAGCCAGAAGGTGGGAGACCCAAACCTACACTGAAGGAGACGTATAATCCTAAAGACAGCCAGATGACCGAGTGGATCCTCATCCCACCGGTGCACGCTCACTTTGAGCTAAAACCCCAGTTCCTTGCTCTTCTCCCAGCGTTCCATGGAAACACCAGTGAAGAACCATACATCCACCTGCAGCAGTTCCCACGCATTTGCCGCACCACTCGCTATCCCAATGTCCCTTTGGACATTGTCAAGATGATGGTGTTCCCCTTCAGCTTACAAGACAAGGCCCTTTACTGGGTCAACCATCTGGGAAAGGTTGTGACGACCTAGGAGGAATTGAAGTCAGCTTTCCTGCATAAGTTTTATCCTCTCGGTCGGCTCAACCAAATACGAGCCCGAATCAGCAACTTCTCCCAAGGAGCCCACGAGTCCATACATGAAGCATGGGAGAGATTCACTGATCTGCAGGAGAAATGTCCCCACCATGAGATCCCGAAGACCAGTTTGGTCCAACACTTCTTTGGGGGACTGAACATCGAGAGCCAAAGGCTCATTGACGCAGCATGTGGGGGTTCGCACTTCAACAAGGATGATGATGTGGTCTGGCAGATATTCAAAGAAATAGCCGAAGGAGAGGCCGCCCTCTCTTCATCAAAAGCATACCAGAAGCAACCCCAAATCCTCCAGAAACAAGTACACATGGCAGCGTCCCGCGAGGCAGAGAGAGATGAGAGCTCCAACCTCAATATCATCGAAGGCCATCTCTCGAAAGTTGGTATCATTGAGAAGCGATCACAGGACCTCGAAAAACTTGCTGTGATCGAAAAGAGGACCCAAAATCTAGACAAGCTTGATCAGATCACCAAGCAGCTAGAACTGCTGGTGGGCACCATCAACTCTGTTCAGTCGGCAGCACCATCAGACGCTCCTGCTGAGAGGAAGGACGATCAACCACCGTTACATCAGCCTCAGCCGAGCCAGCAGCCACTGGCAGTCCAACACATCTACTACGTGCAGGCGCCCGACCAGGGCCAGCCGCAGCAGCAAATGGTTGTGTACCAGCCAGAGTTTGTATCAGGATCAGATCCAGTCTTCCCACCACTACCCCTGATTCAGGAAGTGAATGGGGTATGGAGTAACGAAGCACATCCGACCCGTCCTGCGGGACAACCTCAGGGTCAGCTACCTACCAACCGGCAATACCACCAACCTCAGGGTGGTCGTTTTGGACAGTCCTCACAGCCACCGCAACAGTATCATCAGCATCCCCAGTATGCAAATCAATGGAGGCAGAATCAGCCACACCAGCAGCCGCAATACCGTCACCCACAGCCGTTTCATCAGTATGCGGCTGCTCCACCTCAGCAGTATCAGCAGTATCCTCCTCCCTCCTATCAGCAGCTTCAGCTTCCTGCACCACCCCAGCACCACCAGCAACAACCCCAGCACCCGCACATACAACAGCAGCGTGGTCTGCACACTGAATCCACTGAGGTGCCTCCTTTGAACCCAACCACGGATTGTCTGGCCCAACTCGTCAAAGGACTGGCAGATATGACCAAGAGGCTTGACGACCTGACCACCACAAAGACCACTATTCCAGATCAGATCGAAGCCAACCCCAATAACTTTAAGAAGAAGGAGCAGGTAGAATGTGATGTCCTGTCTGTGCTTGTAGAGTCAGAAAATGATATTACTGTTTATTCTAATGCTGTAACTCTCAGAAGCGGTAGGGCCTTGCCTCCGCATGCTATCAAGAATGGGGTGAATAAAGAAACAGGTGGATCGTCATCTTCTGCATCAGCCGTGCCAGCTACGGGGGCGGGTGAGGAGGAAGAAGAAGTAGAAGCCATTCCAGTCGTCATGCATTACCAGCATCCCCAGCCAAAAATATAAAAAATCAGAAAAATCAAAAACAACAAAAAGAAGCTTGCAGCCGAAGCGAAGCCGCGCCAGCCTCGGAGGAGCTGCCAGTAGCAGTCGATCCCTCGCCAGCCGACGGAGCAGACGCTCTGCTTTTTGCTCACCCCTCAGCACCAGCATGTCAGGATACAGTTTGTACTCCATTTTGTAGTCCGGATGTACAACATTCTGTGGGCGATAATTTGGATGTAAATAAGAACTCTGTTTTTCCTGCTAGAGATGTACATATTCCTTTTCCTCATGCAATAGAAAAATCCAAAAAAATTGCAAAATGAAAAAAGGCATTGTCTGATCCTGGAGTTGTGGAAATTCTAGACAATTTAACCATAGAGATACCATTGATCAAGGCCATGGAATATATGCCCGCGGTAAAAAAGGGCTTGAAGGAGGCATGTACCAACAAGCATCTCCGGGAACATGAGAACAGACGCAGAGATGTAGAAAAGGACGTGCTCTCCATGGCCATTGTTGCAGCTATCTGCAACCTCCCACAGAAGAAACAAGACACAGGAGCACCTCTTATCAGTTGTGAGATTTTCAATCAAGTCTTCGAGTGCACTCTCCTCGACAGTGGGTCTTCCATCAACCTTTTGCCATCATCAATAATGCAAGAATTTGGGCTGGGTCCGCTCAAGCAGACACGAATGATCCTTCAGTTCGCTGACCGATCCATCAAGCGGCCCCGGGGTCTGTTGGAAGACGTTGTAATTAAGGTACGGGAGATGCAATTTCCAACTGATTTTGTAGTCCTTGATATGGACTCTCCCGCACCTCTACTCCAGACCCCTATCATCCTTGGCCGACCATTCCTACGTACCTCAGGTGTCGTGGTTGATTACGGGTCTGGCAAGATCACTTTTAGCTCGAACAATAAGCAGATCACTATAAACATGATCAGAGAGCCGAACGCCACGACTGATGAGAGCTATGCAGTATCAGAAGCAGAAAGTGACTTTGTTGCAGAGATCAGAGACTCAATACTGTCATTGAATGATTCATGGACCCGAGAAATCCACACTCTTGAGGAGGACTTGGAAAGCACAGTTACCCTATTCTCCGATAATTCTTGGGAGACAGATTCTCAGATGCAGGCACATCTCTTTGATCCCAAGAATTCACTCCAGACCGAACATAATGAGCCTAGTGCAGAACCGTTCGGCACCTCACCAGGATCTCAACAGAATGCTGAGGATGGTAGCTCCATCAAATAAGTCCATCCTACCACTAGCATAGTGTCTGAAGTGACCAACAACTTGGACAGGTTAAAACCAGAACTCAAGCCACTTTCTGCAGGCCTGAACTATGCTTTCCTTGCGGGCGAAGAACACATGTATCCGGTCATCATCAGCAGCAGGCCGAATCCGGATCAGGAATCTCGCCTCCTCGAGATTCTAGAAAAGAACCGCAAGGCACTTGGTTGGTGCGTATCAGATCTCCGAGGGATAAATCCAGCTTTGTGTTCACACCACATTTATTTGGAAGAAGATGCCAAGCCGTCCTGCGAATTCCAAAGAATGCTGAACCCAAACCTCCGAGACGTCGTCATGAAAGAAATAAGGAAATGGTGTGACGCAGGCTTCATCTATCCTATCTCCGATTCAAAATGGGTAAGCCCACTACATGTAGTTCCAAAGAAATCCGGACTTACCATGGTTACCAATGACAAAGGAGAGGAAATATCCACTCGGGTACCAACATCCTGGCGGGTGTGTGTTGACTACCACCGTCTTAATGCAGCAACTAAGAAGGACCACTTCCCCTTGCCATTCATTGATCAAGTTCTGGAAAGACTAGCAAGCAAGGAGTTCTTCTACTTTTTGGATGGGTATTCCGGGTACAACCAAGTGGCTATCGCTCCTGAAGATCAAGAGAAGACTACCTTCACTTGCCCGTTCGGCACCTACGCCTTCAAGAGGATGCCCTTTGGATTATGTAATGCACCTGCAACTTTCCAAAGATGCATGATAGCAGTTTTCGTCGAGATGGTAGGCAGTTTTCTCAAGGTGTTCATGGACGACTTTTCTGTCTATGGTGAGAGTTTTGATATTTGTATTGAGCACCTAGATAGAGTGCTTCAGAAATGTCGTGAAGTCAATCTAGTGCTTTCATGGGAAAAGAGCCACTTCATGGTCACCGAAGGCATTGTACTGGGCCACGTCGTTAGCAAACGTGGCATGGAAGTCGACCCAGCAAAGGTGGATGTTATTGCCAATTTAGAGCCACCTTAGTCAGTGAAGAACGTAAGGTCATTCCTGGGGCATGTGGGATTTTACAAACGACTCATCAAGGACTTTAGCCGCATCGCCCGACCTTTGACAGAACTTCTGTGCAAGGAAACTGAGTTCAACGTAGATCAGCAGGTTCTCCTTGCTTTCAATCAGCTGAAGGGGCTTATCACTCAGGATCCAGTCCTACAGCCGTCGGACTGGTATCTTTCCTTTGAGATCATGACCGATGCGTCATACTTTGCAATCGGGGATGTTCTTGGACAGAGGAAAGAGAGAGCACCCTATGTCATTCACTACGCCAACAGAACATTAGATGAGGCGCAAAGAAATTACACCGTGACAGAGAAAGAGTTGCTGGATGTGGTTTTCGCCCTCGAGAAGTTCAGATCCTATTTGCTTGGATCGAGAGTCACCGTTTTTACAGATCACTCTGCTATCCGGTACCTCCAGCAGAAGAAGGATGCCAAGCCGAGACTGGTTCGATGGATCCTTCTCCTCCAGGAATTTGATTTGGAAATCAAGGACAAGCCTGGAGTTTAGAATGTGGTAGCAAACCATCTCTCCAGAATTGAGCAGCACGAGCCTCCTCTGAATAGAGCACCCATTACAGAAACCTTTCCTGACGAATCAATCTTAGTAGTGGATTCTCTTCCTTGGTATGCTGACATAGTCAATTACCTCACCTTGGGGGTAATACTATCGGATTGGACGAAGAATCAAAAGAATAAATTTATGTCGACCATCCGGTTCTATCAATGGGAGGATCCTCTTTTATTCAGGGAAGGAGCGGATTGCATTTGGCGCAGGTGCATTCCTCAGGAGGAGCATTATAGTGTCCTCGAGCATTGTCACTCAGTCGAATCTGGTGGACATCACTCTGAAGACCGTATGGCAGCCAAAGTACTTTAGTGTGGCATCTGGTGGCCCACATTATCTAAGGATGCAGCAGAATTTTTCAAACGATGCATTGACTGTCAGAGATTGAAGGGTACACTCACTGTAAAAGATTCGATGCCCCTAAAAATCATTCAGATAGCAGATGTTTTCAATGCATGGGGCATTGACTTCATGGGACCTTTCCTTAACAGTAAAGGTTTTGAGCACATCCTTCTTGCCGTCGATTACGTGAGTCGTTGGGTTGAAGCTATTCCCGCTCGAGCCGCCGACAGCCGAACAGTGTGTCAGTTCTTGAAGAAGAACATCATTTCGCGGTTCGGGATACCAAAAATTCTCATATCAGACGGGGGTAGCCATTTTATTAACAAAGAGGTCAAGAAATTAACAAAGGAGTACGGCATCGATCATCACGTCGCGTCTCCTTACCATCCTCAGACCAATGGCATGGCAGAATTATCAAACAGAGAAATCAAGACGATCTTGCAGAAACGTGTACGGCCAGACAGAAAGAACTGGTCTCAACTCTTGGACTCAGTTCTCTGGGCTTACAGAACCTCCTACAAGTCTCCCTTGGGCATGTCGCCCTATCGTCTTGTATATGGGAAGCCGTGTCATTTGCCTGTCGAATTAATTCACAAGTCTTTATGGGCAATTAACATGTGCAATTTGGACTCACAAAAAAGTGGTCAGAAAAGAAAGGATGATCTGAACAGACTCTTGGAGTTCCGAGACTATGCGTACGATAACACATTGATGTACAAGGAAAAGGTGAAACGTTGGCATGACCGACACATCAGACGAAAGACATTTGAAGTTGGACAGAAGGTGTGGTTATTTGATGCAAAGTTGCGGATCTTCCCGGGCAAATTAAAGAGTAAGTGGGCAGGGCCATTCCAAGTTTGTGAAGTGTGTGACAATGGAAGTATTGCCATATCAGAATTATCTCCTGACGCACATCCATTCGTCGTCAACGGTCAACTCCTGAAGCCTTACCTCAAACCAGATACATTCTTGGCCGTTGTTGACTTCATTCAGCTCGCACACCATGATGGCATATACATAACAGTGACCGCATCAGAAGATTCAGACGTTGCACCACAAAAACTGTTTATCTGATTTTCTTCTTTTCTCCTTTTCTTCTTTTCTTCTTTTTCTCTTCTATCTTCGTTTTTGTATCAAAAGGTGTTGCCCCTTTTTGTCAGTCTTCTATACTTAGGACGCACTTTGTCCTAAGTATAGGGGGTATGCACCTCCAGTTCTTTTATTGTTTGATCCTCTCCATTGTCTCCTCTTCCTGTCTATACTTAGGAGTATCTTACCCTAAGTATAGGGGAGACAATCTGAGTACGATCTGTTCATTCCCACCCTTGGCCCTCCCTGCTTTGTGTACAGTCTGCTATACTTAGGATTACTTGATCCTAAGTATAGGGGGATGGTCAACTTCTCATTCGTTCATGTCTTATTCATATATTCTTTCGACTTGTCTATACTCAGTACGAGTTATGTCTTCTCTTTTCTCTTCGATCTATGAGGACATAGCTCAAGCTAAGTATAGGGGGGTCGTATATACCATGTATATACTATAAGCCATAACTCATACTGAAAATAAAACACCACCTTAAGCTAAAAAGTAATGTAAAAGTATTTCTATATTAATGAAAGATGATTGTGAGCTCCTCAGACTCTTTCTATCTATACTGATTAATAAGTCAGGAAAAGCGCTTTGTGCAAAATGTTCTCTTTGAAAAATCTTGTGAAAATTGCTTGAAAAATAGTTTGTACAAGTATTCAACCTTTGTAAATAAGTTTCGTTTGTAAAAATTTATTTTCTTTGAGTAAAAAAATGTGTGAAAAGTGGTTCGCAAATGGTTGGAAAAATTGGTTGTAAAATTGTTTTGAAAAACCTATCTATTTTGTGTGAAAAACCTTTGCAAAATCATTTTCAAATGCGTGTACATGTTTATAAAATTATTTTGGACTATAGTTTTCAAAAATCTTTTGAAAATGATTCTCAAATAAAGTCTGAGGAGTCTGCACAAAAATCTCTCATGCGAAAACAAGCAATAATTCCAAATAAAACTGAAGCCTAAGCCATGTTGTACATAAAATACAGTTTTTCTTTGTATATACTGATTAATAAATCAGGTTAAATACCTTTACAGTATGATTTGAAAAATTGTGTGAACTGTTTGGAAAACTTGTTGTGAAATATTTTCAACCTGTGTAAAATTGCTTTGTTTGGAAAATTTTCTTCTCTGTGTGAAACAAAGGATTTGAAAACCTATGTGCAAATGTTTTGAAAAATGTTTGTAAAAACTATTGTGGAAAATGTATATATATAGTGTGACAAATCTTTGCAAAATAGTTTTCAAATGTGTGTAAATGCTTGCAAAAATTATCGTGTATTATAGTTTGCAAAATTATTTTCAAATAAATCTGAGGGATAAAAGCATCATTACACATACATGTGAATCGTAAATAAAATACATAAAATTCTTTCAGTGTATAAAGATAACCTGAATAAATTACTTTGTTAAAACCTGTAAAATCTTTAAACATCCTTAAATCTCGTAAAATAAAGCGGCACGCCCGTGTAAATAATTGTATATACTTTTTGGAGGTGTCAAGATTTTTATTTGCAAAAAAATCTTTGTGTGAAAAGATTCTTTGATTTTTAAATTCTTTGTGAAAAATTGCATCATTCATTATGCATAGCATGAGCATACCAGTCATATTCTTTTTGAGTGAGCTTGATGATTGAACTAGTCCAATAAAGTCTAAAATTGGAGCTTGGTTAGACCTTACTGCACCTAACTGCACTGGAACCTTATGGGAACTAGGTTTAAGGTACTTCAGGTCTAGTCAGACTTAATTCTTTGAGAAATCAGGGCTGGGTTCAAGTCACCTCAACTGATTAACTAGAACTTTTCGAGACACACGCATGACTCTTGTCGGTCGTGACCTAAGTTGGACACTTTGCACCTTTCACTTGGCTCAACTCAGTCGGAGTGGCGAGGGGATTGGATTTGCCAGTCTGAGACGCACACGGGTGGAAACATTCATCCTTGTCTAGGGAGGGAAGTGCACCCCAACCTGGTCCAGTATCCATGAGGTCTAACGACAGGAGAGTGTGGGTTGCAATAAAGCTTCAAAAGAGGGATAGTCTACTGGCTCAAGAGGAAAAACTCCTTATGTAAATGCTGCTGTGAATAGTATTTCATCAAAAAAAAGGTCAGGCATGTACAAAAATAAAATGCCTGCAAAGTATGTACATATGTTGTAAAGCCAATAAGCAAGCTTGAGTTCCAAAGTCAAATATGTGAGTCTGCAGCTGGATGACTTGAATACACTAGTCTTGCATCCTAGGATAGGTAGCTACACTGGCTACCCTCCATTCTTCTCTTCAGCCCCTCCTCTTGAGCTGGTTGCCACTTGAACTTAGAAGGGAATACCCTGCTCCTCGAGGAAAGAGCAGTTGGATTGGGCAATCATTGGGTTGTCATTCTGTAGAAGCTAGTCTCTCTGTCATTTCAGCTGGGGAGAGCCACCATCACTTACACTGTACAAGTCAGCTTCATAGTCATAACAGTTTGTGTATGGCGGAGACCAATTCTGACCAGGCCATTGAGGTGGGTTGAACCGAGTTCTGTGACTCTCGAAGGCTGTTGTTTTTTAAAGCCGGTTCCCGACTAGGTTCTACACACATCTATACCCAAGGTCTGACAGAAGCTCCAAATTCTGATTTTGTAAGGACATATATTGCACTGAAAGCAACCCTATTCACGCTATCCTTCTTCAATTCTCTTTTTCTTTTCTTCTGATTCTTTATTATTTTTGTACTTATTGCATAAGTATTTGCTAGGGACTAGCAAAGGCAAGTATAGGGGGGTGATGAATCTCAATTTCATCACCTTTATTCTATCATTTTGGCCTTAAAAACCCCAGCAAATGCATGTAAATGACATCAATTTATCCATAATAGCATTCATTATTTATTGTATTTATTGTACATAAAATAAGGTTTTTAATGCCAAAATTATAGAATAAAGAGAAGAAAAGAAAAAGGAATAAAATATTGCAAATATTTTATGACCCGAACCCCGAGACCAAGTCCAGAATGGAATTGGTCGACAAGGAATAAAGTAGGGGGAGATAAGGGCCAATCATACAATAACTCATTTATTTATTCATCCATATATGCATTTTTGATACCTATTTTGTATTTAATTATTTATTCATTAAATAAAAATATTTTGTACATGAAAGTTGTAGGTAATAATGTAAATAAAAAAACAAAATTGAGTTTGTACAAAAATGATACACAGTGTACATTTTATAAACAGAATAAAGAGCTAAAATCTCAACTTCACAGACCCATATCTTGCAAATAAAAACTCAAAATCACCCAAAATCACCTTTAATTGTATATAACTTTTCAAGAGCTATTTAATAAAATTAGTTTCATAATTTTTGGAGTCCATCTGTGAAGGTTAGGTTTTTGGCCCTCATTGTGCAATCTGCCTGATTAAAATATTCATTATATTTATCATTCATTATTTCTAAAAATTCATATTTTTAGAATTTTGTAAATAATATAAAAAATGTATGCACATAGAAATTAGCATGAAACCAAAAAGAAATTGAAAAATAAAATAAGTCTATAAAATACATAGACCAAAAATACCGATGTCACCTATGTATATAAATAAAAGGGAAATACATTCTTTAATTATTTTATCCTTTCATATTTTTATAATATTGTAGATATTATATATAATTTATCAAAAATACAGATCCAAAATAAAATTCAATAAAATTCATTAAATAAATAAAATGTATATAAAATATAGGTAAAATACCTATTAGTATACCTACATACTACATACACCTATTTATTTAAATATGTAAATAAACTCATAAAAAATTAAATAAAAATATATTTACACTCACAAAAATAAGTTATAAACTTATAAAATAAGAAAAAATAATAAAATAAAATATACAAAATAAAAATAAAGTATACAAAATACATGTAAATACACTTAAAAATACATCATTAAAATAAACCTATAATAAAATACATCAAAAAAATAAAAATTATAAATAAATACTACATTAAATACTAAACATTTTTTATTTTATACTCGAAAAATAATAAAATCGTTTATTATATTAAATTATATATTTTCAAATAAATCCCCCTGTTTTGTCTTGTAGCGTCCTACGTGGACCAATCAGGGGCGGCGGACCGTTGACCTCTGGTCAACTGTCCCATCCGCGTCTCAAACCCGCCAAGCCTGGCGGATCCCCGATTTTCTGGCATTTTTTGCAGACATCTCGTCCATCGATTGCACTCGATTTCTTCACAAGATATGTCCTCCATTCATTGTACAATCACGCCAACTCATTAGATCATTTGTAAATACACTAGATCAATCCCTAATCACCGGTCAATAAGGGTGTCCAGGGATGTTTATAAATAAGTACCTCCTCTTCCTTGGTCGAATTTGTCCAACTTTACTTCCCCCAAATGCCTTGAATCTGGTCCTGGACGAGCCCTTGTGACAGGAGGCGCTCCCTAGCACCGTGAATCGACCGGAGGAGGAGGAAATTTTTGTCGCGGCGGAGCTCCGGCGTCCGTCCTGCTCCCTGGAGGCCCCCAGGTATAAGAGCTGTGCATTTACTTTCTTAGGTGGATTTTCATTTCAGCCTTTCATTTCCGCACTTTATTTCGCATTTAGAGCAGTAGCCTAGTCTAGTTTAGCCAAATCGAAGTTCGTTGGAGCTCTGCTCCGGCAACTTCTCCACAGTGCCCTCGTCTGTTTCCGACCGTCATTTCACCCCCATTTCATCCCCGCTCGCGTTCTCCACATCCTAATCATCATTGTTCAACCGAAGACCCTCTGTCTTCGCGAATCGGAGCTCCACCTTCACCGTTTGTCGGAGCTTCTCCACCTCACCTCACCTTGCATCTCAGCTTTGAAACCCAGGGTCGAGAAGAAAGCCCTCGAGCCCCTTGTTCTTCCTGTGCAGGTACCACGTTGAAGCGAGCCCTCAGGGACTCGATTGAATCTAAGAAGAGGTTCCTGGAGGTCCGAACCTTCTCCGACCTCGCCTGAGCACCTCAGACCTCCAGGAGCCAAGTGAAGACCGTCGTTCGATGCGGGGACCTTCCAGCAACGTGAGGAGCATCTCGCCAGCCTCGGAGAAGCCCGGAGTAGCCCGCGATTCAAGATCGAAGCTCGCTTCGCGCGAGCTTCTTCCTTGTTCTTCCAGGCAGCTCCATAGCCTTCCGATCATGATGAAGGCCCCAGTTCGACGCACAGCCGTCAGATGGAGCAATGCCCGACCGTCAGATTAGCTCAGCTGATCTAATCTCAAGCGTCCATCAGCGAACCGGTACCAGTCGCGGGATGAGCGACACGTGGATAAGTGAAATGATCATCACCGTCCATCAGCGTACACGTGGGGGTAATTTATACTTAGCCCCTCGCATTTATTTGTATTTAATATTTAATCTTGTAAATTAAATATAACTTTGTAAATAATTAGGTTATTTTGCAATGAGACCCCTGTATTTTTTTAGAATTACATTTTGGTCCATGCCTGCCTTACGTGCAGTCCCACGTAAGGCGCGTGAAATTTGCAAATAGGTCCTCGCGGTTTTTGTATATTGTGAAATAGTTCCAAAACATTAAATAAATGTTTATTTCAGTTGGCTAAATTACACTGTGCCCCCTAACATTTATTTTTATTGAATTTATGCCCCTACTAGGCTGATTTATTTTAATTACTTCATATATTTATTAAAAATACCTATGTAGCTCCTAAAAAACCACAAAAACTAGGGTAGATGCCTTGTACCTTGTAGATGCACGCTGTAATTTTGTTTGGTATTTTTGAGCATTTTATCCATTTATTAAAAATAAAAAAGGAGCTAATTTTGCACTGTTTAAATGAGAAAATACAAAAAAATTATCAAATGTTTTTGAAAAAAAACAAAAAAATATATATGCTATATTTATATATTTAATGAGTTCAGAAATTAAAAAAACCCTAAAAACAAGAAAAAGAAAAATAAAAAAATTAGAAAACTTCAAAATTAAACAAAAAATATAAAAATGCAACAAAAATGTCAAAAATATATTTTCCTATTCTATAATTATCTAGATATTATTATTTATGTATTAAAATTAATTTGGGTAATTTTTGGATTTATGTTATATTATTAGTACCCAAATTAGTGTCGGCTTATTTAATTAGTTCATATTAGGGACATTTTTGGAATTACAAATACATAAAAATTAGAAATATTTCAAAAAAAATAAAATAACTATATATTATATTTAATATATATTGAGTATTTATAAAAATATATATATATATCCATATATTATATGTCTCTCTCTTCTTATATATATATATATATCTCTTTATATGTATATGTATATATATCTATATCTATATTATATAAATAATATAAAAGAAAACAAAAAATATAAAATACAAAAACAAAATAAAAATTATAAAAACAAAAATAAAAAAATATAAAACCCAAAAAAACCTGCAAAAATAAGATTCATTCAAGGATGATCTGGATGTACATGAACACCATGGGCTACCCATTTTTTATTGCTCTCTGTGGTTCGACCTCTACATTCTTATACACTATGCATTTTATGGTAGAGTTAATAAATGTTAATTCAAAATTTTGGGACTTAATTGGTTTATTCTTTGTTGTGGGTTAATTTCTGATCGACCAGCGTTTTGTGAGCGGTCGCCTCAGCGACACTATCGTCCCCGCCTTGTGTGCGGGGCATATTTTGACCCTCGCAAAATGCTCGTTATCACCTACTCAGGCTGGAGATCATCTCTCAACAATCTTTTGACAGTGCTTGATGAGTCCTCAATCTAACTCTTTAGATATTCATCCAAGCACCATCCTCTATGATTCAATAACTGAATCAACAGCTGTATGATCATCAAGATGGCCATGGTACATAACCCTAATTGTACTAAGGGACCTATTATGCAAATTATGTATTCTTCATTTCAGATTAGGGGATGATATTCGCAATAACATTTATTGCATAATGGCTCGCAGTGGGCTCGCATGTCCAACACACATCTAGGGCAGAAACAGAGAGAGATGGATCTGAATGAGCTTGTGAAAGTCAGAAACCGAGCATACGACAACAGTTTGGTGTACAAGGACAAAGTAAAGCGTTGGCATGATAGATATATCAGATGAAAGACCTTTGTTCCTGGACAGAAGGTATGGTTGTTCAATGCAAGGCTGAAGGTCTTCCAAGGCAAGCTGAAATCCAAGCGGACAGGCCCATTCATAGTCCGTGATGTGCATGATAGTGGATGTGTTGAGATCTTGATCTCACAGATGAAGCACAGACATTCCTAGTCAATAGACAACTGCTGAAGCACTTCGTCAAACCCAATGAACAGTTAGTCCATGTTGAGGAGACGGTATTCATGCACGAGACAGACTCAGTAGATACAAATAGAGACACGCATGAGACCTTGCAGCAATGAATTCTCTCCATCAGCGGCATCTAAAAAGATTCAGACCGCGATCCTTGTATATACCCACCATTCCTGTATATTCTTTCCCTCCCTCCCACGACTCAAATAACTCACCCCAGCTTCATATATTTCCATCTATGACTATACTTAGGATGATCATATCCTAAGTATAGGTGGGAGATCACCTAAGTCCATTCACTATTCACTGTACATCCTACAGATCCCATCGACCCTCATACTTACTCCTATCCTTTACTTAGGTTGACCAGAGCCTAAGTATAGGGGGGACCGATGCCCATCATGTATATTCTCATCCACTTCCCCTCTTGACCTCATCTGCCCCATTTTTGATCTTCTTCTACACTTAGGCTGTCAGAGCCTAAGTATAGGGGGGCAGGACGACTTCTATACATTTTTGTTCTTTTAGCTCTCCTACGTTTAGCACGAGCTATGTCTTCTTATTGATTTTCATGCTCTGAGGACATATAACACACTAAGTATAGGGGGCGTGTACATATTACATGTATACTTTACCCATAGCTCGTACTTTCGCGTATTTTTGTATATACTATACAATAATTACGGGTGGAAAAATTGAGGAAAATTTTTTGTAAAATGCACATATATTTGTAATATACTTGTACGTGAAAAAAATCATTAATCGAATCAAAGGCTTCTTATTTATTCTTGCACATCATCTCTGCATTTTAAAAAGGAAAGAAAAAGAGTCTTGCATTTTATTCATAGCATGTCATCTACATCTCATCTGCATATCTGGCATATGCAAAGTGAAAAGCTAGTGGGTTCTGAACCAAGTTATGAGTAGATGTTGAAGAGGGACTTGATTTGACCTTAATCCACCTAATTTCAGAGGAACCTTGTAGGAACTGGAGTTAAGATTTCTCAAGTCAAGTGACTTAATTCTTTGAGTCCGCAAGTCTATGTTCACATGTCATCTTTATTAGTCTAAGTAGAATATCTCGTGTACACGCATGATTCTTATAGACAGTGACCTAACTTGGACAAGCACCATGCACGTAGCTCTTCATTGATGAGGTGGTGAGGAGGTAGAATCCTTTAGCTTGGAGTAGCACACGGGTGGAAACATCTGTCCTCCTCTAGGGAGGGTAGTGCTTCTCAACCTAGTCCGGTGGTGTTGGCGTTTAAAGACGGGACGCTATGGGTTGCAATAATGCTTCAAAAGAGGGATAGTCTACTGGCTCAAGAGGAAAAACTCCTATTGTACATGTTGCAGCTTGTATATAGTTTGAAAAAAATTTGCAAAACTCCAAAAAAATAAGACAAGCCAAAGTGAAAATAAAATACCTGTCGGAGTATGTATATTAGCAAGAAGTCTGCAGCTGGATGACTTGGCTACATTGGTCAGGCATCCCGGGATAGGTAGCTACACTGGCTACCGTCCATTCTTTTCTCCACCCCTCCTCTTGAACTGGTCGCACTTGAACTTAGAAGGGAATACCCCTCCTCGAGGAAAGAGTTACTGGACCGGGGAATTAGAGTTACATTGTTAGAGGAGGTTGCTTCTTAGACATTTTTAATGTGGAGAGTTACATTTCACTTACACAGTACAAGTAAGAATCATAGTCATCAGAAATTTACGTTTGAGGATTTGTTCTGACCTAACTTTTGAGGAGTCATGAATAGAATACTTGTGGAACTTGAAGTCTGTTAGGTCTTAAGTTCAGATCCCAATAAGGTTCCGCCACACAATTAGTCCAAAGGTCAAGTCAAACTCCATTTTCAACTTTTAAAGTGATGAATCACATATTCAGACAAGTAGCAAAGGTTACGCGGCCTATAGGGGAGTCGGCTCAAAGCCGGATGCGTCTCCCATGTTTAACCTGTCGCCTAAGATACCAACGCCCTTCCTTTCTCCGCTCCTATCACCAGCCGAAAGTTCAAGGACCTGCCCCTATCTACCTACAGAGTAAGCAGAGGCTGACAAGGCTATAACTTCACCCCTATCTACCTGCCGGAGCAGGTAGAGGCTACTAGCAACTTGTCACGGTGCACCGCAATTTCGCCCCTATCTACCTACCGGAGTAGGCGGAGGCTACTTGGCACTGGTCAGTTGAACCCATAGTTCAGCCTGTGATATTTGCTTGGATCAGGGTACGCGATATGTAAGGCGGGGATTTTTGGCTCTGCCTTAGGGCGTGCACACACACTCTAGTACCCTCACTCAGCCTGAAATCAAGGTCGGGGTTGCTCTCCCGCAAACAAGGGTTAATTTTAGTTAGTTTTTTGGTCCAATTCAATTAGCAGACCCGATTTTAGAGATTGGTTCTCACTGATATTAATCCACACAAGCAATCACGTCTACCGTCCAATCCCAATTCCTTTATCCTAGCTTAGAAAAATCGAGAGAGAGAGAGAGAGAGCATCGGAAAAAGATGATGTAATCGAGAAAACGATGATGAATGCTTGAGTAAGAAGACTTACAGTGCCTCCAGCTCTCTACAATGCGGGATGCAATACTGAATTGAAATTTTACACTAAATGAATGCAAGTGAGAAAAGCTGCTCCTAGACAGGCAGCTCTATTAGCGAGTGAAGAATGAATTTAAATTTGGCTAAAGTCCTGCGGTCTAGGTGCGTCTTTTAATGGTGAAGTGTGGTCCTGCAAATTACGAGCACAAACAGACCTAAGAAAGCTCTAAGAGCCGCAAGTGCAGGTCCTATCCTACGTCAAGACCCCACACAACACGAGGGGACTCGTTTTATTATGACTAACACACGCGAGAACCCAAACAGGAACAGCTGGAAATGGAAACTTTTTTACAAGTTACCAAAAATGAAAATCTTTTTGATGTCTCAATAGCCGACTTGATCCACAAATCGTCGGCCTCCGATGCACTTCGAGATGCGTCGACCTCAAGAAAGTTGCTCTAAGTCCACTATGCCCTCGCACAAAAAGATAAAAAAATGTTAGAGAGAGAAAAAATAAATAGAAAAATAATTGAAAAAATTGAATAATTACAAAGTGGTTTGAGGGTCAGACTGCCTGAAAGAACGGAAAACGTAAATCTAATTTTCGAAAGTGATCCTAAGCCATTTGCCTCTCCGGCAGCGGCACCATTTGATTGGCCTGAAATCTACCCTTTTTAAAGGTATCGACTTAACGATTTCATAGCAGTCAGATAAATCCGGATCGATAAAAAATAACCGCACGAATCGATGAATCGTCGAAAGAAATTAATGTGCGGTTTTATGTTTGTTTAACCTAGGCAAGCCCTAAGGTCGACTCAAGGAGGCAAAGGAACAACTTTGGATCAAGTTAGAGGGATTAAATCACGATTTTCCAAGTGCAATTTATTTTAGTTTTTTTATGCAATAAAAATACAAATGCACAAATGCGATTGAATTAAGTTAACCAGAAAATAACCGACTTAGCCAAATTAATTTTAATGTGAAATTAATCCAAATTACCCAAGTTATATTTTTCTAAAAACCTAATCCAACAACGAATGCAAAATGTATTTTTTTAGAATTTTTGGACTTAAGATGGAATAATGAAAATGCAAACTTTTTTGGGGTTTTTATGCAATTTTTCATGTAAATGAAATTCAAAAATTATGAAAATTTTATTGAAAGTTAAATATGATGAAATGAAGCTACACTAAAATTTTTGGAATTTTCTGACACTTTATGATTTTTTTATGAATTTTTAATGAAAACAAGGTGACCGTGAGTATTTAATTTCTACTTAATCCATAAAAAATATCGAGAAAAAGAATTATCTCAAATAGATATTTTAATAAGGAATCCGAGAGGGTTGAAATTTCTCAAAAATAGTCTTCATAGATTTAAATAAAAATCAATTACAGAATTCAATCTATAATTTATTTTATGCAAAAGACAACTCCAATTTCGATAAAACTTGAATAGTAATTAAAGCACAATTAGAGGCATCAAATCTGATTTTATTTCATAATTTTTGGAGTAATGTTCGAGTATGTGCGAATTTTAGAGCAAAAATGGGTAAAATATCATTGAATTTCAAACTTTGATTTTTAATAAAATATCAAATGCTCACATAAATGCAAATAAATAGCCAAGAGATAAAGGTTTAGATGCTCTACAAAATGCTATTTTTTGATTAAAAAATGATGCAAAAATAATGTCCAAATTAATGATCAAACTCAGGAGTCTTTTTGCAATAAGAAATTTAAACTTGATAGAATAAAATGAGCACAGGGATGTTGTAGCAATTAAAGAAACTTAATAGGATGTAAATGAAATTTTCATAATAAAAATAGAAACAAAGGTGAACCTCCTCGCTAGGGTACGCAGAGGGCGAGTGAGCGGCGGGTTGCGCACACGAGGGGCGGGGGTGTACGGCCAAGGAGGTGTGGGGCAGATCGAGCGGCGCAACAGTTGTGCGGTGCATCACGGCAGCAGCGGTCATAGGGGGCAGCTACGGGGAGGGCGGCGTGGAGTACACGCTGCAGCAGCGATTGTAGAGGGGCGGCGTCGTGTGCATGTGATGGACGGCTGGCGTCGCGGGGGTGCCTGGGGCTGGAACAGCGGCGTGGCAGTGAGGGTGGCGTGGCAGCGAGCGGCTGGGACCGCCCAAGCGACACTGGTTGCCTGGAGGCAGGCTACGGTGAAGGTGGGCTACGCCGCGCGGAAGGGGCGGCTGTCGAGGGATGGTGCACCGCAGCGAGCGGCGCTCGTTGCTGCCGTGCGTTGGCGGTGGGGCTCACGCAGACAGCGGTGCAGCGGCGGTTGGGTCTGGAGGAAGGCCGGCCTGGGGGAAATATGGATGTTGGCGGAGGCGCGGCGCACGGGCGGCGCCGGTGTGCGGCCTTGCAGAAGGAGGCATGGAGCGCGGCCGGCGGCTGTTTCCCCTATCCTATGTTTTTTCCTTTGTAAATACAGGAAAATGTGAAGAAATAAATTGCAAAGTTGGGCTAGTGGTGTATGATATGTAGGGAAAAAATATGATTATGAGATGGTGCGCTTTTAATGATGAAATTGATGGTGGTGATGTTGATGATTGTGATGGTTATAGTATTTATGAAGATGTTTTGGTGATGAACAAGGAAAAAAATCGTTAGATAAAATAAGATGAGTAGATGAGGATAGAAGATTACCTGTGGCTGGTGGAGGTCGTCTCCTGTAGAGGAGCAGATAAACTTCTACTCTGATGATTGTTGCTTCGAGGAGACGGCGGGAAGCTCCGAAGCTAGGCTGCAAGCTTGAACAGCTGCTGCTAGGTTGTCTTAGAACCACAGATCTCACCTGAACCTCGTCATTTCTCTACCTGTTGCGTCGGCGCTGTCACCGGCGACACATCAAGGGGGCTGGAGATCATTCTCGAAGAATGGTGGATGAAGATGAATGATGGAGGAGATGTGAATATAAAGAGGAGAAGGACGTTGGAAAAGAGATGGAGAAAGTGGGGAGAATGGTGGAGGAAGTGGAGAAAATGGTGGCTTGGAGTGGAAGACAAGTAAAGAAGAAGTAAAAGGGAGAAAATAAAATAAAAATATAATAAGTAAAATAAGTAGGCTACTAAAAATAAAGAAGAGAAAATAAAGCTAAAATAATAAATTAAAAAATTAAAATAAATAAATAAATGTAAATAAATAATTAAAAATTAAAATATTTATAAATAAAATAAAATAAAATAAAATCCAAAAATAAAAAAAATGGGGTGACACGTGGCGGCTCCAGGAGCGCCACGTGTCGCTTCCAGAAAATTCAAAAATTAAATGTAAGAAAAATCAAAAAGAAAAACAAAATAGGTTAAGTCAAAAAGTGGTCAAAACAAATGTTGCTCATCTCAACTAGGTCTACAACTTTCGTGAAGGGCCGAAAATCAAAAGAAGTCATTTGTATAAAGTGTATATTTAGGTGGTACCTTATAGATATAAAATACTGTATTTTTTCTTTTGTAATTTTTTTACCTTTTTTAAATAAGAGAAAATTAAAAATAAAGATAGAGAAAATATGAAAAGAATATTTACAACTTACTCTAATTTTTTTTGGATTTTTAATAATTAAGAAAATAAAAAGATAAAATAAAAGGGCAAAAAGGTCAATATGTAAAATATACAATAGGGGCCCAAAACCCAAGTTTTGCATACGATCTCCGATTTTAATGAAATTGATCTTGTTTTGAAGGTCTTTAAATGTATTTTACTTTAAAAGTGAGTAGACCTAAATTAGACAACATATGAGAGAGATATGCACATTTTAAGGCTCATGGTCTCAAACTTGGATTGGGGTTTTATTGGTCAATTTTACAAGTTAGTATTTTTTGATATTTTTTTAATTAGTGTTAATAATATATACACTATAGAGTTGATTTTATTGGATTTGGAGTTAGTATAAAATATATACAAATAGATGAAATATGGTGAGTATACAGGCGAATATTTACAAGTGAATTGGGCTTCTTTTTTAATGCAAATATGAATGCTAAAATACATATATTATTTATGCATGCATGAATGCTAATTATGTAATATAAGTGGAAATATGCAGCTAATTACTCAGGAACAAATCTCTATTTTCAACTTTTAGAGTGATGAATCACATATTCATCAACCCCCTATACTTAAACCTTGCTCGTCCCTGAGCAACTAAAATGAAATGCAAAAGTGAAATGATTTTGGGTTCCATACCAAGGTCATGAACAAAGGTGAAAATGGAGCTTGACTCGACCTTTGAATTAATTGTGTGGCAGAACCTTATTGGGATCTGAATTTAAGACCTAACAGCCTTTAAGTTCCACAAGTCTTCTATTCAAGACGCCTCAACAGTCAGGTCAGAATAAATCCTCAAACGCAAATTTCTGATGACTTTGATTCTTACTTGTACTGTGTAAGTGAAATGTAACTCTCCACATCAGAAATGGCTAAGAAGCAGCCTCCTCTAATAAGGTAACTCTAATTCCCCGGTCCAGTAACTCTTTCCTCGTGGAGCGGGGTACTCCCTTCTAAGTTCAGGTGCGACCATCTCAAGAGGAGAGGTGGAGAAAAGAATGGACGGTAGCCAGTGTAGTTACCTATCCCAGGATGCTTGACCAGTGTAGCCAAGTCATCCAGCTGCAGACTTCTTGCTAATATACATACTCCGGCAAGCATTTTATTTTCACTCAGGCCTGTCCAATTTTTTTGGAGTTTTTGCATTTTTTCCTTTTTTTCTTTTTCTTTTTCCTTTTTTTTGAACTATATACAAGGTGCAGCATGTACATCAGGAGTTTTTCCTCTTGAGCCAGTAGACTATCCCTCTTTTGAAGCATTATTGCAACCCACAGCATCCCGTCCTCAGATGTCAACACCACCAGACTAGGTTGAGATGCACTTCCCTCCCTAGAGGAGGACAGATGTTTCCATCCGTGTGCTACTCCAGGATAAAGTATTCTACCTCCTCACCACCTCATCAATGAAGAGCTACGTGCATGGTGCTTGTCCAAGTTAGGTCACTGTCTAAAAGAATCATGTGTGTGTACGAAATATTCTACTTAGACTAATCAAGATGACATGTGAACATAGACTTGCGGACTCAAAGAATTAAGTCACTCGACCTGAGAAATCTTAACTCCAGTTCCTATAAGGTTCCTCTGAAATTAGGTAGATTAAGGTCAAATCAAATCCATCCTCGACATCTATTCACAACTTGGTTCAGAACCCACTAACTTTTCACATTGCATATACTGGATATGCAGATGAGATGCAGATAACATGCTATGTAGATGAATGCAAGACTCTCTCTTTTTTAATGCAAGGATAATATGCAAGAGTAAATAAGAAGCCTTTTTTTTGTTTTTTCGTGTTTTTCTTTTAAAACATTTGGTACACCTCCTATGTTACAACAATGTACAGGAGTTTTATAAGTATTATACAATATACTATACAAGTATACCAAAAAATCAATTTTTACCCACCCGTAATTATTGCATAATATATAAAAAAATATGCGAAAATACGCAAAAGTACGAGCTATGGGTAAAGTATATATGTAATATATACACTCCCCCCTATACTTAGCGTGTGTTATGTCCTCAGAGCATGAAAAGCGAGGAAAAAGATATAGCTCGTGCTAAGAGTAGGAGAGCTAAAATAACAAAATGTATAGAAGTCGTTCCGCCCCCCTATACTTAGGCTCTGGCATCCTAAGTGTAGAAGAAGATCAAAACTGGGGCGGGCGAGGTTAAGAGGGAAAATGAAGGAGTATATATACATGATGGGCATCGGTCCCCCCTATACTTAGGCTCTGGTCAGCCTAAGTATAGGTAAGAGTGAGTATAAGAACCGATGAGATCTGAAGAATGTACATAGAATGATGAAGAGACTCGGGTCACTCTCTCCCCTATACTTAGGATCTGGTCATCCTAAGTATAGCCATAAAATAAAATGATATGGAGCCGGGGCGAGTGATACGAATCACTGGGGTGGGAGGGAAAGAAAATATATACAAGAGGATTGAGAATATACAAGGATCAAGAAGGTTTGTGAGAAACCTTCTTGCGTGAACGAGGAGGTGAGGAATATACAAGTGTGTCGCTATAGGAATCATCCTCAGATGAATAGTAGTGAGGTGAAGGGATCGTCCAACGAGGGTCGACACACGGCTGCTTGCTTAGATACGGCTTAAGAACAACCGAACTGAGATCACTCATATAAATCACCTTATCCGGACCAGATGTGGACTCCTCAGAAAATTCCTTCTCCGGTATGTTGAAGGAAACTTTCTTAGTCGGTTTTCTAGAACCTGAATCATTGAGAGGGAGATGAGAGCGACGCGTCTTGAGAGGTTCGGGGGAACACCTCGAGGAATCAATTCTCGACTTCCTCTCACTAGATAGCCGACTAGAAGAGGGAGCAACCGTGTTTTTATATGGATTCAATTTAGTCTTGAGTGTTTCCTTTGAAGGTCTGAGATGTGGTGTGGTGCTGACCATGGGTTCCTCATCAGATGAGTTACCATATAGATTGTAATATTCCTGAAGGGTCAACACACGTATCAGGAAGGTGATAGTGATCTCAGTTGGCTTGGCATTATTGGACTCTTGTGTCGGATCATCAAAATGGTCAAGGCAATCATAAAAGGTCGTGTCCGACTCAATGATAGCTTCTAGTCGCGAGTCCTCCTTAGAAGATGTCACGGTGGTGGTGCAAGCAGTTGATGAAGTGGAGGTGTGGGGAGTCTCAGAACCAACGGTCTTCCGGATAGTCAGTCTCTCAGGTGTAGCAGAGAGGTGGGACTCATATACCTCTCGATGGTCATGACTATCGGCGGATGTGTAGGTCACCTTAGAGTAAAGTGTATCAAAGAATTGGTGAGGTCGAAGCACTCCCAATGTTGAAAAATCGATCTCCTGAGTCTCGTAATCTATAGTCGCCTTAACTGAGGCTAAGAACGGCTTCCCGAGAATAATCAGAGACTGGGTGAACTCTCCTCGGTGCTCAATGTCAATGACTATGCAATCTACTTGGAGTAGAGCACCTTGGAAAGTTATGATGATTGAAATGGTTCCTCTCGACTGTTTGATAGATCGATCAGCCAGCTGAACGATCTCTCTCAACTTTCTGATTGGCCTGAGTTTGAGCTTGTCAAATACAGAGGTCGGGAGGATATTTATTGGGGAGTCATCATCGATTCTTGCATGGGTTAAGATAGTGTCTTTGATTTCACATTCAACTCGGGGCAACCGCTTCACTCTGTGGCTCTTGGTCTTTCTCTCATCACTAAGGAGGTGGCCATAGACACTATGTGTCTTTCAGTCCTTGTCCTCTTATTGCCCGACCTCTTGGGTATCAATTTACTCTTTACAAATCTCTTGAGGTCCGAGAAGTGATCTATGGCCTTTATTAAGGGATGTTTAAAAATCAATTCTTCATCGAGTGCTTCCCTTAGGGCAGGATCCAAATTTTTTTAATTCATTTTCATTTTTTTGGGCTTTTGGTATTTTCAATTTTTTTGGTTTTTTTGATGAATGCATGATCAGACTCTGGATTGGAAGGCAAGTGTTTAGTAGAAGAGGGAGGTAGAATTGACTCCAACTGTACAGAATCTGTGTTTCTCCTTGTATTTGATCGGTCTTCAACATCAAATCTACTTATTTCCTTTTCCACTTTCATACCCAGGCTGGCATAAATTGAGTGCAATATTTCCATGACATCTCTCAGCTTGGCACCAAATGATTCATTATTCTCAATAAGTCTAGAAATGTCATCCTCCAAAAAAATTCTAATGACAAATCATGAGAGAGTTCTGCTCAATTGGAGGATACTGCTAAGATGTTGGGGTCCCATACTCAACATACCTAGACTCTGACATGTAATTATGGATTGAGTATAGTCCATCCGTATGATAGATATTGGTCGGAGCCTTATATGATGGAGTCAATAAAGAGGGGGCTCGTAGATTGAATTCATGAGTCCAATACCCTGTAGGCTCTCCAAATGTATGATATGAAGGCTGGTCAATGCAGGCTTGATTACTAGGGTCAATCAAGTCAGGAAGATCATAAGGTGCATGCCTCTCCATTCGGTATGTTCTATCGACCATGTTTCTCCCTAAGGTCAAGTCGGGATGTGTATATGTGAATTGTTGTTCGATCCCTAATTGAGGTGAGAATGAGGTATGTGGGGGTGAGTAATTCTGCTAGTCATAGGTCCCAGCAGTGGCTTGCTCTTTATTTGATTCTTTTATTCCAGCGAGCTCTCGAGAATAAGGATAGTCAGCCCAAGATGGAAGTGGATCCGGAGTGTTAGAATATGGAGTAGGTGAGAAATGCGAAGAAGTGGAGAAGTCAGTCGAAGTTCTGACTTCATAATCAGGTTTAGGTAGAACCGACAATGGGTAAGGTCTCTCGTGAATGGCGGAGGATATATGAAATAAGGAGAAGGCGAAGATGAACGGTATATGGTCGAGGAGGAATAACCAGAGGTATCAGGATATGGGGACGAATATCCCGACATCTTGAAGAGGAAAGGATGAATATAAGCAGATTGAGGTAGAAAACATGCAATTACACAGGATAACACATAGAGACAAACACAAAGACAAACGCAAGAGCAAACCCTGAGTTCACACTCAACATGGTAAAGGACACGAAACCAAGTCCGATTAATCTGGTTGATTTTAAGTGTGATTTGTCAGACAAGTAGCAAAGGTCATACGGCCTATAGGGGAGTCGGCTCAAAGCCGAATGCATCTCCCATGTTTAACCTATCGCCTAAGATACCAACGCCCTTCCCTTCTCCGCTCCTATCACCAGCCAAAAGTTCAAGGACCTGCCCCTATCTACCTACGGAGTAGGCGGAGGCTGACAAGGTTGTAACTTCGCCCCTATCTACCTGCTGGAGCAGGCGGAGGCTACTAGCAACTTGTCGCGGTGCACCGCAATTTCGCTCCTATCTACCTACCGAAGTAGGCGGAGGCTACTTGGCATTGGTCAGTTGAACCCATAGTTCAACATGTGATATTTTCTCGGATCGGGGTACGCAATATGGAAGGTGGGGATTTTTGGCTCTGCCTTAGGGTGTGCACACATACTCTAGTACCCTCACTCAGCTTGAAATCAAGGTCGGGGTTGCTCTCCCGCAAACAAGGGTTAAATTTAGTCAATTTTTTTGGTCCAATTCAATTAGCAGTCCTTATTTTAGAGATTAGTTGTCACTGATATTAATCAACACAAGCAATCACGTCTACTGTCCAGTCCCAATTCATTTATCCTAGGTTAGAAAAATTGAGAGAGAGAAACAGAAAAAGCTGATGCAATCGAGAAAAACGATGATGAATGCTTGAGTAAGAAGACTTATAGTGCCTCCAGCTCTTTACAATGCAGGATGCAATACTGAATTGAAATTTTACACTAAATGAATGCACGTGAGAAAAGCTGCTCCTAGATAGGATGTTCTATTAGCGAGTAAAGAATGAATTTAAATTTGGATAAAGTCATGCGGTCTAGGTGCGTCTTTTAATGGTGAAGTGTGGTCCTACAAATTACGAGAACAAACAGACCAAAGAAAGCTCTAATAGCCGCAAGTACAGGTCATATCCTATGTCAAGCAACCACACAGCATGCGGGGACTCGTTTTATTATGACTTACACGCGCGAGAACCCAAACGGGAACCGCTGGAAATGCAAATTTTTTTTACAAGTTAACAAAAATGAAAATCTTTTTGGCATCTCAACAGCCAACTTGATCCACGAATCTTCGGCATCTGATGCACTTCGAGGTGCATCAACCTCAAGAAAGTCACTCTAGGTCCACCAGGCCCTCACACAAAAAGATAAAAAATGTTAGAGAGAGAAAAAGTAAAAAGAAAAATAATTGAAAAAATGGAATAATTACAAAGTGGTTCGGGGGTCAGACTACCTGAAACAATGGAAAACATAAATCTAATTTTCTAAAGTGATCCTAAGTCGTTTGCCTCCTCGATAATGGTGCCATTCTGATTTACCCTCGGCTACCCTCGTTAATTCAACCGAGTTATCAATCGAATTAGGTTTGTCGTTCGTTGTAGTCGGGTAATCGAGACTTCGTCAAAAACATCACTCAGACTTAATGAATAATCAAGTTCAAGCGGCAGATTTATTTTACTTGGGTAAGCCTAAGGTCGAACTCAGGAAGGTAATTTCCTCCTTAGGTAAATTTTCAGTTAATTTAGAGATCAGATTTTCAAAAAAAATATTTTTGTTTTTTTATAAATTTTTATGCAATTTAAGGAAAATACAATGCAAATTCTAGCCAAATTTTTAAGTGAAATCAAGAAATATAGTCAAATGAGATCCAAAATTAATGAAACTTGGCCTGATGATGGAATGCCTGAAACTAAATGTCTACAATGTTTTGAAATGTTTAGACTCTAGATGAATTTAATATGAATAAAATATGAATGCATGGCAGTTTTTGCAAAATTAATTCTAATAAATACCAAGGCAATTATATTTAGATATAAAAATTATCCTAGATAGGTCTAAGTAAGAGGAATCCAGGAAAATTAATAAACTTAAAAATCTATGTAAATTGGTCATATTAAAAATCAGTTAGGCAAAATACTCTTTGATTTGTTCAGGCCTCGTGATGTGTGCAAATGCAATGATTTTTGGGCACAGTGTAGATCAACTTAACTTAAGTCTAATGTGATTTTATGGTGATTTTTGGAGCAACAGAGAATTTAATACTAAATAAAAGGCATGCAGTAGGCACAATAAGTCAAATTCCACCAAAATAATATTATTAAATTCAATGCAACTCACAAAAAATAGGACACGTGTCATACAAGATAAAGGACAAGTTAAGCTACAACATGCAATTTTTGGAATTTAAAAATGATGAAATATGGAAACCTAAATATGCACGCAAAGATAGGGACCAAAATGCAATACAGAAAATAAAATTTCTTAAATAAAACGTGCATACAGGGACTAAAGTACAAATACCTATAGTGCAGGGTTATGGATGCAAAATTCAGACTGGGATACGTGCTCCTCGCGTGACGCGCCTGGCAGGGACCAAAATGCAATTTCTGAAACTTCTCGAGGCCTCAGTGTAAATTACCCAGCCCTCACGTGAGAGACACGCAAGAGGGCTAGGCTCGGACGGTGATGGAGGCTCGAGCAGAGGATCGGATGTCTCTGGAGGCTCGGGCTAGCTTCGGATCAGCTTCGGTCACTTCGAGCCTAGGGTCGGGGAAGAGGCTCAGAGACTCCACATGGCGAAGGCTGGACCGCTAGATCAAGAGCGATCCAACGGTGCTGATGGTTGGCGACGTGGCTTCTGAGGAACCGTCAGGTCGTGGTCGATCCAACGGTGGGGATGGATGATGATGCAGCGGCGGCTGGGTCTGGAGGAAGGTCATCCAGGGGGAGAGATGGATGTCGATGGAGGCATGGCGCACGGGCGGCGCCGGTATCGCCCTTGCAGAGAGATACCCAGAGCTCCCATCCACCTGTTGGTGACAGCAATTGGGCACGAGAGCGAGCAACGACAGTGCTATCTTCTCTGACAAGATCCACGGTGTAACATGCCGTGTCGCAGCCTCTTCGACGAGCTGCACGAGCTTGGGTCAGCTACCAACCCTCGAGCGACGACCAAGAGCTCCTCCCCGAGCTTCTAGCCCCAAGTAGCTTCCTCCATCGTCTTCTCCAATCTTCATCTTCTCCCTCTCCGTTTTTCTCTTAGTTTATTCCGCTCCTCAGATCAACCACGCGCCTCTCCAACCATCCACTGAGCTCCGCCTTGGAGCTCTCACCTTCGCACACTCCTTAGATCACTCCGACAACGCTTCGCACCATCTTCCGCCCAAAGCTCCGCCATCACGGTGAAGGAGGATCATCATCCATCGATCGCCCCACCTTCAGGCCTCATCGCACTCGCACGCACCTCACGAGCACGTTGCACTCGATTTCTTGCACAAGCTAACCCTGCAGGACCAATCTTCTCATTAGTCAGACATCACGTCGGAGCCGCTTCGACCTCCATCTTCCCCGGCATACAGACAACTCCAGCCGCCTCCAGAGCCCGGCGGACTCCTGACACTTCCACGATGATCTCAGCCATCCAAGAGTCACCGGCCGAGCATCCACGAGCACGGGTGAAGGCAGCAGAGCCAGAGCACCATCGTGGAGTCCCACCAAGTCCGCCGCAGGAGGCGGCGGGCCGGAGAAGATGAAGTACAGCTACCATTGGATCTTCCCAATCTGACGGTCCTCTGCATGACACGTCGCCTGCTTCCAGCCACCGTTGGATTGATCTCCATCCATCGGCCACTACTCTGCCACGTCACCATCACTCCAGCCCCATATACCATCGTATCGCTCTAAATCTAACGGATTGCATCGCATCGGCACAAGGATGCTGATAAATTTATTTGAGCCTGTCCTGAATGCCATACAGCTGGAACCTTGACCTGTAGAGACATGATGCCTCTTTCACCAGTTCATGTCATCAAAATCTTCGACACATGGGGCACTGATATCATGGGGCCATTCGTAAACTCACGTGGATATCAATACATATTGTTGGTAGTTGATTATGTCTCCCGTTGGGTAGAAGGGATCTCTACTCGTGCTGCTGACAGCATGATTGTAGTCAAGTTTCTTAATGATTTGTTTGTTCGCTTTGGCCTACCAAAGTGATCATAAGTGATGGAGGAACATATTTCTTAAATATTATGGTCAAGAGACTTTGAACAAGAATAGAGTCCAACATCGAGTCTCAACTGTGTACCGCCCACAAACCGACAGTTTGGCTGAACTCTCTAATCATGAGATAAAAACACTCCTTCAGACAATTCTGAGATCTGATGGAAAGGATTGGTCACAACAACTGACTTCTGCTCGTTGGACTCATCAAATTGCCTTCTGCACCTCTCTAGGAATGAGCCCATACCGTATTGTATACAACAAAGCATGTCACCTTCTTGTCGAGATCCATCACAAATCCCTCTAGGTTATTTAGGGTCTATTAAGAAATTCCACCTTGATTTCGATGATGCTGGGAAGAAAAGATTAATGGATCTTGCTGAGTTAGAGGAATTAAGATCACAAGCATATGACAACAGTCTGATCTACAAGGATAAGATTAAAAAGTGGCATGATGCTCATATTTCGAGGAAAAGTTTCACGGTAGATCAAATAGTATGGTCACTACAAGGAAAACAAGATGTGCCTACATAATTATGCCCACGGATGTGGGGCTTATGGCCACAGAATTGGGACTCTGGCCACAACACGTCGTGACCACCTAGCCATAGCTACAAGTCTCATCGTGAGAGTTCTTTAACCGCGAATATGTTGTGGCATTACAAGTAGCCACAGAACTTATCGTGACCATAGCTCTTGTATGGAGACTTTGGCTATGGAATTGTAGCTACGAGAAACTAGTGGTCTCGGAATTATCATGGCCACAAATTTTCAGTAGTGACATTCCGTGACCACAACTCATTTTTCTTTTAGTGTTATAAGATATTATAGAGGAAACGAAATACACATTTATTAAATATATCTATTATATGGATAAAATATATCAAATATTTTTTTTGCGGATACGGATACGAACATGGATATGTATTTTTTATTTTTCTGCAGATACAGATATGGATAGGGATATGGAACTTTTTTTCCTAACATGGTACGTATACGGATGTAATTTTTTATTATTTATTTTGTAAAATATGGGATATTGATTATATTCTAACGAATGCTTATACGAGTATTGATATTGATTTTATTTTTTTTTTTGCGGATACAAATATGGACATGAATGCTGATTTTTTTGCAGACATGGATATGGAAATGGAAATGAATTCTTATTTTTTTTGCAAATAGGGATATAGATACGTATACCATCTTTAGTTTTTTTAGGATATGGATATCGGTTACATTTTAGTGTGTACATATACATATATCACTACAAGAAAAACAAGTTGTGGCTACAGAACTATGCCCACGGATGTGGGGCTTGTGGCCACAGAATTGGACTTTAGCCACAACACGTCGTGGCCAGTAGCCGTAGCTACAAATCTCATTGTGAGAGTTCGCTAACTACGAATATGTAGTGGCCACTACAAGTGACCATAGAACTTGTCATGCCCACAACTCTTCTATGAAAACTTTGGCCACGGAATTGTAGCTACAAGAAACTACTAGAAACAGAATTATTGTGGCCACAAATTTCCGTGGCCACATTCTGTGACCACAACTCTTTTTTCCTGTAGTGGGCTGTTTAATACTAAACTCAAACTATTCCTGGAAAACTAAAATCAAAATATAAAGGACCTTATATTGTAACTAAAATTTTTTAAAATGGATCTGTGGAAATTAAAGATCCAAGCACCAATGCTACATTTCGGGTGAACGGCCAAAGACTAAAACTCATAATTGAACCCCGCAGCCCGATGCCTGAAACTTTGATCTTGAAGGAAAGTCTGAGTATTGCATGATAAGCTGAGGCATAGAATCAACTATCCATTTGTACATCCGCTCAAGGTAAATGTTTTTTATTTTCTTTATTTTATTACTATTGTACATACTCAGTTTTAAATAAGTATGGGGGAACCACCAAAAAACACAAAAAATTGGCAAAATCATATGGCAAGTAATAAAAAAGAAGCATTTATCCACTTGCATCTTGCACTCTCTTCACTCATGTTGTCTTATATTTTATTTTTTTCTCGATAATTTCACCATGGAAGCATCTCTCTAGCGAGGCATGGAGGATGCATCACATTTCGTTCATTACTTTTCTATTTTCACCATATATTTTCAAAACAATGGCATTACATTCAATGCATTTTACATTGGATTATTTGTCAAAAAATGCATAATAATTCCAAAAAATCATTTTAAAATATCTTCGTTATTTTCTACATGTTTTTTAAAAATACCAAAAACATTTGTATATGCCCCAAATCCTTGATTTTTTATAAAAATTCCTGAAATCTTTTTTGTTAAAAAACACAAGTATTTTTTAAAAAATCAAAAAGTATTTTCCCTATTTTATCCTAATATTTTGGGATGTAAGTCCCAGTTTTGACAAGTTATGGGACTTGGAACTAGAAGATCTTAATCCACTTAATTTTATAGGACTTCTTTAGGCTTTGGTATATGTGTTTTTCAACTCTATTTTTAGACTTAATTCCTCAAACTCTACTAATTTTTGTGGTGACAAAAATTGTGTCTAAATAGTTCATCTTGATAGCTATAGCACTCCTTTACCTTGATTGATTATTGAACAAGCTACACGTAACACCTAAGTTCAACATAGTTTGCTTGTACAAGGGACTGTTTCAATCTCTACCAAGGAAAGGAAGTGACTTTGAATATCAGGTAAGAAAAATTCAGTGATCTAAGTTCAAGAACCACTTATTCTCTATAGGTTAAGGTATGTCAGCAAACTTGCCTTGTACATGTATCTGAAAGTCACATTTTATACGGGTACACTCTTGATACCCAATGCCATAAAATCCTATGAAAAAGAAAGCACAATAAGGTATACCTAATACAAAAATGCAAATGCAAAGAAAATATCTACCACAGAAAATTCTAGTCAAACAACTCAGCTCTACCAAATAAGCCAAGTAGCAGACCAATGTTGCTACTAATTTAGAAGAGGCCAAAGAGGCTCAAGGTTATGCTACACAAAAAGAAAAAAAATGACAGGCAATGGGCCAAAGCGGTCTATGGTAAACCCCCAAAAAAAGCTCTCTACAAAAGCGCACCTACTTTCTTTTGCTGATAAATTTAGGTGAAATGCGGGTGAGCCTAGGATCAGTGAGAATAGAGTCTTTTGATTTTGTGAATATTCGGGTACCTTTATTAGGGGTGTATGGTGCACTTGTTAGATAAATTGAGAAAAGCTATAACCTTTACACACAATTTAAAATCAACTTAAGGTTAAAGAGAACATCTGTTGATCAGGATGATATCGCTTGACCTAAAAATGAAACCGACTAAAGTTGCTTGAACAAGAGGGATGTCGAACTGAATACTTGAATCAAAAGAGAGTCCAAACACATTATTAATCTAAAGGTCAACTCAGTCTATGTTTGTTATTTGTTCAAGCTTGCCTTAAAAATCTCATAACTTTATGGATGTGTTCCTTGTAAATCCTTTGTGCGCCTTCTCTAGATCATTCTTTGTTTCTCTTTGCATATCATTATTTTGCGTGTGACTAGCAAATGTTAAGTATGGGGGTATGATGAATCAGTGATTTATCATGTTTTTATACCTTTTTGGAGCAAAACTCACGTATAATCCATTGCATTTTTCTTGACTTCTTGCATAATTTTGATTTATATTTTGTTTTCACATTACATTCAAAATCTTATAAAAAGAATTAAAAATACCTTGCAAAATAAAACTCTAAAAATTATCTGAATTTTCTCATTTATTTTGTCAATAAATATGGTCTCCAAGCCCATATTAAAGTACTAACTTATTTTTTTTATTTTACTTTTTAGGTCTATTTTGGAAGAGTCCCAAGAGGACTCTCTTCTCATCTCTTTTCCATTTGCAAGAAAGAGAAAAGACAAAATAGTTGATGTTAGCACACCAAGGAGATGACGTCCGCCTTCTTCCTCATGAATGGAAGGAACGGATGTCCTCGACTCCTATCCTCTCCACAACCACAACTGTTGGGATGGTTGGCCTTCGCCCCCATCAACTGACGCCATCCCTTCATCTCCACTACCCACCACCCCCTCCTCTCCCTTGACAACTATAAGACAAAGAGGGAGGCAGAGATCAAGCAGGACAACTAAAGGATATAGTAAGATCCTTAAGCGCATCACAGAAGCGTGAAGATCGCATCGAATGCGATCGGGAGCGACTAGTCGCACTAGTTGCTGGAGGCAGCGGAAATTAAAATTTTTCATGTGATGAAACCACGTGATCCAAGAACACTTCTCGGATTGTTTCATCTAAACCACAACAAGTATTAGGGTTACCTCTTGAAGCGTGGTTGCGATCGAGTCTCTAAACGAAGAGACCTCCTGTCTTAAATCTGACCTGATGGAGGAGATGCTTGCGAGCACGTGGATGAGACGCGTACTCCTTGCAATCGATATTGATGATCCAAGCGATGAATCTCCTGATCTCGTCACACGAGATACGACATTTTCTTCATGTGCAAGGCACATCTAAGGAGATAGAGATCTATGAGAAAATGATCGGGCATCATAACGACGATGTTGCGGCGATGGAGACTCTCTTTAGGGCTTCCATAGTGGACGACCATATGAAAAAGAGAGGGCATGTAGAGAGAAAGAGAGAGGGAGAGATCCTTATGTTTCATTAGCACATGAAGAGCATAGGGTGTCCTTCTATTTATAATATTTTAGGATCCATGGATCTCAATCCATGGGCAACACAAATCCAATGGCTCAAATTTCTGATTTGTGTTTCTTTCAATGGCTATGATCTTGTTGCTAAAAACACAGCAACAACTAATTTGATTAATTAAATATATATTGAATAAATCATCAACATATATAAATTAATTAAATCAAACTAACATAGGAGAATTAGGAAGGAGGCATGCCTCCCTTCTATTTAAGGAGGGGCAGCACACTTTGAATTCCAATTCAAGGTGGTTGTCCATCCTCCCTAAAAGGAAGGAGGCACTCCTCTTACTTTTTCATGAGATCTCTTATCCCATGAAAATCTCCATAATTTACAACAACTATTGTTGTAAATTTATTCACACAAATAATTCATAATTATTTTGTGAACATTGCAATCATGCCATTGGAAACTTATGAATCACATTCACAACCCAAAATAGAATGTAAATTATATTTTCAATGTATTGTCCAATGTGGATCCAATTCACATCAACATTTAATTAACAAATGTAAATAACAAATAGCTCTCTCTTATATATCATAAATCATATTTATAATATATATGATTAATATGGATAGTGCTATCCACACAATTCATATCCATGATAATTAAATCACATTTAATCATCTTGGATCTCTATTCTCATGTGCCCAAAAATTATTTACATCTTTGATAATCAAATCACATTCAATTATCTAAGATAACTTTCTTCAAAATATGAATCAAATTCATATTATTCATGATAATTAAATCACATTTAATTATCCATTTTCTCAATGCTCGGATATATTTATCAATGATGAGCTGAAAAATCGAGAGACTAAGGGAGATAGGTATCAATGGTCATTGCGACCTCATCCCCTCAAGTCGGACTCAACAAGAAAAATCAGGAACCACCAAATCATACAATAAATTGATAAAATCAAACAGCGGTCATCGCTATTTATTTAACCTGGTATAGTGACCAGGGTCGGACACAAGGAGCACGAATTGACCGTATCGGCCTACGAAGTAGTCAAAAAAGAAAATAAAATAAAACAAATGTTTTTGGTGGATTTTTAAATCTTTTTAATTTACTTTTGTATTTTTAATAATAAAGGAAATATAAGAACAAAGGAAAAAGCCAACAATCGACTATTTATAAAACAAACCAAATAAAGTCGAAAAATCAAATAAAAATTGTTTTTATGTTTTTTTATTTTTAAGTGTTTTTGGTGAATTTTTCAGAATTTTACAATTTTTAGTTGATTTTCTAAAAATCATGAAAGGGAAAAACAGTAAATTAATGTGCAGCCAGACTTGAAAGGCTAATTAAAAATATCCAATTAGCCTCTAAAAATCTGGAGACAATTTTTATGAAAACTAGATACAAAAAATAAGCTACAGAAAAAGAATTTGTATTTTTTTGATTTTTATAGAATTTTTAATGATTTTTATAAAATTTTAGGTTTTTTTAATTTTTATGGGTTTAATAAGTCCAAATAACATAAAAATTGGATTGAAGCTAAGAAACAACAAAACAAACAAATATTAATTTTTTTTTAATTTTTTAGATGATTTTTTTAATATTTTCTTTGATTTTTCAATTCCAACAATAATAAATATGCGTGTTTTTGGTTTTTTTAAATAGCAAAATAACTCAAAAATGTATCAAAAATTCAGTGATTTTTTTACACAGTGGCAGGAGTCACGTGTCCATATTTCACTTGATTTGGAGTTGATTTGATATTTTATTTAATCAAAGCAAGACACGCAGCATACAAGGACCTAAATGTAAGAAAACATAGTTCCAGGGCCAAATAGCTAACACATATAGAAGCTCAGGGGCCCTTTTGCAAAAAATCCAAACAAGAACGAGGCAAACATGTGATTTTCATTCACAGGGACTGAATTGTAATTCCTATTTATAAAAATGTAAACATTAACAGCTCGGAACTATAGGATGAACAATGTAAAATGTCCACAACTCATGTGTCGATGCACGTGTTTCAAACAAACATGGACTATTTTGCAAATATTAAAAACCTAAGGTCCTATATGTAAATTGTCCAAATTAAAAACAACGGGCACAAATATTTACAAGACTAAATGACAAATGTAAAATGAGGAGGGCCTAAGTGCAAATTACCCTCGTTATTAATGATCGACGGCGGAGGAGACGCCACGTGGAAGATTGAATGGCTGAGAACAGTGAACGCCTCTTCGTTGATGGACATCCTGGATCGCATCCCAGATGAATCGGACGGTGGAGACGCTCCAGGATGGACGGCGACGATCAGAACTGGCGGAGGGGGGTTGATCGGACAGTATCTGGAGGTTCTCCAAGAATAGCTTGCTGGCGAACTTTGCCGGCCCAATGCGCGTGGTAGAGGGCTCCTCCAGAGTTGCTAGATTGGGCGAAATGCCCCTGACGAGGTTCCGCAGCTTCTGATGCTCTCAGATGAGGCCGAGAGGCCTTGGAGGGTCCGGCGGCGAGGTAGACTCGAAGCTGTTGTTCTTAAATAGTAGGACTTCCAGATAAAGCCCATTTGATTGTTATTCCTGCACGAGAAGAATGCTGGGTCAAGGGCAAACTGCCGCGACCCAGTGAAGGGCGGAATGGGTGATACGATGGGTCGTTGTGTGGTCCTCCAGCGAGCAGTGGAGGAGGAGGACCGAACTCCCAGTTCCGGGGCGAACCGAGGTGGATGAATGGGTGAAGAAGATGGAAAGAGGTCTCATGGATGTTAATCGACGGTCGGATGGAAGGATAAATCAATGGATGATCGAGAAATGACTGATGACGGCAGGCGGCGCTAAACCTAAGAATCCGAATTAAAGCGTGGATAGAAGCTAAATGGACTACCTGATGGTCGAGGATGTCTGTGCTGGAGGTCAAGAACCTTCGGGGATCATTGCCACAATGGATCGATGGTCCAGAGGCTCGGGCTCTCCTTGCGGCGGAGCACGGCGGTGAAGACCACCGTGTTGGACATGCGAGCCCACGGCGAGCCATTATGCAATAAATGTTATTGCAATTCACTCCTTGATCTGAAATAAAGAGTACATAGTTTGCATAATAGGTCCCTTAGTGCAATTAGGGTTATGTACCATGGCCGTCTTAATGATCATACAGCTGTTGATTCAATTATTGAATCATAGAGGCTGGTGCTTAGATGAATATCTAATGAGTTAGATTGAGGACTCATCAAGCACCGTCAAATGATTATTAAGAGATGATCTCCAGCCTGAGTAGGAGATGGCAATCCTTTCTCAGTTAGGCTGATATCTGACCGACTTGTTGATGCAGGTCCTCTGCATAGGAATAGAGATTCGGAGGTGTCAGATTAGTTAGGTCAAAGAGTTGACTTAACGAGATCGAGATAACCAAAGTCCTATATCATATGATGTCATGATATAGGCACACATCCTCTGACCGAAGACAGATGTGTTACTATATGTTTGAGTATGTACATTTGGCAGACCAATAGGTTGATGACCTAATCAAGGTCTATACACTGGCGTGCTGGTGTGCATATAAGGGCATATGAGTAATACAATCTCTCAAAGGGATCATACAGGTTCAGTTACTGAACCGGAAGGCATGAGCTCACTCATGAGATATTGGGAAGAATCAAATTCCATGCGCATGGTCGTCTCGTTTTGGAAGCTTGACTGAATTTGTAGGTTTGATATATACTTTTGGAAAGTATATGATCAAGACCTAGGTATGATATATGCTTTAGGAATGTATATGATCGATACCGACTCCCAATGATCGAATGAGAAACTTACTGATAAAACCATGAAGTAAACAGTGTAAAGTTGATCTAATACTTCGGGTTTAATCTGAGTCTTCCAGTATGCAGGATGTACAGGTATTAGGAATACATGAGGGTGATGTGATCATAAACGATCGTATAACCATGACGCTTCCATTCCTAGGGAGTGATGAAACGGGTTTGGATTTTAGTGACTCCTCTCAGTAGATAAGTAATCTGATCTTAGTCCAAATGTTGGACATTGATCTGAATGTGATTCAGATTCAATGAGAAGATTAGATTTACGGTCTTGATTTAATCAAGCATCTATGGGAGGCCTGAGATCTGGATTTGAGATGTGATCTCAATATCCATGTCACTATACGTGGAACAATACAATCGCCCTGTCCTTATCTCCAAGTATTCGCGGAGAAAGCGCATTATCCTTGAAAGAGTTCATGGATAATTCTATTGTTGACATATGTATCCGAGCATTGAGAAAATGGATAATTAAATGTGATTTAATTATTATGAATAATATGAATTTGATTCATATTATAAGAAGAGTTATCTTAGATAATTAAATGTGATTTGATTATCAAAGATGTAAACAATATGAATGTGATTCATATTATTTGAGCACATGAGAATACGTTATCCAATATAATTAAATGTGATTTAATTATTATGGATAAGAATAATGTGGATAGTAATATCTAATTATTCATAATATATTATAAGTGTAATTTATAATGTATTAGAGAGAGTTAAATATAATTTATATTAGTAGATTAATTATTAATGTGTATTGGATACACATTGTCTAATTAATTGAAAATGTAAATTACATGTTGTTTTGGGTTGTGAATATGATTCACAATATTTTAATGTCAAGATTGCAATATTCCCAAATTTAATTGAGAATTATTTTGGTGAATAAAAATCCCAACAAATAGTTGTTGGAAAATAAGTAGAGAGAAAATCAAGGAGATGTGCAATCTCATGGGAATCCATGAGATTGCCCTTTAAAGGGGAAGGTTGATCTCCTTTGTATTTTCTCTCCTTATTTGATTGATTTAATTTGGTATTAATATTTATTTGATTTATCAAATATATTTTATCAAAATTAAATCACAAGTTGTTGGTTTTTACCAACAATAATCTTGACCATTGGATTGACATAAATCAATCTCATCCATTGATTTTATATGTCACATGGATTGAGATCCATGGATCCCAAAACCCTATAAATAGAGAGGCATACCATGCTCTCTATTTTACACACAATGCTTGAGAAGCATCTCTCTCTCTTTTCTCTCTACTCGACAGCCCTCTCTCCCTCTCATGTGGTCGTCCACCATGGATGACCTAAGAGAGGTTCTCCATCGCTGCAGCATCGTCGTTATGCTGCCCATTCTTTTGCTCGTGGATCTCCGTCTCCTTCGGTACGCCTCGCTCGTGAAGAAGATGTCGGATCTCGTGTGTCGAGATCAGGAGATCCGCCGCTTAGATCATCAACATGGATTGCGAGAAGCACGCGGTTCATCCCCGCGCTCGCAAGCATCTCCTCCGTCGGATCGGACTTGAGACAGGAGGTCTCTTCGTTTAAAGACTCGATCGCAACCACGCTTCAAGAGGTAATACTATTACTTGTTTGTGGTTTAGACGAAACGATCCGAGAAGTGTTCTTGGATCATGTGGTTTCATCGTAAGAAAATTTTTTAAATTCCGCTGCATCGAGCAACTAGTGCGACTAGTCGCTCTTCGCCGTATTCGATACAACGCTCACGCTTCCGTGATGCGCTTGAGGATCTAACCATATCCTTCACACCGGACCTGGGGCTAGGGCGCTTCACTCCTCGCTGCAACACCTCTTATCGATTGTTGTCACTCAATGCAAGAAGGTGGAGGTCACAGGTTTCTGAAATGGTGGCCAAAGGTGACCTGAAATGTGCGGCGGAGCTGAGACTTTATAGTGCTAGGGGTCCGGGAAGATGGGAGTTGGGCACGCTCGTCGATGTATGGACCCCTAAAGAGATTATCGGGCGTGGAGTAGGGATGTTTCAAGAGTAATCGGGGACCGGGGTTAGAGAGAATGTCATTCGGATCAAAGCGTGAAAATATGGAGAAGTCAGGTCTGCGCGAAGATCCGCGGGTCCAGTGGTCCTGGGGGGAGAGTTGACCGGGGGTCAACATCCCCCATGGACCAATCATGAGCCACCAATTATTAAATATTTTTAAATTAAATTAAAAATAATAAATGACTTTATTTCAAAATATTTTCAAAATGAAAAATGTTTAATTATTTTCAAAGAATATTTTTAGTGAATTTTATTTAAATTTTTTGAAAAATAAATTATGTATTTACATTATATTATTATATATAGGTATGTATATCTATGTATTTTTAAATTTTATTTTTATTGTTTTATTTATGTACATTTATTCCAATTCTATACTTTATTTATTAACACTATAAAATTTGGAATATAAAGTAATTTTTTATTTTTATTAATTATTTATAACGGTGAAATAAATAGATATTTTATTTTATATACATGGTCTATGTACACTGATGAGAGAGATTTTATTTTTCCTTTATTTTCCCATTTTTATGTTAGTTTAGTTTTATAAGGAAAATAAATATATTTTTATTTTTTAGAAAATAAAATATTTACATTTAGAGGGATATGTACACCATGTTGAGTCACCCTATCTCTCTCTACTTATTTTATTTTGCGGTCAGGCCCTTGTGGAGCCCTCCTTTGGGTTCAGGTCACTCAATATTTATTCTAAATATTTCCCTCTTTTTCTTTATTTCTTTATTCTTTTATTTTTGCACAAAAACATGCTAATTATTAATATTTACACAATGCATGCTTTTTGTCAATTTATTTTTATTTACACAAATATACATGGTGTTTTGCAAAGGTTTTTAGCTAAAATAAAAGAATAAAGAGTGATGAATGAGGATTCATCACCCCCTATACTTAACTTTGCTAGTCCCTTAGCAAACACTTATTTGAAAAAGAAGTGAAAAAGAAAGGAAAAAGAAAAAGCGGGGAAAATGCATGGATCAATGCTGATTATTAAACTTGCCTTCATTAAATTAAAGTATGGAGCTCGGTCAAATCTTTGGATTATTAATGTGTCGGAACCTTATTTGGACTTAGGTTTAAAACTTAACAGCCTCTAAGATCCACTAATCTATAGTCAAGACTCCTCAATAATCCAGATCAGAACAAGTCTACATACACAAACCCTGAAGACCGTGAATCTTTCCTTGTACAGTGTAGGTGAGGTATAGCTCTCCACCTCAGAAGTAGCAAAATGACAACCCTCCCCAACAAGGTAACTCTATGACCCTAGTATGGCCACTCTTTCCTCGAGGAGCAGGGTATTCCCTTCTAAGTTCAAGTTCAACCAGCTCAAGAAGAGGGGGAAGAAGAGAATGGACCATGGCCAGTGTAGCCATGTATCCTTGGGAGCTCAACCAGTGTAGCTAAGTCTCCCTGCTGCAAGCTACATATGATGGAACATGAGTCTCAAGCTTTGCTTATTGCACTATATACACTCCAGTGGGATTATCATTTTCTATCAGACCCACCACTTTTTTGGAGTTATTCTTTTCTTTTTGCATTTTTTTGATGTGCATCTGTACAACATATCTACAAGGTGCAGCATATATACAAAAGGAGTTTTTCCTCTTGAGCCAGTAGACTATGCCTCTTTTGAAGCATTATTGCAACCCACAACTCCTGTCGTTAGACCTCATGGCAACCAGACCAAGTTGAGACGCACTTCCTTCACTATAAGAAGAAGAGAGCTTCCACCTAGAAGTACTACCCTCATATGCTACCCCAAGTCAAGGAAGACTGCCTCCTCACCACCTCATCCGTAGAGAGCTCGGTGTAAAGTGCGGGTCCAAGTAAAGCCATTGTCTATATGAATCATGTGTGTGTTGCTAAGTGCTCTACTTAGGCTCATCGAGATGACATATGATCATAGCCTAGTGGACTCAAAGACTTAAGTCACCATGAACCTGAAAAGTCTCAACCCTAATACCTATAAGGTTCCTCTTATAATTAGGTGGATTAAGATTTTAACCAAGCTCCATTTTTCAATTTAATTCTAGGCTAGTTTAAATGTCATCTATGATCCAGGAAAAACTATACAAATATTCACAAAGATGCTATTTACAAAATATTTACACATGTGCAAAATTTTTGGAAAATGTTTTGAAAACATGGATGTATGCATGAATGCAAGTTTTGCAAAATATGTACACAAATTTACACAAGGTTTTTGCAAACTTTTGATTTTCAAAACATTTTACAAAAATTTTGTACTATATACATAGTTTTGATATGAAAATATTTACAAACTATTTACACAAAAGATTTTTACAAATATTTTTACAAAAATAATTTGTACAACTAGCTATGTATGTGCAATAAAAGAATTTTATTTACAAGGAAAATTTTTTATTTTTATGGATTTTTGGGTTTTAGCCATTTTTATTTATTAACACACTCACACAAAGTACGAGTTATGGATAAAGTATATATGAAATATATACACACACCCCTATACTTAGCTCGAACGATGTCCTCAGAGTCAAGAGCAATGAAGAAGACATAACTCATGCTTAGTATTGGGAAGTGAAAAGAAAGGCTATATACAAAGATGAATGAAAGAATAGAAATACAAGAGGATCTCGAGGTTTCCCCCTATACTTAGGATCAAATAATCCTAAGTATAGCAGGCTGTACACGAAGGAAAATCTGAGTGAGAATGTACAGGGTCTACCTCCCCTATACTTAGGGTAAAATATCCCTAAGTATAGGCAGCAAAAAAGAGGTAGAAATGAATCAAAAAGAAACTCAAAAGTCTCACACCCCCCTATACTTAGGGTAAAGTGCACCCTAAGTATAACAACGTCGAAGATGTAAATGGGGTGTTGGACTGAAGAATAGCGTGATATGGACAACTGGATCTATACAAGTCGGGAGAACAGTGCTAATCAGGCGTGAGATGCAATAGATGTGAGTCAAGAGACCACATCTCATGCAAAAAGAAGCGGGGCAACGTCAATGACCAGCGGCTCATGATCTAGATATGGCTTGAGCCGCTGACCGTTAACACGAAAGGTGCTCTCAGAAGACAACTCAGATATATCAATACTTCCATTGGCGTGTACCTTTCTAACAAAGTAAGGTCCCTTCCATTTGCTCTGTAGCTTCCCTGGAAATAATCTCAACCTGGCATCAAACAACCATACTCGTTGTCTTGGCTCAAAATGCTTGTGGCTGATATGAGAATCATGCCACTCCTTCACTTTCTCCTTGTACTATAGGCTGCTCGAAAAGGTTGTATCACAAAGCTCCTCCAGGGCTGCTAACTCTACCCTCCTCTGGTCTCCTACACTCACCGGATCCATGATGATGTCTGTAACTGCCCAGAGTGACCTATGTCTAAGCTCAATGGGTAAATGGCAGGGCTTGCCATAAACGAGGCGAAAGGGAGACATACCCAACGGTGTCTTGAAGGACGTCTGATATGCCCACAAGACCGAGTCCAAAAGTTGTGACCAATCCTTTCGATCAGGGCGGACGACCTTCTGTAATATAGTCTTGATCTCCCTGTTCGACACTTCAGAAAGACCATTGGTCTGAGGATGGTACGGTGTGGCTACTCGATGGTCTATGCTACTCGACGTCTGATATGCGATCAGGGCGGACGACCTTCTGTAATAATGCTTCCTCAAAAATAGGCAAACAGTCCTAGCATCTGCACAGAGGGTGGGGATGGCCTCAACCCAACGACTAACATAATCAACGGCCAACAGAATGTACTCAAATCCCTGACTCCTAGGGAATGGACCCATGAAATCGATGCCCCATGCGTCAAAAACCTCACAGAAGTGAATGGGCTGCATCGGCATCCTATCACGCTGTCCACAAGTGCCCATCCTCTGACAGTCAGTACACCTCTTCACGAACTCATCAGAGTCCTTGAAGAGGGTAGGCCACCATAGGCCGGATTGGAGCACTTTCTCTTTCGTTCTCCTCCCAGAGTGATGTCCCCCTGCCTCAAGATTGTGGCAGTAAGTGAGGACGTTGTGGTGCTCCTCCTGAGGAATGCACCTACGCTAGACGCTATGCCCTCCTTCATGATAAAGGATGGGATCGTCCCAGTGGTAGAACTTGGCCTTCGCGAGGAAGGTCTCAAGTCTCTGCCTAGGCCAATCCTGTGGGACTTTCTTGGCAATAAGAAAGTTCACAATATCGGCGTACCACGGGAGAGAGGCGATAAAAAGGATCGCCTCATCTAGGAAGGTCTCACAAATAGGCTCAATCTGCTCGGAATCCTCAAGATACTCCAATCGGGAGAGATGATCCGCCACCATATTCTTGACTCCAGGCTTGTCCTTAATCTCTATATCAAACTCCTGGAGTAGAAGGATCCATCTGGTCAATCTGGCTTTGGCATCCTTCTTTGCCATAAGGTACCGGATGGCGGTATGATCAGTGAAGATGGTCACTCTAGATCCAATGATGTACGATATGAACTTATCTAGGGCGAACACTACGGCTAGCATCTCCTTCTCAGTGACTGTGTAATTCCTTTGAGATGTATCTAAAGTCCGGCTAGTGTATTGAATAACAAAGGGGACTCCATCCCTCCTCTATCCCAGCACGGCCCCTACGGCAAAATCGGAGGCATCTGTCATGATCTCGAATGGGAGAGACCAATCCGGCGGCTGCAGGACAGGAGCCTTGACAACTAGAATCTTGAGAGTCTCAAATGACGCTAGACACTTATCATCCACAATGAACTCGATGTCTTTCGTCAGCAAATCAGTCAAACGGTCGGGCAATCCGGCTGAAATCATGAATGAATCGTCGGTAGAAACCGACATGCCCCAGAAAAGACCGTAACTGCCGCAAGTTGGACGGTGGACTGAGTTTCCTAATGATATCCACCTTGGCCGGATCAACATCCATGCCCCTGTTGGAGATGATATGGCCAAGCACCGTCCCTTGAGACACCATGAAGTGACTCTTCTCCCAAGAAAGCACCATATACACCTCAATACATCGCTGGAGGACGCAGTCTAGGCAGTCAAGACAAGAGTCGAATCCGTCGTCGTAGACCGAAAAGTCATCCATGAAGACCTCCAAGCACTCCCCTACCATGTCCGAAAATATGGACAACATGCACCTCTGGAATGTTGCCGGAGCGTTGCACAATCCAAAGGGCATCCGTCTGAAAGCATATGTCCCGAACGGACAGGTAAAGGTAGTCTTGTCCTGGTCCTCTGGCGCAATCGCCACCTGGTTGTATCCGGAGTACCCATCCAAGAAACAATAATGGCTCTTCCCTGCCAGTTTCTCAATGATCTGATCAATAAAGGGTAGGGGGAAATGATCCTTCTTGGTGGCATGGTTGAGTCGTATGTAATCCACGCAGACCCGCCAAGAAATGGGTACCCAGGTAGCGATCTCCTCTCCAGACTCACTGACAACTGTAGTGATGCCCGTCTTCTTGGGCACCACATGCAACGGACTGACCCACTTGGAGTCGGAGTTGTGGTAGATAAAATCGGCGCTCCACCATTTCGAGATCTCCTTCATGGCAACATCTCAAAGGTTCGGGTTCAGCCGCCACTGGAACTCACGTGGCGGCTTCACGTCCTCCTCGAGATAGATATGGTGGGAGCACAGGGCCGGACTTATCCCCTGGAGATCGGCTACACTCCATCCTATCGCCTTGCGGTTCTTTTCAAGAACCCCCATCAGACGGGATTCCTGCTCTCCAGTCAAATCTACTGAGATAATGACTGGGTACATCTCATGCTCGCCCGCAAGGAACCTATACTTCAGCAATGAAGGAAGCGGCTTCAGCTCTGGACAACACTGTGCTGGTGGATCTGGCCTCTGAAAGGTCTGAGTGAATGCAGCCAAATCTGTATGGGAGAATGGAAACTCTCTCTCGCAATCTCAATCAGGAGAAGGCTGCTCTGTTGGTATGTCTCTACTCTGTGTGGCATCAACCTCCTCCCTAGCTGTCGACTCTGTAGAAGTCAGACACGGTATCAAATCATCAAACTCAGCCCAGTCGAAATCTGACTCCGAGGGACATGTATAAAAATCACTAACAACATCTGCATCACGATCGGGGACCGGCTCTGCTGCCTGAGATGTATCCTAGACTAGGGGGGCGCTATCCAAGCTCTCCTCTGTTGTCATCTGTGCATCAGCAAACTTTGAAGGTGTATACCTTCCCGTATCTTGATCGGAGATCGCCTTGGCTGTGGCCAAGAACGGACGTCCTAAAATGATGAGGGTATCGATCACGGACTCAAGGATCTCCATGTCCAACACAACGAAGTCCACGGGGAATTTCAGGCCCTGAATCGTGACGACAACGTCCTTCAGTAACCCCTTCAACCTCTTGACAGATCGATCAGCAAACTGAAGGACCATCCTGCTCTGTCGTAGAGGGCCCAACTCGAAGCGGTCGAGTAGGTCTGCTGGAAGTAGGTTGATCGAAGACCCGCTGTCTAATAGAGTACGATCGAACCTCTGCTCCTGAATATGGCATCTGACATACGGGGCTCCTGCATCTAGCCTCTTGGTTGGCAGACGGTTATGGATCGCGAAACAAGTGGCACGAGTGAGCACATGGATCTCAGACTAGTGGTTCCTCCTCTTCCTCCTGATAATGGTCTTGTCTCTGAGTGATATCTGGAGTAGAGGTATGTGCTCCAAGGCCTCCTGTAGAATCAGCTGTATGTGGAATCGATCTATCATCTGCTGGCTGAACTCTATCTGATGGTTCTTTTTGGGATTTTCTTTTTTCTTCCCCTTAACCAAATGGAGTGCTCTGGGAAAGGGTACTACAGGGTCCTTCTTAGATGAAGGACTAGGAGAGGGTATGCCTGCTCAAGCACGACAGAATCCACACATACATCATCAAGCACCACAAGTGGATCAGAATAAAATAAACCCTTTCCTTTATTCACAGCAATGTCCTGAGGTACATGAACAGATGGAAAAACAACAGGACTAGTAGTAGAAGTGTTGGTGGCCTCAGCACCACCCTCGGCATCTGGCAGTGCGGCATCAGTACCACGCTCTGGCTCGGCATCACATATGGTGGCGTCAATACCACCTCCTCCATCAGGTGAAACGACGGCCTCAGTACCGTCGGCTGGATCAACGTCCCTGGTGGCATCATTACCACCGTCATCATCTCTGGCGGCCTCAGCTCCGCTCCTCTCCTCGCCTGGCGCTCCTGAAGTGGCATTGAGTCGTCGCTCAGATGAGGCACCTCCTGCTGGCATCCTACCACTCCTAAGTGTAACAAAATCATCATCAAACATGTATGCAGACATATCACCAAGTGAAGCACTAGGACTGGTAATCTCAGTGAACTCTACCTGCTCAGATTTCCTCTTCAGACTATTGGGGTTCGGCTCAATCTGGGCCGGTATGGCGGCCTTCCCTCTCACGATCTCCCTCATCTCATGGCGGAACACATCCATCTCCCGTCAAAAGGTAGCCTGCTTCTCAGACATGAGGCGGGCTAGATCATCCAAGGTGGGGTTCTCATAGGTCAGCCCATGAGAACCTGACGGGTAGCCTCGCTGGTAGTGAGGTTGCTGCTGCTGCTGGTGAGGGTGAGAGGGGTACTATTGATGATGATATTGTTGCTGATGAGGTTGCTCTTGCCTCCAAGGTTGTCCCTGGTGATAGGGACGAGGACCATACTGCTGGTACGGGGATGACTGTTGCTGCTGCTGTACTGGGGGTTGCTGCTACTGGTGTTGCTCACGCTGCTGGCCGTACTGGCTACCCTGGGCTGCAGGCTGCTGCTGGGAACTGCCGGCCAGCCAGCGGAATCCGGGATGGTCTCGTCGGATACTGGGCTGGGGTCGGTCGTACCAAATCCTGTTAACATCCATCAACGGTTCCTGCTCGTACGAAGGTGGGGGAGTACTGCCAGAGGCTGATCTGGCTGGTAAACCACCATCTGAGTGTCTGGGGATGGTGGTGACTGGTAAGACTGTGGCAGCTGCTGGTACGACTCCAACTGGACGTGGTGAACCTGTCGAGGCTGACTGGAGTGCTGGGATGAGCTACTGCTGCTGCTCGGATCTCCTCGTGACCTAAGACGGGGCTGAGAAGCCATCTGTGCCTCCTGGAGACACATGATATGTGTCTTCAGGTCACTCAGCGTCTGTACCATCTGATCAATCTGTGTCATGCCCTTGCACTGCTTCTTCTCTATCAGCTCGATCCGGTCCACCTTCTCGCTGATGATGCCCATGTCTGTGGCTATGGACTCGGCCTGTGCTGTTGTCGTGGACGAAGTGGAAGGACTGGCATCGACCTGCGCTATCCTCTGAAACTGCACGGTCTATGGCTGTGAGCGTCCCTGGGTGTAGAGTCGGTTCTAGGACATCACTGTATAGTTCTGGACCTTCTCCTCATAGATGGCCCAGACCTGGTCCTCATCCTTGGCGAAGTAGGAACCGCCACAAGAAGCGTTCACCAGGCCCTGCAGCTCTGGTGTCAACCCACAGAAGAAGCTCTGAACTAGGTTCAGCTTCGAGATGTCGTGGTGCGGGCATCTGTCTGTAAGCTCTCTGAACCTCTCTCATGCCTCGTAGAATTGCTCGTTGGGGAGCATGGAGAAGTTACTGATCAGGGCCCTCGCTGCATTGGTCCGCCTGAGTGGATAGTACTTGTTCAAGTACTCGGTGCAGAGCTGCTCCCAGGTGTGGACAAACCTCCCCAAGTGCTTCAGCCAGTTGGCTGCTCTGTCTATTAGTGAGAAGGGGAAGGCAATCATCCTAATGGTGTACTCGTCCACCTGCTGATCATGGATGGTGCTGCAGATCATCTCAAACTCCTAGAGGTGGAGATGGGGCGCCTCTGTCGCGAGCCCGTGGAAGCGAGGTAGAAGCTGAATGGTTAGTGGGGAGAACTTGAAGTCCCCCACGATCGTCGGAAGAACTATCCATCGGTGAGTAAGCATCGATCCGGGGTTGTGCAACTCCCGCATCAGTCTGGCTCCTGCTGCTGCTGCTTCCGGTTGGACTGGCTCACCGGGTCGATCTGGTATCTCTGGCCCATCTCCTACAGGCATGCGCTGCTCGCGGTCGGCTCTCATCCTCTCCATCTCTCTCCTCATCTCAATCATGAAAGCCCCATGATCCCTTATCTATTGCTGCATCGTCTCGAGGGAGGCTATCAGAGTGGTGTTGATCGCACCTTGGTCCTGGACATAAGTCTACTCTGGTCGGGGACCTCCAGTGCGGTCATCGCTGCTGCTGGCCATGGTCTCTACAAAAGCAAAAGACCCAAACTCAGGTGCCGATAAATCATCTGTCTGTTGTCTCTCATATGGCACTGGTATCTCAGGACTGGTAGAAGGGTGGTCAAGGGGGAACAGGGCGGAATCGAACTCAGGTTCGGAGAGCGGGTCTCAGCTCGCACGAACCAACCTAGATGAATGGGCTAGAGTGCTAAAAAGCGGTGCAGCCAGAGGCTGCCTAAGAGACCTCCTGCCCATCATCCTGATCTGGCGAGTCGGGCGGATGAGATCTGGATACACACAAGATGAGCGAACAAAACCCCAGGTTCACCTACTCAACACAGAGCTGAAGACCGTAAGAGTTCGATCAATTTATCTTGTCAATTTTTATTTAGGTGATCAAGTCAGAATATCAGAGCGGTTAGCGAGCTGATAGGAATCCAATCCGCCTACCAGACTGTCCCGTATAAAAGCCCAGTAGTCTGATCGGGGTTCGGATATGGCTCTAGCCTAGTGTTCGGGTCGCTCTCTTGCTCATCCAAACCAGACAGTGAGGGGTTGCTCTCCCCAAGACAAATTTTTATGTGAGGTGTCTTTTAGGGTCAGGTGTGTTTAGCAGTCCTAATTTTATAGTTTTTCTTTTTAGGTGTTTTTCAAGCAAACAACGCCTAACGAATTTGTCGGGTTCTCCTGATTATTTTAAGTCCAGAAAATGGGGGGAGAAGATGAAAAATCCGATGCGCGATAAAATCAATGATGCATGTTGAGTAAGAAAGGCGTATCTGACTCCAGCACTCTATATGCAGGGTGATCGGCGCATAAAATAAAGACTAAAAATAAACTACTTATATGATGCATGAGGAAATCGACCTTAAGCGAAGCAGTTTCTACACGAGAAGAACGATGACTAACTGGTCAACAGGAGGGGTCGGTGTCCGGTCTCAGATGTTGATCGGTGCCCGCCACAACGGGTCCTGCCAGCGATATACGACCTCTAGCGGCGCGTGACCCCTCGGGTGACCAGGTTAGCCTATTCTTTATTAATTTTAATTAGGTCCAATTACGATCTACTAGGCACAGGCAGATAGTTAAGTGTTTGGATCCTAATCAATTACGGCACAATCAATAGAGAATCCTAAACTAAGTACAAAACCGCGTAAATCAGATAAGCAGTTAAAAAATAAAATAAAATCGAAAAAAAACAAAACTGGCGAAAAACCGCGGTAAGGTCCACCGAGCACACCAGTGCTCGGCGAAACAGACCCTACAATGACCAAAGTTCAAATGTCTGAGTTCCTGTATTATTACAAATAAATGTTCTGCAAAAAATAAACTAATCTAAACTACGGCTATCTATGCGGCTATTCCGCGGCTCACGCACTCCTGCTCGGTTCCTCACGTCCTCATGCGGCTCTATGCAGAAAAGAGCCACATCTGTATCCCGTTGTTGCTTCAGCTTCCGAAATAGCCGCCTCAATCCTCAGGCCCTCGCAAGAAAACAAACAGAGGTGTCAAACACAAGTTATTATAAAAATAAGCAAGACAAAATAAAATAAAGCAAAATATATGCAAAAATAGAAATAAACACACAAAATAAAAATAATCAAAAATAAAACAAAATAAAATAAAATAAAATAAAATAAAATAAAATAAAAAGAATAAGAAAACAAAGAAAATCAAAAAGCTGGGAAAAGCCACAGACGAAAGAAAAGCAGCAGAAAAACAAAACCGAACAAAAATGAAAAACAAAGACTACCACGGCGCCATTCTGATGAGCTGAAAAACCGAGAGACTAAGGGAGATAGGTATCAATGGTCGTTGCGACCTCAACCCCTCGAGTCAGACTCAGCAAGAAAAATCAGAAACCACCAAATCAGACGATAAATCGATAAAATAAAATAGTGGTCCTCGCTATTTATTTAACCTGGTATAGCGACCAGGGTCAGACACAAGGAGCACGAATTAACCGGATCGACCTAGAAGTAGTCAAAAAAGAAAATAAAATAAAATAAATGTTTTTGGTGGATTTTTAAATCTTTTTATTTTTTATATTTTTAATAATAAAGGAAATATAAGAACAAAGGAAAAGAGCCAACAATCAACTATTTATAAAGCAAACCAAGTAAAGTCAAAAAATCAAATAAAAATTGTTTTTATGTTTTTTATATTTTTAAATGTTTTTGGTGAATTTTTTAGTATTTTATAATTTTTAGTTGATTTTCTAAAAATCAAGAAAGGGAAAAACATTGAATCAATGTGTAGCCAGATTTGAAAGGCTAATTAAAAATATCCAATTAGCCTCTAAAAATCTGGAGACAATTTTTATGAAAACTAGATATAAAAACTAAGCTACAGAAAAAGAGTTTGCATTTTTTTATTTTTATAGAATTTTTAATGATTTTTATAAGATTTTTAGGGTTTTTTAAATTTTATGGGTTTTATAAGTCCAAATAACACAAAAATTGGATGAAGCTAAGAAACAATAAACAAACAAATACCATTTTTTTAGATTTTTTAGATGAATTTTTATATTTTTCTTTGATTTTGCAATTCCAACAGTAACAAAAATGCGTGTTTTTGATTTTTTTAAAATAGCCAAATAACTCAAAAATGCACCAAAATTTCAGTGAAATTTTTACACAGTGGCAGGAGCCACGTACCTAAATTTCACTTGATTTGGAATTGATTTGATATTTTATTCAATCAAAGCAAGACATATAGCATACGAGGACCTAAATGTAAGAAAACATAGTTCCAGGGCCAGATAGCTAACACATATAAAAGCTCAGGGGCCCTTTTGCAAAAATCAAGACAAGCACGAGGCAAAAACGTGATTTGCATTCACAGGGACTGAATTGTAATTCCTATTTATAAAAATGTAAACATTAACAGCTCAGAACTAGAGGATGAACAATGTAAAATATCCACAACTCACGTGTCGATGCATGTGTTTCACACAAACAGGGACTATTTTGCAAATATTAAAAACCTAAGGTCCTAGATGCAAATTGTCCAAATTAAAAACAACGGTCACAAATATTTACAGGACTAAACGACAAATGTAAAATGAGGAGGGCCTAAGTGCAAATTACCCTCGTTATTAATGATCGACGGCGGAGGAGACGCCACATGGAAGATCGAATGCCTGAGAACATTGGACGCATCTTCGCTGATGGACCACCTGGATCGCATCCCAGATGAATCGGACGGTGGAGACGCTCCGCGGATGGACGGCGACGATCAGAACTGGCAGAGGGGGGTCGATCGGACGGTATCTAGAGGTTCTCCAAGAACAGCTCACCAGCGAACTTTGCCAGCCCAATGCGCGTGGTGGAGGGCTCCTACGGAGCTGCTAGATTGGGCGAAATGCCCCTGACGAGGTTCCGCAGCTTCTGATGCTCTCAGATGAGGCCGAGAGGCCCTGGAGGGTCCCGGCGGTGAGGTAGACTCGGAGTTGTTGTTCTTAAATAGTAGGACTTCCCGATGAAGCCCATTTGCCTGTTATTCCTACACGAGAAGAATGTTGGGTCGAGGGCAAACTGCCTCGACCCGGTAAAGGGCGGAATGGGTGATAGGATGGGTCGTTGTGTGGTCCTCCAACGAGCGGCGGAGGAGGAGGACCAAAATCCCAGTTCCGGGGTGAACCGGGGTGGATGAATGGGTGAAGAAGATGGAAAGAGGTCTCATGGATGTAAATCGACGGTCGGATGGAAGGATAGATCAATGGATGATCGGGAAATGGCCAGCGACGGCCGGTGGCGCTAAACCTAAGAATCCGAATTAAAGCGTGGATAGAAGCTAAATGGACTACCTAATGGTCGAGGATGTCTGTGCTGGAGGTCAAGAACCTCCGGGGATCGTTGCCTCAATGGATCGACGGTCCAGAGGCTCGGGCTCTCCTTGTGGTGGATCACGGCGGTGAAGACCACCGGACCTGGGGCTAGGGCGCTTCACTCCTCGCTGCAACACCTCCTATCGATTGTTGTCACTCAATGCAAGAAGGTGGAGGTCACAGGTTTCTGAAACGGTGGCCGAAGGTGACCTGAAATGTGCGGCGGAGATAAGACTTTATAGTGCTAGGGGTTCGGGAAGATGGGAGGCGGGCACGCTCGTTGATGCACAGACCCCTAAAGATATTATCAGGCGTGGATTAGGGATGTTTCAAGAGTAATCGGGGCCCAGGGTTAGAGAGAATGTCATTCGGATCAAGGTGCGAAAATATGGAGAAGTCGGGTCTGCGCGAAGATCCGCGGGTCCAGTGGTCCTGGGGGGAGAGTTGACCAGGGGTCAACATCCCCCGTAGACCAATCAGGAGCCGCCAATTATTAAATATTTGTAAATTAAATTAAAAATAATAAATGACTTTATTTCAAAATATTTTCAAAATGAAAATTGTTTATTTATTTTCATAGAATTTTTTAGTGATTTTTATTTAATTTTTTGAAAAATAAATTATGTATTTACATTATATTATTATTATATATAGGTATGTATACCTATGTATTTTTAAATTTTATTTTTATTGTTTTATTTATGTACATTTATTCCGATTCTATATTTTATTTATTAACACTATAAAATATGGAATATAAAGTGATTTTTATTGGATTTTTATTAATTATTTACAAAGGTGAAATAAATAGATATTTTATTTTATATACATGGTCTATGTACACTGATGAAAGAGATTTTATTTTTTTTCCTTTATTTTTCCCATTTTTATTTAAGTTTTATTTTTATAAGGAACGCAAATATATTTTTATTTTTAGAAAATAAAATATTTACATTTAGAGGGATATGTACACCATGTTAAGTCACCCTATCTCTCTCTACTTATTTTATTTTGCGGTCAGGCCCTTGTGGAGCCCTCCCTTGGGTTCAGGTCACTCAATATTTATTCTAAATATTTCCCTCTTTTTCTTTATTTCTTTATTAATTTATTTTTGCACAAAAACATGCTAATTATTAATATTTACACAATGCATGCTTTTTGTCAATTTATTTTATTTACACAAATATACATGGTGTTTTGCAAAGGTTTTTAGCTAAAATAAAAGAATAAAGAGTGATGAATGAGGATTCGTCAATCAACATTGAAATTATCCTGAACTCTTTTAAGGATAATGCACTTTCTTTACGGATACTTGGAGATAAGGACAGGGCGAGTGTATTATTCCACGTATAGTGACTTGGATATTGAGATCACATCTCAAATCCAAATCTTGCGGACCTCCCATAGATGCTTGATTAAATAAAGACCGCAGATCTAATCTTCTCATTACATCTGAATCACATTCAGAATAATGTCCAATATTTGGACCAAGATCAGATCATTTCTCTACTGAGAAGAGTCACTAAAATCCAGACCCGTTTCATCACTCCCTAGGAATGGAGGCATCATTGTTATACAATCGTTTATGATCACATCACCCTCAGGTATTCCTAATACATGTACATTCTGCATATTGGAAGACCCAGAATAACTCGAAGTATTAGATCAATTTTACACTGTCTACTTCATGGTTTTATCATTAAGTTTCTCATTTGATAATTGGGAGTCGATATCGACCAAACTTTCCAAAAGCATATATCATACCTAGGTCTTGATCATATACTTTCCAAAAGTATATATCAAACCTACAAATTCAGTCAGGCTTCCAAAGCGAGACGACCGTACACGGAACTTGATTCTTCCCAATATCTCATGAGTGAGCTCATGTCTTCTAATTCAATAATGAACATGTATGATCCCTTTGAGAGATCGTATTACTCATATGCCCTTGCATGCACACCAGCGCGCCGATGTATAGACCTTGTTTAGGTCATCAACCTATTGGTCTGCCAAATGTACATACTCAGACATATAGTAACACATCTGTCTCCGGTCAGAGGATGCGTGCCTATATCGTGATAGCATGCGACATAGGACTTTGGTTATCTCGATCTCGTTAAGTCAACTCTTTGACCTAACTTATCTAACACCTCCGAATCTCTATTCCTATGCAGAGAACCCGCATCAAGAGGTTGGTTAGATATCAGCCTTTAGAGAAAGGATTGCCATCTCCTTCTCAGACTGGAGATCCTCTCTTAATAATCATTTGACGGTGCTTGATGAGTCCTCAATCTAACGCTTTAGATATTCATCCAAGCACCAGCCTCTATGATTCAATAATTGAATCAACAGTTGTATGATCATCAAGATGGCCATGGTACATAATCCTAATTGTACTAAGGTCCTATTATGCAAATTAGTTATTCTTCATTTCAAAACAGAGAATGATATTTGCAATAACATTTATTGCATAATGGCTCATCGTGGGCTCGCATATCCAACAATCTCCCACTAGCCCAAAGAGCCATTAATGGGCTAATCTTTAAACCCACACTCATGTGATAATCATAAGCTATTTAGAAAATAGCTAGGTAAGCTTATCAGTGACTCTGTTCCCAAGAGACTATGCCAAGTCCTTTTACAGCACTTGCATATCCCTAGTAACAGTGCTCGCATGCAATGCGAATGTTGCATCAGATGCAACCATTACTCAATTTTGTTAAAGAACTTATAGTGTCCTTGACACTACTGCTCAATAATTATTATAACCAGTATGAACATAATCCTTATTAGAATACCCTTATTCATGGAGATCTCTATCTCCTAAGATATCTGTAGTTAAGACCTTTTAGATCACTATCTATAAAGTCTTAAGCCTTGATGATAAGACTTAGAGATCACTATCTCTAAAGTCTTGTCATCTTTGAAGGTATTGTTATTACTACAATCAAGTATTTTATTTCCATAGTAGGATTAGTAACAGTTTACTACTCCTACTGCATGGCAGACATCAAACTTTTGTGCACATCTAGCATACACTCGGCTTCTCGTAACTGATGCACAAGGGCAAGCAGTTCTAGCATTCACTTCCTCAACTTCTTTGAGGTGCTATCCCTTTAGATAAGTTAGTACAATATCTTAAGGGAAAGAAGTCTGGGGTTTTTCAAGAATGGAATATGTCCAAGGTGTACTACTAATGTGACGGTCCCAATACCCTCTTCTCTTCGTCTTCTGAACATATTCAGGATTAAGATCCAAGAGGTATCCTTGAGATCATATCTCAAGGTATGGAACAACTAGATTATAAAACACTTATTATTACCCTTATATCATTCCAAATGATCAAGATATCATCTACATTTAGCACGATGAACACAATGGCACTCCCACTAAGCTCCACATGGTACATTAAGATTCTATCTGAAATCATAACATTTATAATTTCATCAAATCTTATTATTCCAACTACAAGAAGCTTATTTGAGTCCATAGATGGAGTTCTTTAGCTTGTATACCCTGCTTTCTTCATCCATGAAGCCATGGGGCTACTTCGTATGAATATCCTCGGAGAGATGTTCATAGAGGAATGCAATCTTGACTTCCATCTTAATGATGACAAAGTCAAGTTATGTAGCTAAGGTTAGCAATATTCTGATGGGTTTTAGCATGGCTATTGAAGAGCAAGTCTCATCGCAAGTGATGTCTTTCTCTTTGGTGTGTATCTTGAGGATACAAGCCATGCTTTGAAGGTCTCTACCTTCTCATCAGGTTCCCTCTTTCTCTTGAAAATCCATTTACATCTTAATGGCTCTTACCCATATAGTTGGATCCTCGAGGGTCCATATACAACACTTGTATATGAAGTCTACTTTAGACCTTATTGCTAACATCCATCTTTCCATGTCATGATCTTTAGAAGCTTCATCACATGAAGTAAGATCATTGTCAGACTTAACTGACACATGGAATACATCCTCAAACTTATTTTAAGAGGTATTAGTGCTTCATCTGTAATTGTTCTTTTAGTTTTTGATTTCAGGAGCCTTATTATCTTCTCAGGATTCAAGTGAGTTCCTTTACTTCATTTTTCAGCTTGATTCTCAAGAGTCTCATCCTCTAAGAATCACATTCTCAGATATGAAATCTTTTAAGAATCTCAAGGTCATAAAGTAGGTATCTAATACAAGCCTTTATATTCCTAATGAAGCAGCACTCTCATATGCTAGATTCCAGCTAATTTGCATGAAACCTTATTAAGGATATATATTGTAGTCTTTACTACATACATACCCTAGAAACTAAGAGGAATTATGCTAAAAATTCATCATTGATCAAATCATGTCATACATGATCCAATTGTATCTCCCTATAACTCTATCGAGTTTAGATTTATTAGGAGGAGTGAGATAGGAATGATATTCCTTTCTCCATAAGGTATTTCATGAATTCATTTAATAGGTACTGACTATCTACATTAGATCAAATTCATTTTCATCTTCCTTCAAACTTTGGTTCTAAACCAAATTTGTGAAATCTTTGAATATTTCAAAGGTTTCTGAGGTAAACAGAAGAAATCTCATATCACACATAATCATCAAATGATATCACATATCATTAACGTTTATCATGATATAGATGATCCACACACATCAATATATATGAGATCTTGAATACCTCGACATCTTACACCATTCATAAAGAAGGGTACATTAGATATTTTACTTTGAATACAATATTCACAAGTATGTAAGATTTGAAATTTCAGACATTCTAAAGCTTCATCTCTTACTAGTTTATTAATTTCGTCAATAGACACATGTCCAATCTTTGATGCCATATCATTGTCAAATGATCTTTATCCTCTTATTGATCTTTTTAAGGTTTAATTTTCAGTATTAAAAAAGTTAATGAACCATTAATTAATTTTCTAATTTAGTAGAGCCCTCCAGATGTCAGATTACTATCTGAAATATATCCACCATAATTCTTTATGATATGTCTATTCCATAATTCATGTTTATTTCCAACATTTAGAAACAAACAATGAGTATATTCTAATATCTAGGTCATAGAGACATTCTCTAAGACTATGGACTCTCCTACTAAAATTGAGAAGTCTATCAATTCAACAGAGATTGTTGCAACAATTGCATCAATATCCATGTGGATGACTATTAAACCTTAAAATCAAATTTTCCGGACTTCCAAAACATTTGCAACCAATCGCAAGTGTCTTTAGAAGATTGAAATATAATATTAGACTTTGATCTTATCAAATAAGCAAGTCTATTTCAATGATCAAAAGTAGTTCTGATGTACTATCCGAGTCCTTCTGTAAGGATTCTAGATAGACTTGATAGTCATACTATCAGTACATCGATGTATTGCAGTTTTGGCATTCATCCAACTATTTGGATGTCATATGGAAGTTACAGAAGTACAATTAACTCCTTGACTTTCCATCTCACATGGGTTAGTCCCATTCTTCCACTGTGCTCCCTTTCATCTATAAACAACCATTGCTCAAGACAAAGGATCTCTTATGTTGAAATCAATAGATTTCAATATAAGAGTACTTCAACATTTTACATGCTTCATTCAATTCATACAATATGAATATCCTGAAGCTTCATGAATGATTAGAGTATAGACAATAGAATGATGACAGTCATCGTATATATATTAATCTAAACTCTTAGGACTTAGGTTCAGGTAGGTACTCAAACATTTTGAATACATCATCTCTTAAAGAGCCACCATTCTACATGATGCAGTGAACCATGTCATTCATGATTAAATGTTGAGAGCAGACATGTGTGCCAGAACATCTTCTTATATTTTATAAGAATTATTCGATAATTACGATTATCATCGATATGTCATTTCCAAAGTACATTCGATAAGATCAAGACTACAGTGACATACAAACCCTAGGGTTGTAGTCCTATTGTCTATTTAATTGTTATTCCCCATTATTATGGAAACTTGTACATTGTAACCACATACATTATGTGTTCAACTGCAAGTACAATATCTTGATCATGGATCCAATCCATGACATTATACTGGTTAATATTGAGTATAGTATTGAGTGAGTTTAATGAAGGATTATCTGAAATAAGAAATTTGCATAAATATATATAACTTTGATTTAGGAAATTTTATATCATAGTTGTCTTGCCTTGTCAACATTGAATGTTCATTCCCTTAATCACTTTCAATGTAAGTGATATACTTACCATCATATCTCAGCAAGATCTGGGATCTCCTTTCTTATCTTCGTCACATCCCAATAATATGAGAACCTGTAACGCGGATAAAAAGAAGCAGGAACATATTCCGCCTTGCAAGTCCAACTTGCATTCCCAATTCGGTCTTTAACTCCCAGGCCCACCAACCCTAAGGTGATGTTGACCCGTCATTAATTAAAGCAACAGTCAAAAGGAATACAACTCGCTATGCACAATCCAATATCGCCCCAATAATATGAGGACCCGACATTGGGGTCACTACGCATACGTCCTTACTATTTCGAGAAGAGAAGACCCCGATCCAGATGCGCTTGCATACATGAGCATTCACTTCGGACATGCGTTTCCTACATATAATCCCTTGTGACGGAAACCTTCGCCTTGATGGGAGACCATGGATGTTACTTATGTGATCCTCTATATCTTATTCAAATTCTAATTAATAATTATGAATCATATTCATTACGATTAATTCTTCCAACGGAAATAACAACTCTACTCATAATAGACTATTTTAATTTTAATTGGATTCTAATTAATCTAATCATATTAAATTAATGATCCAATCAATATTCAAAAAAATATTTTTTAATTGTTACTTAAAATACGGTATTATCTCAAATACATATTATTTTGAATTTTAATAATTAGAAATACATCATGATTTCTCAAGCACTATACCAACCCTACCCACTATCATGGCCAGTATCGACGAGAGTGGGACAGACCACACACTGTGCAACCTGCTACCCCAACACTCCCCGACTAGACTCCATATCCACCTCGGGAAAGGATAATCAAAATAGATCACTTTGTACTTGAGATGATCATCAGTTTTTCAACCGAAATTATACCATATAATAATCAAAATATTTTTGATTAACATTATAAGGAGATTTGCTAAACAAATCCCCAATCCTATTCAAGCAACTTTGTTTGTTGGAAAGTAGATTGAGCAACCAATTGTGATCTAGATCATATCTAATCAATTACTGGTTAAGGCAATGTCATTTAAGGAAATAAGTATCATCAAATATTTCAGAAATATTTATCCATCCAGGAAATTAAACCATTTAATTTCACTAATTAATTAAACGATAATCACAAGGTTCTCGATTAGGAAAGTAATTTCTAGCAGTGACCCTCACTTACTAAAATTATCATATCCCAATCAATTTAAATACAAATTAAGCAAAGTAAGTTTTCAAAGTCTGTTAATTTGATTTACAATAGAACCTAAGTGATTTGCATGCATTTCAAAGCATTTCAAAATAGTAATTAACTCCTTAATTACGTTAAGATTCGTAGTTCCTAAAATAGTGGATACATGTTCACTAATTATTTCGTGTTTAAAACGCTTTAAATAGGGCCTAAATTATTCACTAAACAGAGATGCGAAAATGAAATGCGATAAAATTTTCGCAAACCCTAACGAACTCAAGTCGCCTTAGGTTTATGGATCATATCCGAATCCTTCGACCTATGGCTCTGATACCACTTGAAGTATATGGTATGATCCTTAAGCACATCATGGAAGCGTGAAGATCGCATCGAATGCGATCGGGAGCGACTAGTCGTACTAGTCGCTCGAGGCAGCAAAAATTAAAATTTTTCATGCGATGAAACCACATGATCCAAGAACACTTCTCGGATTGTTTGATCTAAACCACAAACAAGTATTAGGGTTACCTCTTAAAGCGTGGTTGTGATCGAGTATCTGAACGAAGAGACCTCCTGTCTTAAGTCCGATCCGACGAAGGAAATGCTTGAGAGCTCGTGGATGAGACGTGTACTCCTCGTAATCCATGTTGATGATCCAAGCGACGAATCTCCTGATCTCATCACACGAGATACGACGTCTTCTTCACGAGCAAGGCACGTCGAAGGAGACAGAGATCCACGAGCAAACGATCGAGCAGCATAACGACGACGCTGTGGCGATGGAGACTCTCTCTAGGGCTTCCATGGTGGACGTCCGTGAGAGAGAGAGAGGGCGTGCAGAGAGAAAGAGAGAGGGAGAGAGACTTATGTTTCATTAGCACATGAAGAGCAAGGGGTGTCCTTATATTTATAATATTTTGGGATCCATGGATCTCAATCCATGGGCAACAGAAATCCAATGGCTTACATTGATTTGTGTTTCTTTCAATGTCTATGATCTTGTTGATAATAACACAACAACAATTAATTTGATTAAATTAAATATATATTGAATAAATCATCAACATATATAATTAATTAAATCAAACTAACATAGAAGAATTAGGAGGGAAGCATGCCTCTCTTCCATTTAGGGGGGGGGGGCAGCATACCTTGAATTCCAATTCAAGTTGGCCGTCCATCCTCCCTAAAAGGAAGGAGGCACTCCTCTTCCTTTTTCATGCAATCTCTTATCCCATGAAAATCTCCATAATTTACAACAACTATTGCTGTAAATTTATTCACACAAATAATTCATAATTATTTTGTGAACATTGCAATCACGCCAATGGAAACTTGCGAATCACATTCACAACCCAAAATAGAATGTAAATTACATTTTCAATTTATTATCCAATGTGAATCCAATTCACATCTATATGTAATTAATAAATGTAAATTACAAATAACTCTCTCTTAGCTATCATAAATCACATTTCTAATATATATGATTAATATGGATAGTGCTATCCATATTATTCATTTTCATGGTAATTAAATCACATTTAATCATCCTGGAGCTCTATTTTCATGTGCCCAAATAATATGAACTACATTCACATTATTTACATCTTTGATAATCAAATCACATTCAATTATCTAAGATAACTCTCTTCATAATTGAATCAAATTCATATTATTCATGATAATTAAATCACATTTAATTATACATTTTCTCAATGCTCGGATATATTTATCAACATTGAATTATCCTGAACTCTTTTAAGGATAATGCGCTTTCTCTGCGGATACTTGAAGATAAGGACAGGGCGATTGTATTGTTCCATATATAGTGACTTGGATATTGAAATCACATCTCAAATCCAGATCTTGTGGACCTCTCATAGATGCTTGATTACATAAAGACTGTGGATCTAATATTCTCATTGCATCTGAATCACATTCAGAATAATGTCCAAAATTTGGACCAAGATCAAATCACTTCTCTACTGAGAAGAGTCACTAAAATCCAGACCTGTTTCATCACTCCCTAGGAATGGAAGCGTCATGGTTATAAAATCGTTTATGATCACATCACCCTCAAGTAATCCTAATACATGTACATCCTGCATACTGGTAGACCTAGATTAAACCCGAAGTATTAGATCAATTTTACACTGTCTACTTCATGGTTTTATCATTAAGTTTCTCATTTGATCATTGGGAGTCGGTATCAATCATATACTTTCCAAAAGCATATATCATACCTAGGGCTTGATCATATACTTTCCAAAAGTATATATCAAACCTACAAATTCAGTCAAGCTTCCAAAGCGAGACGACCATGCACGAAATTTGATTCTTCCCAATATCTCATGAGTGAGCCCATATCTTCCGATTCAGTAATGAACATGTATGATCCCTTTGAGAGATTGTATTGCTCATATGCCCTTGCATGCACACCAGTGCGCTGGTGTTTAGACCTTGGTTAGGTCATCAACCTATTGGTCTGTCAAATGTACATAATCAGACATATAGTAACACATCTGTCTCCGGTCAGAGGATGCATGCCTACATCGTGACAACATACGACACGGGAATTTGGTTATCTCGATCTCGTTAAGTCAACTCTTTGACCTAACTTATCTAACACCTCTGAATCTCTATTCCTATGCAGAGAACCCGCATCAAGAGGTCGGTTAGATATCGACCTTTAGAGAAAGGATTGCCATCTCCTTCTCAGGCTGGAGATCCTCTATTGATAATCATTTGACGGTGTTTGATGAGTCCTCAATCTAACTCATTAGATATTCATCCAAGCACCAGCTTCTATGATTCAATAATTGAATCAACATCTGTATGATCATCAAGATGCCCTTGGTACATAACCCTAATTGTACTAAGGACCTATTATGCAAATTAGTTATTATTCATTTCAGATCGGGGAATGATATTTGCAATAAGATTTATTGCATATGGGTCGTCGTGGGCTCGCATGTCCAACAACAACCCCGCCGAAGAACCCATCACAGCTCCTCCTCCTCCTCCTCTCCTCCTCTGTCTTTCACCATCACTTGCTACACATCCCCTTCTCACTACTGATCTCCGCACCTCAATACCATTCCGAGTTTCGAAGCTCAGAGTCGTGCCTCCAGCCCCTCGTCGTTGATAATCGGGTGTCGCTGCCTCCGGTCTCAGCCCTTGGTTGAAGACCAAGGGCCTTTTCGTAAATTCCTTTAGTTTAAATATTTTTTTGACCAAATTACCATATTACAAAAACCTTAGTTTACTTTATGTAAATGTTCCATTGTTGATTTTTATATTCTGTGAGAATTGCGTTCTTTATATTTAAGTCATTTCTAATCATATTTTAGGTTTTGAGGGACTTATTTGCAATTATTCATACTCTGTTTATTTTTACGCAATATTCACAAACCAATTTTAAATTAAAATAATAAAATTATGGAACAATTGCCTTAAACTCTACAGTTTTGAAAAAAATGCATTTTAACCCCCAACTTCTAAGTTCTTTTAGACTTTTGCCTTAGACCTTTGAAAATTTGTTAAAAATAACATACAAATCCAAAATATCACTGAAAAATCTTGCGAGATCCTGAAAACATCTCCATTGTTGCATATTTTATTACATTTTAAGCTATATGAAATCAAAGAAAAATTGGGACCTTGTATCTTGCATCATTGTTAATTTCTGATCTTATTCTATATCCACAATTGTGCATTTTTATTGCTTTTCTTGGGGGATCTACGGAGTTTTTATTGCTTTTCATGACTTTTTTGAGGATGATAGATTTTATGTTGCGTCAATTTGAACTTTCTCATTATAAGTTTAATTGCGACCTTGTGATGCACTCACATTTTTTCTCCGAATACTTTTTAGTGTACTCTTGATTTATTTTTTATGTCATTTTAGTTGGTTCGTGTACCTACTTTTGGTGCAATAACCATATTTCAATTTATTCTATTTTCCAAGGATTTTATAATTTGATGTTGAATCGTTTCATATTATGGGAGGTGCAGGAATGTTAGGTATCACTCTACTATGTGCTATTTACAGGGCTCTTTCTCAGACCGAAGAGTCTTATTCGATAGTCGCTACAAATTGCTTTTGATCCTAACTTTTTGAGTTTGCTTTTTCTAATAAGCATCGCATATTTGTTTGGGAAATAATAAGCTCCTTTGTCATCTCCTCACTTGCAAATACTTCTCAATGTGAAAACTCAGAGAAAAAGTTGTTCTTTGAATAGGAAAAATAAATCTCAAATGAATTAGACCATTAAAAAAACTTCGTTCTTTAGAAGACCTATCCGTGTTTAAATTGCATGTCTCCACAAAGAAAGAACTCCACATTATTCTCTTAAATCTCATTCTCTTTATGATAAATGATCCACTTGTCCCGAATGGACCTAGATACATAGGGAAATCCCAGTTCACTAGTTCGTTCAACGCAATCAAATAGATTGTTGTAAGGGAGCCATCTTGTCAGAGCCCAATCAATGTAATTTAATAAATCCCACCCTCTACCTATTGTTGTCAGCATCTCATTTCCCCTTTTCAAACTTCAATTTGTATTTGTCATATGAAAATATACTATCAACGATAGAACCAGATCAATTTTGCATCATATCTAACTAATTTCCTTGATTCGGACCACATAAGTAATGCCACTCGGTGATTATCAAATTGACTACAATATTTTTTGTCCATGTGGATCCCACCATAGTTCCTTCTACTTTTAGTAGGTCGTAAATCAAATCAGAATCATTCCCAACTAATCGATAGGAAGTGTTCCCATTTGTTCCATCAGGTTTAAGTGGAGACCAAAGATCTTGAGTAATCATTTTGGCATAACAACTCAAAGTATAAAGAAGTATCATTAGATTCTTAAATGCCCACTCCAAGTTCTGTACCATTTGTAAAATAAGAATCACTTTCTATATATGATTTGTTCAATGCAATTACTTAGAAATATACTTTATGGAAGACCATTTCCTATATGATAGAAAAGTAACTCTTGATCCCAAAGTGGTTTTACCTGGGATTACAAATCTCAAGTTTGTTTATGAATATTTGATCTAATTGTATTAGTTTCTATAATCTACTTCTTTGTGTAATACTAATTGATAGAGCCTCATTAGTAAGTAGTACAAGATCTCATCAAATTGAAACTTATGGTTATGGATTCGAATCCTTTAGTAAATATTTCTTTTTCAAGTGAAATCCCCTAATATTTGAAAGAATGAAAAAGTTCTTTCAAATTGTTGTCAGATAAGAAGCTTTCAAATCTTAATGCATGTATTTAAATTTGTTTGGAGTTATTAAAGCATGATCCACTTTTTGAGAATATGAATCGAAGCAGTATCACGAATATTTCAAGCGGAACATTTTTTATAATCCTTGAAGAAATAGTTCACTTATAGACCAAAGGATAAATAATTCGAATAATGCACATATATTTCATGAATGCTTGGAATCCATATTATGCAAGTATACATTGCTTTTTCTAATTCAAATTGAAGAGTGATATCAAATTAGTTTATTTTAAACATCATATATAGTTAATGCATTTGTCATAGTTAGCAGCTTTGTGTCATGGTTGTCATCAATATGGATATCATTACTATAATCAATATCCATACATCACTATCATAAATATCAATATCCTCAATTAAACCTTTAGACTTGTCATCTACGAACTTATTCAGAAATACCATAATAAAAGCAAATAGTAGTTTATTGCTAGGTTTTTGATTAAATAACCCTCTAAGGGGATATAACAAAGCAGAATGAATGGGTTTCCCATGAGATGAGAAGTGAAAACTATTAGTCCCTCACGAGGTTTATGAATAAGTAATTGTCTGATAATGAGTAAGAAATGTCATCTTTCTGCTAAATAGGATTAATTTATATCATAATTCATTATATACTTTTTATGAATGTCAATTGGATATTGTAAGTAAATTGATCCTTCTTGTTCAATCATTTCATATCCAGAATCATTCTTTGATTAATGATCAGTTTAAGTCAAACTCGAAGATATTTAATCCATTCTTTTTATATCGTTAGGGTGGAGAACTGAACTAAGAATTCTTTTACTTCACCATCAATCGAATTACTATTCACGACCCGGGATTTTATTTACAATCAATTCAAACAACATTCATGCCTTTTCCTTTTTTAACTATGAACATATATCTTTATTTGTATGTCTTGAATTACCCTACTTTTTTTTCAAACAAGTGATTCGATTGATGGGATTCAATATGAAACTTATGAGAGCGATGAGATTGATGATATTGATTATCAAATATTTCTTCTTTAAACATATCGCTTTGACCACATAAGCATAACTATCACCTAATAGCATGTTGCCACCAAAAGTAGAGGATGCCATTTCTTCCAAAGAAGCTCCAAACTGTTCAAAAGAAACTAGAAATATATTCTTTAATCAGAAGGAATTAATTCGCATGTGAAATACTTATCCAGAAGCGTAAGTGAAAGATCACAACTAGTCATCTTCTTCCCTGAGGTTCTAATACTAGAAGAAATAGTGTAATGATCCATCGTTACTTTATGGAGCAAAACAATTCAAACATTCTTACAAAAGACTAGGCTTTGTAAAGCCACTGTCAACTATATGACGGAACACTTGTAGCAGTTGTAGATGCCCTTCTTTTGATAATAGAGGCACAGTTGAGCCATATGAACCTAAACCTTCGACATGTTGACCGATCCTCTAGGACAATCATTTGCGTATATTTTTGTTGTTTAGAGTAGACTCAAAGGATCTTATACCGAGGAAAGTTAAAAATTCATTTTAATTAATTGGGCTTCCCCTCCTCATATGCAACATTTGTTGGTAATATGCCATCTCCCCTTGTCTAAGATAATGTTAATTTCTTATTAATGAACAACGAGTAAACTTTAGATTTTCACTATTTAAAGAATCCGAATACATCTAAGTTATCAAACATTTTCCCATGTCTGATCTCAGTTTTCTTACCACCAATCAATGCATCTCCTGATAAAAAGACCATATGAATTTCCTGGTGTATTAGCAAGAGGAATCTGGATACATTTCTTTTGACAAATCCCACGTAATAACTCTAAAATTCTCTCTTTATATTTTTTTATAGTTTTATATAGTAAAACTATAAATAAAATTCATCCTAATAACCTTTTTTTTTTATAAAAAATTGCCTCATTATTAAACTCTCTCTATATATATATGGAAAAAATAGGACAGTCTCTGCCCCTACCCCTTGTTCCATATTTTTTTTTTATTTTTTTGGAAAATATCTCAATGTATATTCATCTATATATCCCTCCAATATGTCACTCGAATTTTGTCAGAAACATAGACTCCCATACCCTGCATCTAGAACATGTAATTTGAGTGGTCTAAACATTGCTGCAATCGACTTGTTCTAGATGGGCGTCATATGAGTTTTTTCTGACGAAATTTCGAATGACATATTGAAGGGATATACAGATAAATATATATGGTGATATTTTTCAAAAAAAATAAAAAAATTACGGAAAAATGACGTAGAAGCAGCCCCATCAAACCCTATATATATGGAAATTATCCAATGGGCCATGTGCCCATTAAAGTTGTACTAAGCACATTCATTTTTACTAATATTTTTTTATCATTTTGAGAGTAATACTTATTGATTTACAACTGTTATATCTTATTCTTACTATTAGTGACCATTTTCACAAAAAAAGACTTTAAATTCATATGAAATGATTGTATCTTTATCTATATTATTGATTTTTTTCTATTCTTAGTAATGACCATTTCGTATGAATTTAAGGTTTCCTTTGTGCAAATGATTACAAATAGCAATAATATGAATATCAGTTGTAAACCAATAAAGCATGGAACTCAAAATGAACTCAAAATGATAGGGAATATTATTAGAAAAGAATTATGCTTATTACAATTCTGATGGACAGAGTAATGATGCATGAAATATTGGATAAACCCCTTATATAAAAGATCTGAATGGAAATGCTAATGTTACCCAAGAGACTGAGATAACAAATGTAACTAGATTTGATCTTAAAAAGCAGCCAAGCAGACTTATGTTCCTGGTTTACATCGGAAATGGAAGAACAAACGGGAGGGAGGGAGAGAGAAGTCGCCCAAGGGGTGGGAGAGAGATAGTCACGGGGAGGCGACTGCCATTCTCGGATTCTATTTTTAGAATCCAACTTCCAGTTACGAGAAAAAATGATGGGTATTGTAATTTTTTCCTGAACAGATGGGATGGGGATGTATTTTTCCTTGAACATGGAGGGCATGTACCCGTCGTTGACCCCCCCCTGCACCCTTCCCTGCCGGCAAGCGGTGACTTCCTCCTTTCCGTCCTGTTTCGATAGATAGAATTACAATTGGCCGGAGGAGGAGGGGCGGAAGGAAAAAGGTCTTTTAGTTTCCCCTGTCAATTTACTCTTGCTCAAAGATGGGTGTGATCTCGAGGAAGGTGTTGCCGATGTGCGGAAGCTTGTGCTTCTTCTGCCCTTCCCTGCGAGCAAGGTCGCGGCAGCCCGTAAAACGCTACAAGAAGATTCTGGCTGAGATATTTCCTCGCACTCCGGTTCTTATTCCTTCACTTTTTTCAAGCATCATTCTTTTCTGGGTGAAAATCTATAATCAAAATTTTAAACATAATGATTTCACTGAGAACAAGCAGTAACCGAGTGCTAATAACCCGACAGGGCATTTCACTTATATCCACTGATTAGCTAAGCATCATCCATCTCATGTTTCAAATGACAAACAATTTCCACATTTTTCTTTCCTCGGAAAGGAACGAGCTTTTGTGTGCATTTCAAAGTATACGTCTTTGCCATTCTACATTAATCATTTTTTGTTTCTCGTATTTAAATTTAATCCCATGATTGATGAGTGGTAGGAAAACTGTTGGTTCCGACCTCAACATCTCCGTATACATGCTTAGTGCCTAATTTGTTCCGTCGTTTCCTAGTGTGATCCGCTCGTGCTTTTACCGACGCGTAACATAGATAAGGATTAGTATAACGTAGCGGCAGCCTTGTCCCTCTTTTGATGTCCTTTTTCTATGTAACTTTTGCGTGAATATTACAGTAAAGCAAAAAAATGACATTGGTCTCATCTCTTACAAAAGTGCATATTGAACTCTCTGTCGTAATAGGTTGGTGGTTGTTGCATCATAAGTTATAGTGAATGCTTTGGCTTGTTTACGCAAGCTTCAGCTGACATAAGCAATTGGGCTATATCCGAAGGGCTTCTCTTACACAAACTATTGTCAGATTTTGCTCTGCTCGATACTCTCACGGGATGAATGCATTGACTTTTAATTATCAGGATGTGTCTGGGAGCTGGGTCTACTGAAAAGGCTTTCAGAATTAACTAGTTCAGATATGTTTTAGTGCAAGGTGTTTAAAGCCTTTTCTGGATAATGATGTAGCTTTTTGACGTGTCATAAACTCTCTCCTTGAATCTTTGCACTGCTGAGAGGCATCTAATTCCTTCAAAAACAATTTTCATGCTTGTGTTTTTTATTCAATCTTCTTTAAAGAACCTATACGTTGGTTGAGGTACTTTTGGTCTAAAACCTTCTTTTGTATTGCAGGATGGAGAAGCAAATGAAAGAAAGATAGGAAAATTATGTGAATATGCATCTAAGAATCCATTGCGCATTCCCAAGGTAGACCATTTTCTTGTTTCTTTGGGTAAATTCTAGCACAAAAGCTCGTGTCTATATGTAGAAAGTTCTTCTATTCCGAGCACTGTCTGTTCGCATTTCTTCTTTTCTCTGGAATGTTACCATGAATATTCATCTTTTTATAGGAATGAAAGTGAATTCTATGTTTGGCATTGTCCATAAATGAGCACTGAGGCTTTTTTTTATTATTGGAATTGTAAATGCTGTATATACAAGTTTGGAAAACGCCCGTGGATTGAAGTCATTTGCAGTTGGCACATGCTTTGATCTTGACAGGCTTCGGACTTTACTTTAATTTATGCCTTGTGCTAAAATAATTCTGTCTGTTTACATGTGAAGACAATGACATGTTGCAACCAATGTTGCATTCCTTAGTTCTTTGAGAAAAAGAAGGCAAAATACAAAGTAATCAATGATAAATAAAATTGAGTCCTTGCAGGGGTTGTAAGGTGAATGCTGGAGAAAATGCTGTATGTTATGTTATGTTCTTATTTCTCAAGCACCAAGCACGGACTTCAATTTAATTTATGGCTCGTCACATGGCGCGAAGACTTCTCACTTTCCGCCTGACGCGATTGGTGGCGCCTCCAGGTTTGGGGGGCGCAGTACGGGTTGTCCTTCCGTGGAAGCTTTGATGGAAGATGGTCCCTCTGCATCTCGGTTGGGAGGGGCCGGTCCCTTTGGGGGGGTCTACGAAGTCGCCCCTGTTGGGCGGTGGGGAAACAAGTGTGCATGAGGGTGCTGCGCCGTCTCTCGGGGAATCTGTGGACAGGTCTGGGTGGAGGGAGACTTCTAACGAGATGGTGTCCGAGGTGGCGTGCACTGAAGGTGCGGGGGGCGGCGAGTTTCGGGCGGCCGCTCCGCTCCTTGAGTTAGATGTGGTCACTCTGGTCCCGGGTGCTGCCTCACTGGCCCGGGGCTGAAAGATGGCTATGAGGATTTTGGCTGCTGAAAGAGCGAGGAGGGAAAGAAGATTGGCATTGGGGGAGGGGGATCGGAGTTCGAAATTGCATCCTCTGCTCTCCTTCTCGCGTAAACGCAGGAAGCCGGAGGCGAGGTTGTGGTTGCAGCGTGAACTGGAAGACAAGGAGATGGGTGCGACTGGGAGCGGGAGTACCTCGGGGTTAGCAGGAGGTGCCCAACATCATAAGGATGGTCAGGGCGATTTCTCAGCCATTGAAGTGGCGGACATTCACGCGCGGGTTGCGGAATGTCTTGGGGTGATTATCCCCAGCTCAAACTCTCTGAGTGGATCCAAATGAAGATCGTTTCGTGGAACGTACGAGGGCTGAGGGTTGGGATGAGCATGGGCCAGGCCCTACAGGGCCCAGGCCCAGGCCCATTTATGTTCGTGGGCTTTGGGCCGGGCCTCGGCCCAATAAACTTTTTTGAAGGCCCAAGCCCAGCCCAATTATTATGGGTCGGGCCTGGGCCGGGCCGGCCCATAATGTCCCAAAAATCAATTGAGCTTGGACCGGCCCAAAACTTATGAGTCTAGACTTGGCGGGCCCATCTACTTGGCGCACCCTCATTTGGTTATTTTGATTGTAATCTTCGTTATGAAGTATTTATTAGTTATTAGGTCTTTATTATTTAATTATCCTAGTGTTTGCACGGATTTGGTCATATCTATGATTTTACAGTATCTAATGGAAAGAGTTTCATAGAGATATTATATAAACATGTGCAAATAATAAAGTAGAACCAGTCAACAAGGCTGCAGGCATGCAGCAATAGTAAACAGACAGATTGAAAAATGTACCTCAAGTGGATTAATCTGCTGTCAACTCCCTCATTAAATCCAGATGAAGATATCAAAGTAAGAGATAAAAGTCTAGACACATATGTCAAATCCAATTTCTGTAATGAAGAAATAATCCTCCAATCAATATGTGTATTACCAAGATGGATAATATGAATACGATCATAAGAATGACCTGAAAAATAGATACCTTGAGAATTAAACATCTTGATCTTCCTGCTCCTTTCTGCCGGGTACCTACAAGGCTAATGCCTACAAATACAACTCAATCTTTAAAAAAGGTGCAATTTGTCATTCGAAGATGCAAATAAATGATTCAACTTTATCAAGCAAAAAAAGACACCATGCCCACAGCAACAGCCCATAGGGCCACAACAAACAAGCTCAATGATCCCCTTGCATAGTACAATCGTTTATAAAAACATTAAGGATAGGGCCACAACAAACAGCCCATAGGGCCACAACAAACAAGCTCGTCGCGAACAAGGTACGGCACGAATCCCCCCTTTGGACGGGCATTCGTGCTGTACTCCCGCAGATTCTCAACCGGTCGCGCCGACGATTGGGGATGGTAACCTTTTCCGTTTCTGGAAGGATGACTGGACGGCTACGGGGACCCTCGGGGATAGATTCCCTCGGCTCTTCGCCTTGGCGGACTCGAAGAACGTCACTCTGGCGCATACTGTGGCTACGGGTAGCTGGGCCCCTTTGTTTCTCTCTGATCTCTCAGACCAACGGTTGGGTGACTTTTTGGCTGATGCAGGAGGTCCTGCCCCAGACTAGCGTGCTATTCGTGGGCATGGACCACTTCCAATGGTCGGACAGTCCTTTCTCAGTTAGGAGGGCATATGATGCGCTCATTAGTTAAGAGCAGGTCCTAGATCGGGAGTTGTTGGATGGATTTTAAAATCGTGTGGAGTGCAAACATTCCGAGTAGAATTAAGGTTTTCCTCTGGTGTCTTCGTAGAGGTCGGCTACTAGACAAAGTACGCAGAAGTCGGCTATCGGGCATTGAAGATACGCGTTGTGACTGATGCGAGGAAGAGGCGGAAGACTCAGGGCACCTTTTCTTGAAGTGCCCAGGATCGGTCCAGGTATGGCGGATACTCGGCCATACTTGGCTACAACGGAAGACCTATCTGAGTTTTGACATCTGTGAGGCGAGCACGCAGAGATGGCACGACAGACTATTGGAAACCTTTCGCAACCTTGTGGGCGATCTGGATGGGGAGGAACGACAAAATTTTTAACAATCAAAGGTTCTACGAAGACAATATTGTTGCTCATAGTAATGGTCTCTGTACTCTCTGGGGATCTTGACTCTTGTAAATCTTTTAAACCACTTTTATTAATATAATTCAGGAGGTGGCCTCCGAGATGGGGGTACACCCAATTTCTCATAAAAAATGATTGTGTAGACTTGCTCAGATAGTCTACTCCCCAGTCGAGTTCCGATTTTCGGCTATTTTATACCATGTCATAGAACAAGGGTGATATATTTTCGTCGTCTGGTGCCTTTAAGGGTCCGGCTCCCATCGTAAAAGGGATGGGACCAACTACGAGTTGTGGTCCATGCGGTTTTGCACCCATGCAATGTAATAACAAGGAGCACATTTTGACTGATTCGGAGCTGATGGACAAGACTAGGGCTAATGCTTCTTGGAAGCAAGATGATGCTTATGCACAGATTTGACTCCCTGGGACACTCACCACGGAGATTGCAAAATGACATCGTCAACCAGCCCACAACCCAGGATATGTGGGACATCCTAGCTGTTACATATGGGCAAGCCAAGAATGAGAGTAATAGCCTCCAGTTGCAGTATGACATGTTCTCGACCAAGCGGAATGGTTGGCCTCTTTATGCCCACTTCTCGCATCTTCGAGGCATGTTTGAGCGACTTCATAGCTTTATGCCTATTACTACCAGCACAAAACATCAACATGCATACCGAAATGCCACTATGACAAGGGTCTTTCTGTCATATCTTGACTTTGAGTATGATGTATCACGTACTCAACTGCCTACTGGAGAAACGATACCACTGATGGAGGAGGTCTACAAGAGGCTGAGCAAAATCACTAGTTCATCAACTACCATGGTCCAAACTCCATCTACGATGGCGGCTTCTCATGACAGATGGGGCACTTCACGGTTTCACGGGCGAGGACCCCGTGGTTGAGGAGGAGGACGTCATTGTGACCCATGTACACTGCCACCGTCCAGGTCATTTAGAGGAGACATGCTATTTGAAGCATGAGTATCCTACGTCTGCCCGTGTAACTGAGCAGATAGAGACTACTTCGACTCCTTCTCATGATGCAAGGCTCCACGATATTGTCTCTCGATTGAGAGAGATGATGACCACACCACCCACACCAGCCGTAGGACCTTCAGATGTTGTAGCTGCGACCAGACCATCTACGAGTTCGTCATGTATAGCTTATGCACTTACCAGTTATAGCAGCTCATATTTGAGTAATTGGATCATGGACTGTAGTGCATCTCATCATATGTGTGGAGATTGAGCACAATTTAGTTCTTACAGATCTATCCCTCCTGATAGATCAGTAGTGATTGCAAATGTGGTTCATTTACCTGCTGTTGGTCAGGGGGAGATTGTCTAGCACACTCGATGCGCCTGCAGAATGTCTTACGTGCTCCAGCATTTTAGATGATTTTTTTGTCTATCAGTCAGATTACAAATGATTTATATTGCCGTGCCATATTTGACCCATCTTCTCTTGTGTTTCAGGACATACTCACGGGCATGGTGATTGGATATAGTCGTGAGCAGAGAGAGCTTTACAGACTGGTCCAATCTTCTTTTGCTGGTACTACTACTACTTCTACTGGGCCAGTCTCTTCGTTTATGTGGCATCTTCGCTTTAGACATCCTCCTCTGCAGAAGCTGTGTCATGTCCTTCCTCAGATATCTACTCGTACTACCCTAGAATGTGAGGCATGCCAGCTTGGGAAGCATCATCATTCCTCCTTTCCGAGTAGCCAGAGTCATCACAGTAGTCAGTCGTTTGAGTTATTTCATTTTCATATTTGCGATCCGAGTCGTGTTCCCGATCATCAGGGGCATCCGTTCTCATTAAATTATTTCTTATTGAAATAAAGAATATTTTTCTGCTCATGTGAAGTTTATTCGTACTGATAATGCCTTGGAATTCTCTACACTACAACTGTCAGTCTTCCTCAGATCTCTTGGTATTATTCATCAGACTTCTTGTACGTACACATCTTAGCAGAATGATGTCACTGAACGCAAACACCGTCATCTCCTTGATGCCACCGAGGACTCTTTTGATTCAGAAGTTGAGCTCCTCATTCGTTCTGGGGTGATGCGGTTCTCACTGCATGTTACTTAGTGAACCGCATGCCTTCCACGATTATTGGAGAAAAAGTTCCTTTCTCGATTGCGTTTCCCGAGAAGGACCTCTTCTCTCTTACCCCCCCTATTATGTTAACATCTATTAAAAATTTATGGAGTTCAAAATCTTAAAATACCTAAATTGACGTGGCTTTCCACGCATCCAGGAAAGACCCACCTTATTAGAAGTTTATCATATATATATAATTTTTTGAGAGAAATGGAGGGTGGCATCCCAAGATGGGACCCACCTCAAAATTGTATTAAAACCTTTAAAAGAAAAAGTATACATCGGGTTACATGCTCCAAGAAACACAAAGAGCCCTACAATGTTCAATTATATTTTCTGTGTAAAATATCTACCCCTAAAATGACCTCATTTCTTGTGCACCAAATCACCCATAGTAACGCAAAAAGATAAGAGATGTCCTCATGTCCGTATCTGCATACCCATCTAATGCATCTCTAGAAGGTGGAGCAATCCTCCCTGATAAGCCACGAGATATTGGCCGTGATCCAAACCCGAGCCGAGTAAGAACAGATGATCCACAACTATAAATATACCATTAAATTGCAGCAACGGAAACACAATTATATCAATATTGGTAAATGTACTGTGGCTGAGCATGTGAGCTCCGATCCTAATGACCAAATTTCTATCTTATTTATTTAAAAACCAATACAGGGGTGAAGGCAGATGATAATTCCAACCGATATTATGTGCAGATCATGCCACATCACTAAATGTATTTGTAGTCACATTTTAGCTACTGATTTAATACAGTTGTGGTAAATCAACTTGTCATTTCTTTTGATTTTACTTTGATGGTCTCCTGTTTCAGTATTTATTATGGATATACTCCGTTACAAGATAAGTCTAACAGTATAGATGTTATCAGATTACATGTTATTTGGAGCAAAAATGCTACAAGGAATTGAGAATGGAGCGATTTAATTTAGCGAAGATTGTCCTGTGTATCTACCGCAGGCTATTACTTTCATGTAGAGAACAAATGTAAGTTTTTACTACTTTATACATGCATTTTTCTACTGTCTATAGTTTTAGTTATAGGATTATTTTGTTTAAACTATAATGTATGGTCGTTTGTTGTTATGTTAAATTGGTATTTAAACTTCTTTAGAAGGGATGTTCTCTTTTAAATTGTCCTTGGAGCTATAAAAAATGATTGCCTGCTCACGAGGTGACAAGGTCCTCTTTACTAAATCCCATGCCAATTTTGGAGTTTGCAATACCAGTCCAATTTACATTCAAAAATATAAATCCCAGCCAAAAATCTCTATAGTAATGTGAAAATGTCTAGACTAGATCCTATTAGGGATTTCAATGATTTCAGAGGATAGACAAAATTCAAAGGAATCTTGAACAATTTGATTTGTGGGGTCAAATGATGATTACTTGGAGAAGAGGTCGGAAGGAGAAGTTGGGACCAATGAGGGTGAGAAAAGGGCCAATGATAATGTGAGGGATGTACTGATGTGGGAGGCTAAGGCTGGATAAGTGGTCAAAGGTGGGGAGGAGGTAGCTATGCATAACGACAGAACACTCATGTTGGTGCAATCCAAGGTGGCGCGTTTCTTTCACTATGGAGAGGATGGAAATTTCACGAAGACACATAAACGGGAGGTGGCGTGATTTTGGTGTGGTGCTTTCGGACATAGTCAGACTGAATGTTTGGCGAAGGAAACTTGGCCTCCTCGAACCTCGAGAGTTTTTTTTGAAAGTTTGCTGGTCAGGGGGCAGTGCTCGGTGGCACCCTCCCCATCAAAAATTTATTTATAACAAAAAGCGAAATGAAGGAAAGTACAGATTTAAAAAGTAGATAACCCCTCCTTACAAAAAGTTAGCAAGCCCTCCCAAACTAGAGCAAAAGCGTTACATCATCCAGTCCTCGACCAGCCTTTTCGCAAGGAAAGCCACGTTCTCCTCATAAAATCTTTGCCCGGAGAATGGGAGGTCGTTTCTGCCACGCCAAATCGCCCAAAGGTAAGCCATCGGAAGAAGGCGATCTGCTCTAGGTCTGTCCTTATTCAGGTGGATCGAATTCCAGAACAATTGGAAGTCATCTAAACGGCACCAAGGAATCTCCGAGTTCAGCCAGATCTGCGATACCACAGGACAAGCAAAGAAAAGGTGATCAATTGTCTCGATTGCATTGTCACAGATCAAACATCTGTCCGCAATTATTCCCAAAAGTTTGACGCACCGGTCGCGAGTCAAGAGCCGCTTGCGCCGAAGGAGCCACAAGAAAATCCCCACACGCTCCGGGAGGTGAAGGGACCAAATTGAAGCGCAATCTCTGTTCAGGGATTCCGAGTTCGCCGTTGGGGGTTTGCAGATAGCCCCATATGCCCCCTTAACCGAGAAAGGTCCAGCTTTCTAGTCCCAGTGATCTCTACCCGCGTTGGGAGCCCCCACGTTCCTCAAGGTCTCGAGAGTTGTGGCGTGCTCGAAGGCAAGGAGCAGGGAGAAGGTGGCAGAGGGGTACACCATGAATGCTTCGAAGGTAGCAGAGGATTTGTCGTTGATGTTGAGGTTTTCGTTTGTATGGGATGTGGTAAAGCTGGATAACGAGATGCTGTGTGCTTGTGGTCCCTCGAAAGGTGATGAGGTTTATCTCTTGAAAGGGGGTTGGCCTTTTTTTGATACCAAAGAGTGGGGGGGAGGGATACACTATGGTGCCCACCCCTTTTTATTAGAGATTAAAAAGCGGTACAGAGATACATACAATACCCAAGAATCTAGAAGAAATCTAGCATGGAAGAGCACATTTCCGGAATAAAATCCGTGAGAAGTAAAAATAGTCCCATTGCGAGCCATCCAAATTGCCCACAAGGTAGCCACATGCAACAAGAGCTCTTTTCTAGGCAGATGTTGTTCTCGAAATAATGATTCCCAAAACAATTCCATGCTATGAACATTTAGCCAGATAGCCCCAATCTCTAGCCAAACTGCAGATGTCTTCGTGTAAAGAGATGTTCCACCGTTTTGATATGTGTTTCGCAAAGGGCACATCTGTTGGAGACGACCGATAGTATTCTTTCACAAAGGTCCCTTGTCATAATCCGACGTCTGCGTATTAACTACGTAAAAAACCAAATCTGTTTGGCAGTTTGAGGTCCCAAATAAACTTGCAGTCACGAATCATGACATTCGTCCAAGGTGGTGGAATCCGTGTAATAGTTATGTATACGCGTTTCACCGAGAAATTCATGTCCTTCCATATCCAGTGGTCACGCCCAGAAGACTAGCACTCCCTTTGTCTGAGCGATTCTAGATTTGGAGATACTCATCTAGTCATTGATCAGAAAAATCCGACAAGAATGAAGGCATCCGATTGCCGTCAACCCAACAAATCCTATTGGAGTATATGCATCATATGTATAGATGGGTAAAGGGATCCCTCCAAGATCCATTTACCACATCCAGGAGTTTAGTCCTACACCTATCAGTGGTGGGACTTGGAGGGTCTGTGAAGGCTATATAAGAAGCCCTAGACCTCCTGTATCAGATGAGAAAGTTCAATGAACACATCATTCCTTTGAGGCATTTTCCCGTTGTTTCATCCCGCTCTTTAGGGAGTAGGGTTCCATGTAAAATATTGTGTTCTTCATTGTTTCTTTATCGTTTATTTCTGACATGCTTCCACATTCAAGTTTTCTAAAAAATCCAATACCCTTGCATTACGTTCAACAACCAGAGAAAATAAGCAAGGGTATCGTAAAGAAAAAATCGCATCACCTATCCACTTATCAATGCATAAGGAAAAAGAGGAACCGTCATCAATCACCGATCTGAACAAGCCCTGAAAATGAGGCATCACTTTGGTCACTCCTTTCCAAAACGTTGATGGAATGTAATGTCTGTGTTGTGTTAGACTGTCATGATTCCCAATGTTATAAATATCGCGGACTAGGAGACAACATAAATCTTCACTTCTTCCCTAGATCCTACTTACCCACTTGAGAAGAAGAGCTTCATTCATAGAGTCCAGACGAGTAATCCCAAGACCTCCCTCCGACTTGTGAAGAGTAACCGTCTCCCAATCAAATAGATGAATACCCGACCCCTCCTGCCCATTCTTAGGCCAGAGAAAACACCACATGGTCCTTTCGAGACGTCGCCTAATGCCAATGGGGAGAAGTATGGAAGACATAAAAAACATGGATAGCAGAGAGAACGCCCTACAGTAGGACTAACCGACCACCGTAGGATAAAATAGCCGCCTTCCAGCCTGATAACCTTCTCTCCATCTTCTCAATGATCAGCAACCAGCCATACAGCTTCAACCTACCAGAAGAGGGGTAAGCCCAAATAACAGACTGGGAGAGAACTACTAGCCATTCCTAGCTCGTCACACCACTCAAATGCTTTGTTACCTGGCAAGCCAAAGGGGGATAACCTTTGATTTTCCATGGTTCAATCTCAAACTCGACAGTTCAAAAAAAAAAATTTCCACCATAGTTGCTATACCTTTAGCCTTCTCCTTGTCCCCCTCTATAAAAAATGGCGTCGTCTGCATATTGCAATAGTGGAGGGGGTTAGCCTTTTTAAAGAGGTTGTGTGAGAAAGTCCATGCTTCTGTGATGGTGCATGCCAACAAAATTAGAGAAGTCTTCTCTCTATCTCAAGGGATATGCTTTCTCTCCATCTCAAGGGAAGGCTTCTCTTAATATCAGGGGAACCCTTGAGGACCAAAAGCTTCGTTGCTCTTTGCAAGATGACTATGTTAGTGTTATCTCTTAGAGCAATTGTCAGAGATAGGCTCTGGTCAGGTGATGCCATGGAGGCAGTTGTGGATGTGTCAGACCCTCCTCGCTCGGTGCAATCGACCTTGCTGCTCATTGTTGGTTAGATGCCATTCAATCTCAAGGTGGTGAAGGTGGAAGAAGCTCTTCCATCATCTTCAAAGCCCTTATTTGGTCCAACACATGGAGATATAGATGACTTGGCAATGGTGGAAGACAACACATTGACATGGCCGTATATAGTGCTTTTGATTGTTGGATTGGAGGCCTTACACCCTCTCACCTATGCTTGCGATTCTGAGGAGTAATGGTCGATATTTAGGGTATGATATTGATTGTGATTTGGAGGTTCAAAAATTGCCAGCGATTTTCAAAGCCCAGAGTAATTGGACTCGAATCTCATACCTGCTTGTTGATTTCGAGCTGGTATAGGATGGGCTTTCATATACAGGTTTAGATAGGGGTTCTGGTCTGTCTCACAGACTCAATCCCATTATGTGGATCCGATTAGGCATGTAGTTTCATCCCTTTCACTTGTTGCGAGCCCCAAGTTTTTTTCTGTTGTTGCTTCGATGGAGGTGCGTAGTGGTGGAAGGTTTGGATGGAAGGCTGGAGCTTGCAGCTCTAGCTTCCCTTAAGGTGGAGGTGGTGTGGTTTGCGATGGTGGAAGGTGAAGATCCTGAGATAGTTTGGGGAGAAATGATGAAGGAGTTTTTGCTTTCTGTAGCGATCAGGGGAAGGAAAGATCAATGGAGGAGGAATCAAAAGGTGGGTAAGAGGGTGGTTAAATGAAGAGAGAAGGTATAACTAGGGGTTTTCTCGTTAAAGTGATTGCGACTAAAGAATAATTTGGGGGAGGGGCATGCTCTAGAAAGTGGTGAAGGGTAACTGGAGGAGAGAGGTGAAGGGGTGGTGGCAGGTGCAACAATGGTGTTGGTATGGTTTCCCCTGTTGAGGTGGTGGCTGGGCAAGTGGAGGTGGAGACAGATATGCTGCAGATTGGCCTGGCTAATTGGGTTGGGGTAAATTTCGTAGGAGAGATCCCTTCGATTGATTAATGTAGAGTGTATCTTGGAATGTCAGCCTGGGGAAACTTGTCAAATGCTTGACAATAGTATTATCTCTTGGGTCTTGGCAGGCATATGTTGTGTACCTATACCAAGCGAAGCTCAATAATTGCAGGAGTCTATTTGGAGATCTTTCATCTTAAGTTCAAGATCAACAGACTTAAGGACAGTCGAATTCGTCGGAGCTGTTGGTATTTTAGTGGGGGTGGAATGGCGATACCTTGAAGCATGTAGATGAGTTACTGGGTGCCAAATGGATAATAATGATGCTTATGCATTCTCTAAACAATTAAGAGGTGATGTTGACCAATATCTATGGTCCTCCGGGGCTTGTGTTGCGTCTCTAGCTATAAATGAGTTGAGACTCCTGAGAGCTCATTTTTCATGGACATCATGACTTGTGGGTTGTATCTAATACTATTACGCTTTTGTCCCATGACCATCCTTGTACCAGGGGATTAAGATTCTACTACATTTACATCTGTTGTCATTGCGTTGGGTTTGGATCATATGGACACATCCAATTGCATATATACTTGGAGGAGCACATCTTCGTGGTCTCGGATTGACTGATTTTTCTTTCGGTCGAGTCGATGGAGATGTTTTAGTTGCCGTCGTCGAGTGTTAGAACCCATCCGTGCTTAGATCATTCCCTTTTCCGTTGGGATAGGTGGGAGTTGCCAGCCTTCGGATTTTTTTTCGTTTCGAGAGATTTTGGATGATGGATTGAAGGGGATGCTGGAGGAGTTTTGGCGTGGTACATTGGTATTGGCTTTACGACCAATAGAGTAGTTGAGAAGTCACTTACATTGCAGAAGCTCCTCATTTCCTAGTAAAACGAGACGTAGTAGAGTTATGAGGAGAGGAGAGTTGTGTCCCTTGAGGAGTTGCTTTGATTGGACGACTCGAAGGGTGATAGTGGGTTGGATGGCACGAAGTTACAACTCCTTAGAGTTCATGAGAACATTATTGAGGAGAAGGACAATAACAGGGAGATGAAGTAAATGAAGAGATCAAAACAGAAATGGTTGTATGAGGGGGGCACAAACAAAGGGCAATAACATGGAGATGAAGTAAACGAAGAAATCAAAACAGAAATGGTTGTATGAGGGGGGCACAAACAATAAACTCTTTCATGCTATGGTTAGCAAAAGCGCCGAAGGAACCTTATCTACTCGGTTCTGGTGGGGAGTGACCGGTTCCATGAGGAGTAAGCAATGGATCCATGTTTGTTGTTCATTTCAAGGCCATGAGTAGATGTATTCACACACGAGCATGCTGGATGGGGCATGGTGTCTCCAGGGTGTCCCAGTACAGTCAAATGGGTTGGCCAGTGGGATTGTACCTTGGAGGTCAAGGAGGTTGTTCTTGACCCGAGTGCAGATGATTTTTCGGGGTCAGATGGTTTCTGCATTTTCTCTTTCACGAGTTTTTGGCTGTGGTGACGTGCGATGTGATGGAGCAAGATGATGAGTTCAGGCGAAGAAACCATGGCTTTGATTATGTGAATAGGTGCTCATTTTCCTACTGCCTAAGAAGGATATGACGGATATGGTTCAGGATTGCCGTCTGATCGCTTTATTGAATGTTGTCTACTTGATTGTTGCTATTGATCGCTTAAGGAGTGTGCTGTAGTAGATCTTTCCTCGGTAATCAGCTTTTATTCCAAGAGGGCGACAGAGGGCAACGAGGATCTCACCCTCGAAAGAGGGGTGGAGGAGGCAGATGAGAGTCGGTGAGACTTGTAGGGGCGGGTGACATAGGAGGGAGGTGGATGATCGGAGACGGTAATGCTACGGGGGCATCTGAGAGCCGGGGAGTGGTGGACGCGTAGGGGGTTCGACAAAGGAGAGTGGGACAAGGTCCCCGGGGGGGGGGGGGTTACGAAGGAAGATGATGATGATGAAGACGATAATGAGTAATTACACTTGTATCTCTCTTTTTTCCATTCACGCTTGTGCCTGTAAGGTAACGTCTCTTTAGAAGGGAAGTGACGATGACTAACTTGAAGGGTCTAACTGTAAGATGCAAGAAAATAGGGGTACACATGTTAAATGCAAAAAAAGTAGTGGATAGGTGTAACTCCGCAATCTCGGAAGGGGTCAAGTGTAAAAATCCCATATCAATTCTGTTCTGTTGCAAGAAAAGAGTTGATTCATTATTCCAAAGAATCCTAGGCTCTCTTATATAGAGAAGGCCTATGGGTAAATTACATAAGAATGATAAAAGAAACTAAACATAACAGAAAAAGATATATAGAGTCTAGAAATATCTCTACGCTCCCCCTCAAGATGGAGTATAGATGTCAATCATGCTCAGCTTGGAAGAACACTTATGGAATGGCCCTCTGAGCAATGGCTTGGTAAAGATGTTTGCAATCTGCTCTCCTGAACTGACATAGGAAGTAGAAATCAAGCCCTTTTGAATCATATCTCTAGTATAGTGACGGTCTACCTCAATATGCTTTGTTCTTTCATGAAATGCATGATTATTAGCAATGAATAACGCTTCTTGATTGTCACATTGTAGTTGCGTGGGTAGAGGTACATCTATATGCACTCTTCTAACACAACTCGGACCCGCATCAACTCTGTACTTGCTTGTGCCATGGCCCTGTACTCAGATTCAATAGTAGATCTAGCCACCACTGTTTGTTTCTTGCTTTTCCAAGAAACCAAAGAACTGCCAACAAACACTGCAAAACCTGAAGTAGACTTTCGATCCTTAGGGCATCATGCGTAATCCGCGTCAGCATATGCAGAAACAGAGATATTTGTTTCTTTCCTGAACAGTAGTCCTGCACCTGGAGACGACTTTAGATATCTCAGTATCATGTATATGGCATCCATATGTACTTGTCTGGGCTGTTCCATGAACTGACTCACCCGACTCACTGCAAATGCGATGTCAGGTCTAGTGATAGTAATATAGAGAAGCTTTCCCACCATCTCTCTATATCTTCTCCTGTCAACCTCATCTGTATCATTATCATATAACTTCATGCTAGGTTCCATGGGAGTAGTCGAGGGTCGACAATCGATCATGCCCGTCTCAACTAGCATGTCTATAATATACTTCCTTTGGGTCATCACAAGACCCTGCGCATTCCTAGCAAATTCCAACCCCAGAAAATATCGTAGGGAAGCAAGATCCTTAGTAACAAACTGATGGCTTAGGAATGCTTTTGTCATTATCCCCTGCATATCATCTCTCGTAATAAGTATATCATCGACATATACCATGATAAAGACAATATCTCTGGGAGTCTTCTGAATAAACAAAGAATGATCTGCATTTGATCTTTTGAACCCTTGCTTCTGAATTAGGTCAGAAAGCTTCTGAAACCACACCCACGTGCTTTGTTTAAGGCCATATATTGCCTTGTGAAGTCTACACACCATCTGACTCTCTCCCTCAGCAACAAACCCCGTAGGCTGCTGCATGTAGACTTCTTCCTGCAGATACCCATACAAAAAGGCATTCTTAACATCAAGCTGAAACAAGGACCAATCACGTACCACAACAACTGAAAGGACACGTAGAGTGGAGTGACGCACAATTGGAGAGAATGTGTCCATATAATCCACACCGTATGTTTGAGTGAACCCACATGCCACTAGCTTTGCTTTGTAATGATCAAGGCTGCCATCTGCATGATATTTGACAGTAAATACCCATTTACAAATGACAACAGAAGCTCTTGGGGGAGCAGAAACCAAACTCTATGTACCCCGCGACCGCAAAGCAGCCATTTCCTCCTACATGGCTGAATGCCAACAACTCTCCTTCAATGCGTCCTGATAATTCCGTGGTATTTCCACGGTAGATAAGGCCAGTGAGGTGATGGAATGAAACCTATGAAGCAAGTGGATAGGATGTACAGGTACACTTTTTCTTCTGTAAGGCAATAGGTACATTTAAATCATCAACAACCGTACTCGCCGGTATGTTATTCTCCCGCAAAGATCCCTGCACTTGCACATTTTCAGGAACTAGGTAAAGCTGGCACATGTGGTCGTGGAGGTGGTGGCGGTGGTGGTGATGGTGGAACAACATGAACTGGTATGGGAACGGACGGACGCATAGGAGGGGGCGTCACATAAATCTCATCATCAATAGTAGAGGAGGTCAACCTATCGCCTGTAGGGGAGAAATACATCACAAACTCGAAGAATGTGACATCGGCACTGACATAATATTTCCTGTTCAAAGGGTCATAGCATCAGTAACCCTTCTGAGTACGAGAGTACCCAACAAATACACACTTTACAGCCCTAGGTGAGATCTTGTCAAGTCCTGGAGAGAGCTGATGAACGAAAACAACAGAGCCAAAGACACGAGGAGTAAGGGAGAATAATTCCTTGTCAGGGAAGACAACTAAAAGAGGAACTTTCTCATCTAAAACAGAGGATGCCATACGATTCACCAGATAACATGCCATAAGTACAACATCACCCCAAAAGGAAATGGGAGCGCAACTCTAGATAAATAGAGTCCAAGTGATATCAAGAAGATGACGATGCTTTCTTTCTGCAACGCCATTTTATTGAGACGTTTAAGCACATCTTGTTTGATGGTTAATGCCTCGAGACAAGAATTGTTAAAGAGCACGAGTACAAAATTCCAAAGCATTATCCATACGCACAATTTTCACAATAGATGAAAAACATTTTGCACTTTATTTATAGGATTTTTGATCACATCCCCTGCTTCAGATTTATTCTTCAACAAAAATACCATGACAATCGAGAAAAATCATCAACCACAACTTGGTAAAACTCGTGTCCCTAGTGATCAGGGACACGACTCAGACCCCAAATGTCAAGATGAAATAATTCAAAAGGGAAGCTACTGCTCCGAGACTGACGATTACGGAAAGTAGATCTGTGATGCTTTCCCAACTGACACGCTTCACACTGAAAAGAAGAACCCGACGAAATCTGGGGCAAGATATGACTCATCTTCTGAAGGGGGAGGTGGCCAAATCGTAGATGCCATGTAAATGGAGAGACTAGTCCATTGGACTGAGATGAGACACCAGCAAAGGAAGTTCGGACCAAACGATAGAGACCATCCTGCTCACAGCCACAACCAATCACCTTGCCCGTAAGAATGTCCTGAAAAACAAGAGATGATGGGTCAAAAATAGCGCGACAGTGCATATCCTTCATAATATGACTGATAGATAATAAATTCATCAAAAAATCTGGAGCATGCAAGACATTCTGGAGATGCATAGAGGGTGTCAAACTGATCTCCCCCTATCCAACGATGGGGGAATGGGTCCCATTTGCTATCACGACAGATCGCCCCGGTGGAACCTCCCTATAGGATGTAAGCTTATCTTTGTCTCGACAAAGATGATGTGTTGCGCCAGAGTCCATAATCCATTCTGAAACGTCAGATCCATGATAGGAAGTAAATGCATAAGTACTACCTGAGGTGCTAGCGGTGGCTGACGTACTGGCAGAGGCTGAAGCAGCTACGTCCGAGTGGCCTCCTGGAGAGTTAATAGAGGCAGGAGGCATGATATCTTGCAGTTTGACAACGAGTTCCTCAAACCTCTGGTCTGAAGTAGATGTCCGTGGAGGTGCAACGTGCTCGTCTACACGCACCGATACCAGAAAACCATGCTTAGAATAGCATGTATCCTTCGTATGACCCGGGCGGTGACAGAATGTGCAGGGCTGACGGATGCGGCCACCTCTACCACGAGGTCCACAGCCACAGAAAGAAGAAGATGCTCCTCTGTCTCTGGAAGCCGCCATCGTCGAAGGAGGCTGAGTAGTAATAGTAGACGGGACTGTACTTCTGCTGAGCCTGCGGTACACTTCCTCCATTGGAGGAATAGTGGCATCTGCAAGAATCTGCGAGCGAGCAACATCATATTCAGGGTCAAGTGCCGCTAGTAAGACCCCCACCATGGTAGCATTCCGAAACGTCTTCTGCTGCTCGGGAGTCGTCGTAAGGGAAATGATGTTGTAAAGCTTCTCAAACATTCCTCGCAAGGATGTATATAACGAATGCTGAGGCCGACCATTCTGCTTGACCGTAAATATGTCATGTTGGAGTTGAAGGATCTTGGTCTCATTTCGCATATGTGAGTATGTCGCTGCAAGGATGTCCCACATCGCCTTAGCAGTGGGCTGATGGAGTACATCATTAGCAATCTCCATCGTCAGTATGCCTGGAAGCCAGACTTTGGCATAAACCCCAGTTTTCTCTGCCGACTCATCTTTGGTAAGAATGTGCTTCTTATCATTGGACTTCATGAGACTCATGAACTGCATAGCCCAGAGCTCGTAGTTCATTCCATCCATCTTGACAATGGGCGTTGGACCTTTAAAAGCGCCTATGGAGGGCATGTCAACCTTGTTTTCTGACATGGTTGCCGGAGATGTAGAACTAGGGTTTGTAGACCAAAGAACAAATGTCTACATAAACATCCGAGGATTTGAGTGCATATGTAGACTTATGCACTCAAATCCATAGACGACGAGAGGTGAGGAGGGGGGGGCGGTGCCGGCGACGAGAAAGGGGGGTGGGGGGGGGGGTGAGAGAGGTGGTGGGGGGAGGGCGGCGCCGCCCCCCCTTTCTTTCCATAAGAACTTCATTCTTTCTGACTGTTTCAGCTATCTTCTCTCCGTGCTTTCTTTCTTTTTCCTCAATCATGGCCATAGTGGGACAACCTCCAATTGAGACTCAAGTTACTGTGGTGTCAGGACTGTTGTAAAAAGAACTGTGCTGCACCTGCTGCTGAACAGTGGTCAGAATGCTGCTCCTATTTGGCAGATGCTGTGCATCATTTTGCATAGGACTTTTAACCACCATTTGGTGCTCTCGCAATGAAGAACCAGAGCTTGGAATATCCGCTACTTCTTCTGTGGAAGATGTTCCATTTCCTTCTGCAAGCTACTGTCAGTAGCTTTAGTTGGTCCGAACTCATCAACTCAAGAGCCCTCCATCATCAACTCTGGTAAACCTCTTCCTTTGAGCTTCTCATATTCCTTTCCGATCAGACTCTTCACTGGATTATCTGTAACATCTTGCTGTAGCTGATTTGTCATATCATCCAAACTAACCCCAATCGTCTTCATCTTTTCCTTTCCTCTTAGAGAAGAGCCTCTACAAAACCTGCCCCATTGCTTTCCCATTCCTCATGGCCAGAGAATAGGGACCTAGATCTTCTTGTTTTTCTCAGCTTACACCTCTTTCTTCTTCTGTCCGGTAGGTCTGCAATCCTCAATTGTGTGCCCAATCACACAACATATAGAACCTAATTCAGGAACCCATTTGAAAACAATCTTTGTTTTAACACTTGAGCTCCATTTCAAATCATCACAAATGGTATTGTAGGTTGTAATAGATCAATCTCGACATACAGCCTAAATAGGTTGGTCCAGTGAATTCCAACACTTATCAATGCAAATGTATCTGCCCAGTACATTTGCAATAGATTTAAGTACCCAGGACTATGGAGATGTATGTTTGATCCTGGAAAATCTATCCAAACCACAGCCTATGTGGTTCTTAAATTTGGTCTGAAATAATGTGACAACCAGATGATGGACACCCACTCCGAATGATATTTGAAGTCTTTCAGCGCACAACTTCTAATAAAATCCCTCTCCATTGTATGCGTAATCAAGGAATGCTTTGAATCAAGTGCTCTAAGGAAAATCTCTCAAAAATGTCCAAATCTTCCTGTCAACATCCTTTTAAATTCCAAATGCCCTGAATGACCGGAACCGAGCCACCAAACATATAACAGAAAGCTTTTGCATTTTCTTCGCATCAACCTCCAAATATTCAACAATAAGTTATGAAGTTGCTCATGAACTTGTCCGTACTAACTTATATACTCATTATGTTGTGTTCATGTTTCATGTCTTAGGATATCGGGTGCTGGTACTTTTTATTTCCAGTTATTAGTATAATATAAATCTAACTCACCAAGTTACCACAATTGATTGCAATTATACTTATGACCGGCTGGATTGACCCTGCAGAGATCCACTTCACTTGATTAGTTGTTGTGTTGACACAGGCCACTATTTGCAAGTAGTTTGCTTGGTATTATACAAATTTTGTTGGACCAGGCTCGCCAGAATGAGATGCGAGTTATTGGATGCGAGACACTTTTTGATTTTGTAAATAGCCAGGTTGGTACTTTTTGTTACATATCTTTAACTCAGATGTATTATCATGGCTATCATATTCATTTGCAATGTTCTTGTATAATTTAGCTTTTTAAGAAATCTTGCTGGCTATCATCAATTTTATTCATTGGTGTCCAGGTGGATGGTACTTACATGTTCAACCTAGAAAGCATGACCCCAAAGCTCTGTGAGCTTGCTCAGGAAATGGGGGATGATGAAACGGCTCAGCATCTTCGGTCTGCTGGATTGCAGGCCTTGTCTTCAATGGTAAAACTTGGTACTTGCATTCATAGTTGACTTACAAAACATCACTTAATGTGTGGAAGTTCTTTTTATATGGGATATGACCCAATATTAGATAATATTATGTATTAACACAACTTTTATGAAACTTCTGTCACATAAATTTTTATCAAGTGTCATGTGTACAAAAAGCAGTTTCTACAACCACCTCCACCAACCACCAAGTCTATTCCCATTGTAAGGGCGACAAAAGAGATCCATCAATCTTATGTTGTATGTCCTCTACCTAACACAAGTCTCCTTCAACCGGATTTGGAACCAGCAATAGAAAGGCAAAACCTTTGTATGGTAGAGCTCAAAAGCATTTTCTACTATTTAATTGAGTTCCGAATTCTTTCCAAAATTCCAAGAATTGCCAAACACCACATTTCATGAACATGTAATCATTTAGCATTCAATGCATAATTTGGTTAAACTTCAATATGTTTATTGTACTCAAATGTTCTTTTAATACTGTTATTTATGCATGACCATTCTTTTATCTATGTGGTATTCTAAATGTTCTATATTGGGACGCCTTGGGGTATGTTAGTATATGCGTCACTTATATGGTAGATGGGTAAATGGATCTTTCTAGGATCCATTTATCACATCCAGTTGTTTAGTCCCACATCGACCATCTGTGGGATGTGGAGACTCAGTGAGAGCTATATAAGAAGCCCTCACCTTCTTGTAACAGTTGAGAAAGTCAATAGACACATCAGCCCTTTGACGCATTCTCCTGTGATTTCATCCCGCTCCTTAGGGAGTAGGATTCCACGTAAAATCCTAGTGTTCCTTAATGTTTTTATTCTTCTTCTCTGATATTAGCTTCCGCATTCGTAGTTTCTAAGCATCTCCTTCCTTCACGCCTCCAGGCAGAGACGCCTCCCCGACAACTGCATGCGGCGGCGACAAGAGCAGGGACCCCCATTGGGGGGTGGCTTTGAGAGATGGGCTCCCAAGTGGGAACCCTAAATAAAGTTAGACCAAATGGGCTGAAAATGTAAAAAAAACAAAAAAATATGCATGCTGCTGCATATTCCAGGCCCAAGTGGGCTGTGTTGAGAAAAAAGGAGAGCCCATAGTTGGGATGGTAAAAAAAGGAGAACGGGCCAAGAAAAAATGAAAGAAAATGCCTAGTTCGAAAAAGGGGGGGTGGGTAGGAAGGAGATATCTTTTGAAAAAGGTGCGTACAAAAAACATACGCGATAAAAAAAGAAAAAAATGGGTCGGCTATAAAAAGAGAAAAAAGGGATCATACAAAAAAATCCGTACGAAAAAAAAATGATTTAAAAAAATTGTGAGAAGAAGAGCAAAAAAACCCAGCTTATGTCATGTTTTCCCGATTTTCATGTTTTCTCTCAACTTTGTCTGTCATTGTTTTTCGACAAGTATGGGAGAAAGTGGGAGTAGTGCGTAGAGTTACAGGTCTGTTTTAGATTTATATTCTCCAGGCCAGATTTTCCAGACTCTACAGGTGTTCAGACTCGACGATCGGATTTTGAGTCTTCAGTTCGACGCGCACATGTATATGATCGTCAGTTTTTGGTCTCCATCTATGTTTTTGGTCTCAGAGTTTTCATGTGATCCATAGGGACTCTAGAGTAGAGATCCCATTCTCTATGTCTTGTGGGCTAGGGTTCATGTGGTTTCATAGGGACTCTGGAGAGAGATCCCATTCTATGAGCCAGTATGGGGGAGACCCAGTTCTCCGACGAGGAGACTTTTCAGACTCTATTCTCCAGTGACCGTGGACTCCGACGAGGATGTCTCGACGGCTTTTTCAGTTCGACCCTTCAGAGATGGAGCAGTTGTCAACATGGTTGTGGCGGGCTAGAGTTCTCCAGGTGGAGACTCATTTCCAGTTGCAATGACTTTGACATGCATAGTATAGAGCACATGCTCTCCGACGAGGAGATTCGATTTGACTCACACTCCAACTAGTTTGTTCCTCCTCACCTGCACGACATGAGAAGCAATGTTTTCGATAGCAATTTACAATTGTGTTTACGTTGAGTTGATATTGTCTATTTTTTCCAAGCTGAGCATTGCATGCTCCAGCTTGAGGGGGAGTGTTAGAGTATGCTAGTATATGCGTCACTATGTAGTAGATGGGTAAATGGATCCCTCCAGGATCCATTTACCACATCCAGTTGTTTAGTCCCACATCGATCATCTGTGGGATGTGGAGGCTCAGTGAAGGCTATATAAGAAGCCCCTCACCTTCTTGTAACAATTGAGAAAGTCAATAGACACATCAACCCTTTAAGGCGTTCTCCCTTGTTTTCATCCCGCTCCTTAGGGAGTAGGGTTCCTCGAAAAATCCTGTTGTTCCATAATGTTTTTATTCTTCTTCTCTGATATTAGCTTCCGCATTCGTAGTTTCTAACATGACATAAGTGTAGAAAAATAGAATGCGGAAGCGGAATCGAAAATAAAGATAGAACAATAAGAACAAAGATTTTAACATGGAACCCTACTCCAGAGGAGCGGGATGAAACCACAGGAGAAGCCCCTGAATTGGGCATTTCATCTATTGAAGTTCTCAATGAGTACAGGGGGTGTGGGGCTCCTTATATAGCCCCACGGACAGACCCAATAGTGACCGCTCCCCCATGTGGTACTAAACACATGGGTGAGCTCTTTTCTTTTCCAACACTCCCCCTCAAGTTGGTAGCTGGGACAGCTGCAACTTGCAACAATAAAGAATACATCATTACATCTTCACTTGAAATCACCACAATAAACGTATATATCCGCAACTGGTAGACAAACCCGCTTGCTGACGGGTATATCAGGTCACCGGAACGTATATCTGTCGTGCCTGGAAGGTCACCGGACTGTCTCTGTCGTGCCTGCATGGTCACCGGATCTCTGTCTCAGTCGTGCCTGCGGGTCACCGGACTTTGTCTCCGTCGTGCCTTGAAGAAAACAAATCCAGTGCGGAGTCGATGTCGAGGATAGAGACACCACGACGAAGATCGATGCACAGTGAAGATGGCTTGGTATTCTGTGAAATCCGGAGTGTTTGGTCTGTCAATCAACGATGTAGGATGCATATGGCTTTTACTCCCCCTTTCTCCCAAACTTGTGAGAAAAATGAAAAATAAAGACAAGTTGGGAGAAGCATACATGAATCACATTTTTTTATGCGTACGGCTTTTTCATTTTGTACGCGCCTTTTTCAGATTTTTTTCTTCCTTTTTTTTGAAATTGCGTACGACTTTTCTTTGTACGCGGCCTTTTTATTTTTAACAACGTACGGCTTTTTCAAATGTACGTGCCTTTTTTCACATTTTTTTCTTCCTTTTTTTTAACAAAGACCTTATGGTCCAATTGGATCGAATTACAATTAGCCCATTTGGGCTTACAGAAATGAACTCCTCGCTCTCCCTCATTTTTTAATGCTGCAACGTGCTCTAATTCCCAGCCCACTGTTGGGCTTAAAAAAAGCTTCTACCCTTTTTTTATAACATCGGGAAACACAACCCTAGGGATCTTTGATATGCCGCCAACCCCATGTTGGGGTCCCGCCTTACGCCGCCAGCGCAGGAGCGCCCGATCTGGAAGGTGCAGCGGAGGCGCCACTGGGCCCTGGAGGACGCCGCCGCCTGGGCAAGGCGATCTGGGAGCGCTGCTGGGATCGAGGAAGCGGAGGAGTTGCACGGCTTGGGCTCGCCTCATCGGAGGTTTCGCGCGAGGGAGGATGCGTCGTTGGTGGAGTTCACCGTCTGCGCGCCTGGGATTTCCTCGCCGCCTGTGCGCAAGAAGGAGCTTGGACCTAGGGAGCGCGAAGGGCTGCAGCCTGGGATCTGAAGGATCGCACCCCACTTGAGGTTCCGCCTGTTGCTCGAACGCCGCACGGAGGGGCTAGGTCACGCCTGTGCGGCTAGGGCTGATGCCGCCTCCAGGAAGGAGGGTGCGAAGAAGACCAGCGCATGATGTGTTTTGAGATCGTGCCTGAACTGCGTTCTTTCTTCCGCCTACTGATCTGGGGCTGGCGGTGCCCATAGAAAAATTAAGGCGTGGATTGCTACTTGCTTGTGGATCAGGGGCAACGCGCTGCATCTTTGCGCCTAAGATGTTCTGATGTCCCCTGAGATTTTCTTGGAGATGGGGCTGCATGAACAAGAGGTCACGCTTGGAAAGGCCTCTGTCAAGAGAAGATTCTTGGAACCTGTCCAGGAGCATTAGGATTTCTGGACCATTAAAAAACCTAATCGCAACTTGCTCTAGAATGAAAATGGAGTTGCCATCACACGGACATAACATCAAATCTCGGGTGCAGAAACCCTGGAGAATGAATAATCTTCGAAAATGAATATCATCTTCTGCGATAATCTTTCAAGAACATATCTCCAAAAAAAATGAATCTCGAATAAAAAAACAGAATCAAAACTCCTCGAGAATCGACCCGCTCTGATACCATGTAGAAAAGTAGAATGCGGAAGCGGAATCGGAAATAAAGATAGAACAACAAGAACAAAGATTTTAACGTGGAACCCTGCTCCAGAGGAGCGGGATGAAACCACGGGAGAAACCCCTGAATTGGGCATTTCTTCTATTGAAGTTCTCAATGAGTACAGGGGGTGTGGGGCTCCTTATATAGCCCCACGGACATACCCAATAGTGACCGCTCCCCCATGTGGTACTAAACACATGGGTGAGCTCTTTTCTTTTCCAACAATAAGGAAAGCAAAGATTCACTGCTTTTAATCTACTTTTTCATTCTGTTGGGAGAAAATGATAACTTGATTATTCTTGAGACCCTAGAATTCTCTTATATAGGAGAATAACCTCTTAGGCAAATTACATAGAAAAGATAGACAAAATATAAAATACATAAAAGATAAGAAATACAACAAATATCTCTACACCCCCTGATGCTGGATTGTAGATATCTATCATGCTCAGCTTGGAACATCTTTGGTAAGGCCCTCTGGCTACAACCTTGGTAAGTACATCTGTTGTCTGATCTCCTGAGTTAACATGAGTAGTAGAGATGAGACCCTTTTGTATCAAGTGACAGTCCACCTCTATATGCTTGGTCCTCTCATGGAAAGCTGGGTTGTTGGCGATGAAGAGCGCAACATGTTTGTCGCATTGGAGGTGCATGGGAAGAGGCACCTCAACTGCCAGGTCAGTAAGAACAGATCTGACCGACATCATCTTTGTACCAGCCTGTGCCATGGCCCTGTATTCTGATTCTACACTAGATCTGACAACCACTGTTTGCTTCTTGCTTTTCCATGATACCAAGGAACTCCCTATGAACATTGCAAAGCCAGAAGTTGACTTCCTATCCTTGGCACATCCCGCATAATCTGCATCTGCACAAGTTGTAACGGCAAGGGATGTACCTATGTTGAAAAGAAGTCCAGTGCCAGGTGAGGCCTTCAGATACCTTAGAATCATATGGACTACATACAGATGTACATGTCTAGGCTGTTATATCAACCGACTCACTTTTTTCACTTCAAAGGATGTATGGCCTGGTGATAGTCACATAAAAAATCTTCCCAACGAGCTCCACGTATCTCCTCTTGCCTACCTCCATAGTATTATCATCATATAACCTCATGCTCGGGTCCATGGGAGTAGTAGCAGGTCTGCAATCTATCATGCCTGTGTCAGAGAGAAGATATGTAACGTACTTCCTCTAGATCATCACAAGACCTCGCTGGTTTCTGGCAAACTTCAGTCCAAGGATGTAGTGTAGGCTACCAAGGTCCTTGGTCACAAACTGCAGACCTAAGAAATCCTTAGCAGCCTGGATGCCCTGCACGTCATCCCCTATAACAATGATATCATCAACATAAACAAGTATGACAACTGTACCTTTCTGATTCCTCTGAACAAAAGGTGAATGATCGACCATTAATCTCACAAACCCCTGTTTCTCTATTAGGTCCGAGAGCTTCTAGAACCACGCTTTTGGACTCTGGTTTATGCTATAGATCACCTTGTGAAGCCTGCAAACCTTCTGACACCCCCTCGGCATCAAACCCAAGTGACTGCTGCATGTAAACCTCCTCCTGTAGGTCTCCATAAAGAAAAGCATTCTTCACATCAAGCTGGTAGAGGGGTCAATCTTGTATCACCACAATTGAAAGAAGTATACATAGAGTAGAATGCCTAACCACTGCAGAGAAGATATCCTAGTAGTCCACCCCATAAATCTGGGTGAACCCATGTGCTACAAATCTCGCCTTGTAGCGATCTACACTACCATCTGCTTGATGCTTCACTGTGAACACCCACTTGCATCCCATAACTGATGCTTCAATAGGAGCTGTAACGATGCTCCAAGTGCGACATGACTGTAGCGCGACTATCTCCGCCTCCATGGCAAGACGCCACTGACTATCCTGTAGGGCATCCTGATATGTCCGTGGTAACTCCACGTATGAAGTGCCATAGTAAATCTCCTGAAGTCCTCTGAAAGTCTGCTCAAGGAGACCTGTGCTGCAGGAGGATATGTGGCACAAGTACGTCTCTGCTTCCGCAAAGTAATAGGCACATCGAAATCATCTGCCACCTCCTGAATATGTAAACAACCCTCCTGAGAGGATACCTGCTCAATATGTAAAGAATCATGCTGCATAGACAACTCAGAAGTGCCGCCAGTATAAATAATGTGCTCATTACATACTGAGGCGCATTGGATGATGGGGAAGGCATATGAGCAGGTGGAATAGAGAGAGACCTGCGAGTAAACACACATGGTAAAAACTAGGTCAAAGTATCGGGTGGCGGTCCAAGGACAACCACATGAGCATGTGTATGTACTGGTGATGGTGGTAGAGGTGGAGGTGGTGGTGCAGGTACTGGAGGTGGTGCAACTATAGGAGGGAGAGGCATGTATTCCTCCCCACCAGAGTCAGATGGGGTCATCCTGCCACCTGTGGAAGAGAAATACACAACAGATTCAAGGAATGTGACATCAAGACTGATAAAGTATTTCTACCGAAGCGGATCAAAACACCGGTACCCCTTTTGGATACGAGAGTAACAAACAAAGACACATTTGACAACTCTAGGGGAGAGCTTGTCACGACCATGCGTCAGATTGAGAACAAAGGCCATTGAGCCAAGCACTCGAGGTGTAAGGGAGAATATTTCATTTTCGGGATACACAATCTAGAAAGGCACCTTTTTTCCTAAAACAAAAGATGGCATACGATTCACCAAGTAGCAGGCAGTGAGAAGCTACCTCGTAGAGAAGAGTAGAACGTATGCAGTGGACGACCATTCTGCTTGGCCGTGAATATGTTAAACTGAAGCTGGAGAATCTTGGCCTCTTTCTTCGCTTGTGCATAAGTGGCTGCCATAATATCCCACATCGCCTTGGTGGTGGGCTGGCTCACAATATCGTCGTCAATCTCTGTAGTGAGAGTCCCAGAGAGCCAAACACTTGCATACACATCATCTTGCTTTCACGAAGCATTAATCCTAGTCTTATCCATCGGCTTTGGCTGAGTCATAATGTGCTCCTTGTTGCACTGCATAAGGATCAGAAAGTGCATGGACCACAACTCATAGTTGGTACCATCCATCTTCACGATGGGAGCCGAGCCCTTGAAGGCACTGGATGGAGAAAAGAGATCACTCTCGTTCCCTGACATGATGAAAGAAGGCAGAAACACGGAACTCAACTGGGAAGTAGTCTAATTGTAGCAAGTCTACACGATCATATGGAGGATCAGTTGTATGTGTAGACTCATACAACCATCCTCGTCACTTCTCAAGCCACATTAGGGTCGAAAAATGTGATTTGTAGGTCTGAAATAACATTTTCTGGTCACAATCAGATCGCAGTTTGGGCCTTAGAGGTGCACTAATGTGCAAGGATGCACGACGAACCGCTCGAGGAGGCTGCTGTGATGTGCAACAACACATGACAACTACCGGGGAGGGTCGGCGGTGGCTTGGAGGCACGCCAAGGGGCCCTGGAAACGTCCGGGAGCCACATTGGGGGCTGCTGGGATGTGTAGTAGCAGGTGGAGACCATCGGGGAGGACCGACGACGGCCTAGAGGCCCGTCAAGGGGCCCTGGCGGCGGTTGAGAGCCGTGCTAGGGGCCGCTGTAGTGGCTGGAGGACCGTGCGGTGGCTTGCAGCGGGGCTTGGGGTTGCGTGGAAGGCTCCGACGATGGCGATGGTAACACATGAAGAGTGGGGGGGTGAGGTTAGGGCACGGGTGAGATACATGAACTCCAATTTAGGACCGTCGCTCCGATACCATGTTGGGAGAAAATGATAACTTGATTATTCTGTTGGTAGAAAATGAGAACTTGTTTATTCCAGGGAACCCTAGGCTCTCTTATATAGAGAAAGCCTATGGGTAAATTACATAAGGTGGAACAATAATAAGAAACATAACACACGAGTACATAACTACTAGAAATATCTCTACACTCCCCCTCAAGATGGAGTATAGATGTCAATCATGCTCAGCTTGGAAGAGTATTTCTGAAACGACCCTCTGAGCAGCGGCTTAGTAAAGATATCTGCAGTCTGCTCTCCTGAATTGACATGGGAAGTAGAAATCAAACCCTTCTGAATCATATCCCTGGTATAGTGGCAGTCTACCTCAATATGCTTCGTCCGTTCATTAAATGTAGGATTATCAGTAATAAATAATGCTGCTTGATTGTCACATTGTAGCTACATGGGTAATGGTACATCGATATGCAGATCTGTTAATACGACTCGAACCCACATCATCTCCGTGCTTGCCTGTGCCATGTCCCTGTACTCAGATTCAACACTAGATCTAGCCACCACTGTCAGTTTCTTGCTTTTCCAAGAAACTAAGGAACTGCCAACAAACACTGCAAAACCTGAGGTAGATTTCCGGTCTCGAGGACATCCTAGATAATCTGCATCAGCACATGCAGAGATAGAGAGATTTTTTTCTTTCCTGAACAACAATCTTGCACCTGGAGACGACTTTAGATATCTTAGTATCATATATACAACATCCATGTGTACCTGTCTGGGTTGTTCCATGAACTGACTCACCCGACTAACCGCAAAAGCAATGTCAGGTCTAGTGATAGTAATATAGAGAAGTTTTCCCACCATTTCTCTATATCTTCTTTTGTCAACTTCCTCTGTATCATCTCCATATAACTTCATACTAGGATCCATGGGAGTAGTGGAGGGTCGGCACACGATCATACCTGTCTCAACAAGCATATCTGTAATATATTTCCTTTGGGTCATCACAAGACCCTGCGCATTCGTTGCAAACTCCAATCCCAGAAAGTATCATGGAGTACCAAGATCCTTAGTCACAAACTGATGGCCTAAAAATGCTTTTGCCATCTTTATCCCCTGCCTGTCATCTCCCGTAACAAGTATATCATCAATATATACCATTATAACAACAATACCTCTGGGAGTCTTCTGGACAAACAAAGAGTAGTCAGCATTTGATCTTATGAACCCTTGCTTCTGGATGAGATCTGAAATCTTCTGAAACCATGCCCGCGGACTCTATTTAAGACCATATATGGCCTTGTGAAGTCTACACACCATCTGACACTCCCCCTCAGCAGCAAACCCCGGAGGCTGCTACATGTAGACTTCTTCCTGCAGATCCCCATATAAAAAGGCATTTTTAACATCAAGTTGGAATAAAAGGCCAATCACGTATCACAACAACTGACAGAATAACACGTAGAGTGGAATGACATGCCACTGGGGAAAAGGTGTCCATATAATCCATGCCATAGGTCTGAATGAATCCACATGCCACTAGTCTTGCTTTGTAGCGATCAAGGCTGCCATCCGCATTATTTGACAGTGAAGACCCATTTACAACTGATCCAGAAGCTTCTAGAGGAGTAGCAACCAAGCTCCACGTACCACGAGACCGCAAAGCAGCCATTTCGTCTTCCATGGCTAACTGGCAGCTGCTGTCTTTCAAGGCATCCTGATAATTCCGTGGTATCTCCACGGTAGATAAGGCAATAGCAAATCTCTGGAAATCACCAGTGAGTCGATGGAATGAAACCTGTGAAGCAAGTGGATAAGACGCACACGTCTGCTTAGACTTCCTCAAAGCAATAGGTACATCCAAATCATCCGCCGTATCCACCTGTGTGTCATTGTCCTGCACTTGTATATTGTCAGTCCCATTGTTACTAATATTACTTGGACATACCTGGGGCGTGGTGAATGAATGACGGCCTCCATGAGAAGGATTCAGACGACGGGTATAAAAATTCGGTAAAGGTGGGATTGGTGGTTGCGGAGGTGGTGGTGGTAGTGATGGTGGTGACAGTGGTGGCACAACAGGAGTAAGTATGCAATCAGACTGACGCAGAGGAGGAGGTGGTACATAAATGTCATCATCAGTAGTGGAAGCAGTCATTCTGTCACCTGTAGGCGAAAAATACATCATAGTCTCAAAGAAGGTGACATCGACGCTGCCATAATATCTTTTGTTCACAGGATCATAGCATCGGTAACCCTTTTGAGTACGAGAGTACCCAATAAATACACACTTGACAGCCCTAGGTGAGAGCTTATCAATCCCCGGAGTGAGTTGATGGACAAAAGCAACTGAACCAAAAACACGAGGAGTTAGTGAGAACAATTCCTTGTCAGGAAAAACAACAGAAAGAGGAACTTTCTCACCCAACACAGAGGATGGCATACGATTGATCAGATAACATGCCATAAGAACAACGTCACCCCAAAAAGACAGAGGAGCAGAACTATGAATGAGTAAAGTCCGAGTTATATCAAGAAGATGACGATGTTTCCTTTCTGCAACACCGTTCTGTTGAGACGTGTAAGCACAAGAAGAATAATGCTACGAGACAAGAAGAAATGGAAATGAGCACGAGTGCAAAATTCTAAGGCATTATCTGTGCGCACAATCTTCACATTAGAAGTAAAAACATTCCAAACTTCATTGATAAGATTTTTGATTACATCCCCCGCTTTAGATTTATTTTTCAATAAAAAGACCCAAGACAATCTAGAGAAATCATCAACGACCACTAGGTAAAACCTGTGTCCCTGGTGACTGGAACACGACTCGGACTCCAAATGTCAACATGCAACAACTCAAAAGGGGAGCGACTACTCCGAGACTCACGACCAGGGAAAGTAGATCTGTGATGCTTTCCCAACTGACATGCTTTATACTGAAAGGAAGACTTTGGTGAAATCTTGGGCAAGATATGTCGCAGCTTTTGAAGAGGGAGATGACCAAAACGCAGATGCCAAGTAAAGGGAGAAGCATATCCACTGGATTGAGACGAGACACCAACATAGGAGGTGGGAACCAACCGATAGAGTCCATCCTGCTCACAGCCATAGACAATCACCCTGCCCGTTAGAATGTCCTGAAAATAAGAGACGATGGGTCAAAGATTGCCCGACAATGCAAATCTTTTGTAAGTTGACTAATGGAAAGTAAGTTCATTGAGAAATCTGGAGCATGTAAAACATTCAATAGTTGTATGGAGGGTGTCAAACCGATCTCCCCCTGTGCAATGATGGGGGAATGAGTCCCATCTGCTATTACTACCGATCTCCCTGGTGAAACCTCCCTGTAGGATGTAAGCTTATCTCTGTCTCGACAGAGATGATGTGTCGCACCTTAGTCCATGATCCATTCCGAAACATCAGAACTGTGACACGATGTAAAGGCATAAACGCTACCTGACGTGCTAGCTGTGTCTGACGTGCTGCCAGAGGCCGAAGCTGCTATGTCTGAGTGACCTCCTGGCAAGTCAGTAGTAGCAGGGGGCATGATATCTCGTAGCATGGCGACAAGATCCTCAAAACGCTGCTCTGAAGTAGATGTCGGTGTAGGCATAACGTGCTCGGCTACACGGGCGGATGCAGGAAAACCATGCTTAGAATAGCATGTATCCTCCGCATGACCCGGGCAATGACAGAAGGTGCATAGCTGACGGAATCAGCCACCTCGACCACGAGGTCCACGCCCACGAAAAGAGGAAGATGCACCTCTGCCTCGTGAAGCTGCCATCGCTGAAGGAGGTGGCGTAGTGGCTGTAGAAGGAACTGTGATTCTGCTGAGCCGTCGATATACTTCCTCCACTGGAGGAATAGTAGCATCCGCCAGTATCTGCGAGCGAGCCCCATCATACTCCGGGTCTAGTGCTGCTAGTAAGACCCCCACCATGGTAGCATTCTGGAACGTCTTCTGCTGCTCAGGGGTCGCCGTTAGGGGAATGATACTATAAAGCTTCTCAAACATCCCTCGTAGGGATGTATACAACGAATGCAACGGTCGGCCATTCTGCTTGACCGTAATTATATCATGCTGAAGCTGGAGAATCTTGGCCTCGTTTCTCATCTGCGAGTACGTCGCGGCAAGAATATCCCACATGGCCTTAGTCGTGGGCTGATGGAGGACATCATTGACAATCTCCATCGTCAGAGTGTCAGAAAGCCAGACCTTAGCATACGAATCATCAGCCTCCCATGAGGCGTAAATCCCCGTCTTCGCTACCGGTTCATCTTCGGTAAGAATATGCTTCTTACCGTTGGACTTCATGAGACTCATGAACTGCATCGCCCAGAGCTCGTAGTTCGTCCCATCCATCTTGACTATTGACACTGGACCTTTGAAGGTGCCAATGAAGGGCACATCGACTTTGTTTTCTGACATTGTTGCCGGAGATGAAGAACTAGGGTTTGTAGACCAATGAAGAACTGTCTACATGAACATGTAGGGAGTCGAGTGCATATGTAGACTTATGCACTCAAACCCATGAAGAGAAGGAGACGAGGTCGGTGCCTAGTAGGGGGGGGGCTATATGGTGTGTGGCGCCGAGAGGAGGGGGCGTTCGGCGGGATGAGGGGGTAGCAGAAGGAAGGGAGGGAGGACGGCGGGGAGAGGTGCTGCGGGATGAGGGGGGGGGGGTAGGGAGAGGAGCGTCGGGGAGGAGGGGCGGCGCTGGCAGGATGAGGAGGAGGGAACGACGACACCGAAGGAGAGGGGCGGCGCCGACGGGATGAGGAGGGAACGACGACACCGAAGGAGAGGGGGCGGCTGGGGTTTAGGATGGTGGTTCTGATACCATGTTGGTAGAAAATGAGAACTTGTTTATTCCAGGGAACCCTAGGCTCTCTTATATAGAGGAAGCCTATGGGTAAATTACATAAGTTGGAACAATAAAAAGAAACATAACACACGAGTACATAACTACTAGAAATATCTCTATATATTCATGAGACCCTAGGGTTCTCTTATATATGAGAGTAACCAGTTGGGCAAATTAAATAGAGAAGACAAACAAAATAGAAAATACATAAAAGATAAGAAATATAACAAATATCTCAACCCATTCTAAAACAGATTCCTACTTTTAGAAAAATTTTAATAAGATGTCTAAACATGTTTTCTGGATGCTTGTGATCCCTAATAAAGAAACCATCCTATCTGAATATGCTTTGATCTTTTCCTATTTCTCACTTTATTTTGAGGACTTCTCACTGTATTACTATATTGGGATTTTTACACCTATAAATGTTTATACTTTCATTATTACATGCTGACCCTCCATAGTTTTGAATTTCACCTAGAAACTCGGATAGTGACGTCTGATTTTGCATATGCCTCCACCGTTACTTAAATCACTAACATAACCACCTATTTAGGTTAATCTAACCCCGCATACATCCTACATCATATGATTGGCATTTTATTATTTATTTTATTCCCTCCTTTTCCTCCCCTCCCCCATCCCCTCTCGCCTCCACCTGCTCTGCATCTCCAAACTTCGCACGGATGGAGGGGTGCGACGCACGAGTAGATGGGATCTGGGTGCTACGCCAGGAGTGGTTGTTCTTGGTAAAGCTAGTAGTGGCAACCTGGAGGACCATCGCGTGTGACAATGTGGTCAACAAGGACTATTTCATCTAGGGTAAATGCATATTGAAGGTTAGTATGCATTGGGTTAAGCATGACTCAAACATTGCTTTCAACGACGGAAGTACAATGGCTGGTTTCGCCTTTGTCATCTCACCACATGTTGCCTTTGCTCTCTTTCTTTACCTTCTTGTTCATCCTCCCTCTCAATCTGATCTCTCTATGCTATGATTGTGACCCAGACATAAGGTACACGACCTTTTTGTCGATTGCTTTGTCGGACTAGACTTAGTGGCAAGAAGCACCACACAAGACTGCAACAATGGGTTTGAGCTGCGGTTGATGTCGCTACAAATAGTGCGAGGAAGGGGCTCACCGTGTTACTAGCTTGTTCGCAGTGGTGGTGACAGGGTCTGGGGAAGTTCACAAGGAGGATATGGGAGGGGGGAGTTCATAGTAGGATTCAGTGGAGGGGGAGATGCTTTGAAGAATGAGGAAGAGGGAGAGGGAAGGTTGGTGATGTGGCGGTGGTTGCAGCAACAACGGTGGTCGAGGGAGGTTTTCGGGGAGGAGGAGGATTGGGGAGGGGGAGCTCAAGGAGGTAGCGTATTCGTGGCGGCGACAACGGTCGAGGGAAGGGGATGTTTGTAGGGTGGAGGAATGGAGTGGGGGATGTCGGGGTAGTGGCGGTGGCCGTGATGGAGGGCTTGGCAGTGGAGATGGGAGGAAGAGGGGAGGGTTGTGCAACAACGAGGGAGAGGGCAAGATGGCAAGAGGAGAAATGGGCATTATTCAGAAATTTGATGAATATCAGAAGTTAAAATGCTAATTTTTAATTGAATTCAGTTAAGTTTAATATAGAAAATGTGATGGAAGTTAACGCATTATTATTCCATGTAATAATTATCAACTATCTAGGGTTCTACGTGTAATTCGGAATTATGGGTGGTTTGGCGTGTAATAATGAAAGTACAGATGGTTGTAGGTGTAAAAATGCTTACTTTATTCAGTAAAGTTTTTCTCATAATTTTAGTGTATAATGACATTTTTCATATTACTTTTAACTTCGAATGCCATTTTTTTGCAGATTTGGTTCATGGGTGAACACTCCCATATATCGCAGGAATTTGACAATGTATGTTCTCACTTACAGTTTTAAGAATTTGATTTCCAGTTATCTATTTTACCTTATTTCTTGTAGATCTTCCAATAGTTGATATAACTTCTTCCAAAAAAATTCTTCTTATTAAAGATTTTTTTTATAATATCTCTGTGGGTCATGGAGGCTAGAAGGAAATTGGGCAAGAAAGGAGCTGAGAGGATGGGGCAGAGAGAGGAGGCCTTCAGTGGAGGAAGGTGTGTGTGTGGATCAAAGGAGGTGGAGGTGACAGGCGCAGGGGTAAAATGGGGAGGTTTGGGGTAGTGGAGTAGGGGCCATTATAAGGGTGATAAAAGGGTGAATGTGGAGAGATGGAAATGATGGTGGTGGAGGTTGACTAGAGATGTAGTTGTGCTTATAGAGGAGGAGTTGCAGCTGGTCATGGTTGTGGTTTAAAGGGGTGGAGAGAAATTTAGTGGAGGATATAAATGCCCAAAATCCTCTAACCCTGAGAAATTTATCTGAGAATACACTGAACCTTAAGATGTCCTTAAACCCAGGTTTTTAGATATATATGGGATATCAATCTGGAGATGAGATCTACCACCAGCACATGGTTAAATTCCTTTCTTCCCCTGCTCCCAACACCGATCATGTTTCCTAGAACAGTCACTCCATTTTTACTTCAGCTTTCTTTTCTGATCTTTTCATTCATCAATCTTATGGGAATTATCGTTGAAAGAAGACCACACTGCAGAAAAAACCTCGGATTACCAGATGGGACAGTGTATAAGAATGACCATGCATAGGGACTGTTTGATAGCCCACATATTATTGGATAGTTTGATATGTAAACGCTCACCAAGTTGATGATGCTTAGCTGGTCTTTTTAGATGAGCAGACACACTGGGTTGAGGCATGGCATGAACCTCTCGGGAACAATATTGGGGTGTCTTGGGCAATGGAAGCAAGCTCATCTAGCAATCATAGCTTCTTGTCAAGCTCTTCCTGGTGTAATAATGATGAAAGTTCCTAATGATAACCATACTATGTGTATGGGAGACTCCATATAAAGAGCGTCTCTTTAAGTGTTTGAAAATTTTGATTGAAGAGATGGTGAGCTCCCGAGGTGAGAGTCACCGCAGCAACAATTTCATTAAAAAAAGGTTAGAGTACATTATTGTGATGTCCAAAAATAAAAAGCGCATTACAATGAAACACGACATTCTCCGAGTAAAACCTCAGGTTGCTAAAAAATCAGATCATTTCGTCCGACTCAAATGGCTCAAAGAGCAGCAAACGGCTTGGAACAGTCGTCCGTAGAGTTGATGCCCACTGCCCTAACCGATCTCCAGAACTCCGCTGACCCGCTGGCCTCCACCCAATGGATCCCAACCTCTCTCCACACCTGCACCGATGCCGAGCACTCGAAGAATATGTGATCCGCATCCTCCACCAATCCCTCGCACATGTCGCACCTTGTGTCCGCCAAGCCAAATAACCTCCCCTTCCTTGCTTTATCGTGGTTTCTTCTCATACACCACAAGAAAATTTTTACTCTGCACGGGATCTTGGCTCCCCAAACCACCTTCATGTCCTGACAAAGCTCCACATCCCGTACCTCTGCCATTCTCCTCATCGCATCATACGCTTTCTTAACTGGGAATCTCACACCCTCCCATTCAAAGTGATCGGTGTCATGCGTGAAGTCCCTCGATGGTGGGATCTTCGCCTGCAACCTAACATACTCCTCCAGGCGCTGCTCCGAGAGATTCGACAAGAATAACGGTGACCACAAACCCGAATCCGCCACCTGACATAGAAGGACCTCCTTCGACACAGCCAATGCAAATAGTATTGAAAATCTAACATCAAGTGCTCCCTCCTCCGTCCAATCATCACGCCAGAATCTGAATAATTGACCGTTCCCCACCTTAGGCTGGAGTGTCGGCACTAACGAAGGTAATACTGCGCAGATTTCGGCCCAGAGCGGCGATTCAAACCTCATCCTCCCAGCCACCAACTCAACCTTGACACCGTAAATATTCCACACAAGCTGAACCGCCAGCAAAGTCGAAGAGTCCCAAATCGGAATCATCCACTTGGCGAACGACGCCTTGTTCATGCACTCAACTTCACGTGCCCCTAGACCACCATCATTACGCCCCTTCGTCACTTCATCTCAACTCACCAGATGCAACCCAGGCCTCTGTTGCTTACCGTCCGACCAAAAGAATCTCCTCACCAAAGAATCAATCTTCCTTTGAACCCCCACCGGCATCAGCCAAGTGGAGTAGAAGAAGATAGGGATGGCCGAGAGTACATTCTTCAGGAGAATTAGCTTCCCACCCCTAGATAAGGTGACTGCCTTCCATCCAACCAATCTCTGCACAACACTGTCCCAGTCCGACTTCTTTAATCTTCTAGCAACCAACGACATCCCTAGGTAGGAGATAGGAAGCTCCCCCAGGGGGCACTCTGCCTAGTCCGCAAATCTGGTGCGTTCTGCATCATCCATCCCAAACGTAATGACCATCGACTTGTGCCTGTTGACCTCAAGACCAGAAAGACTGCTGAAAATATCAACCATGTGGGCTGCGTTGCAACTCTGTTTCTCCGAGCGTCCAAGGAATAAGACCGTATCATCATCATATTAAAGCAAAGGGATAGAGATGTTCCCCAATCGAAAGCCCTCACACCACCCTGCTACACCGCACGCCTAAAAAGAACTGCCAGAGCATCTGCCACCAATATAAAGAGCATAGGAGCCAACGGGCACCCTTGATGAACACCTCGCTGCAGCTGAAAGAAACCCCCCTCCGGCTTGCCATTCACTAGAATTGAGTGGGATGAGCTGGTAACACATCTCTTCATCCAGTCAACCCAAACCTCTGGGAATCCTCTCCGTCGCAGAGACACACACAAGAATCTCCAATCAACGCAGTCATATGTTTTGGCGTAATCAATCTTCCGTAAAACCCCCTTCTTCTTCGACTGCTTCCACTCAAGGCAAATCTTCGATGCCATGACCAAACCAGTCGCCATTTGACATCTTGGGATGAACGCCGACTGCCCCTGCAGCACTACTGAGTCCAACACCACCTTGAGTTTGTTTATTAGTATCTTAGCCATAATAAGGCAGAGTGCATTGGAGAGCGCTATAGGCCTGAAGTCCTCAACCCTCACCGGCATCTCCTTCTTGGGAAGGAGGAACAACGACACCCGATTTACCTTCTTAAAGCCTCTGTTCCCTTCCCTGAATTCATCCAGCACCTCCAAAACGTTCTCCTTCACTAAATCCCTAATTCGGGGTAGAACAACATCGGAATCCATCAGGACCAGGAGCACCATCCGCATTCAGCCCCCAGAGCGCTCTCTTCACCTCCTCCTCAGAAAAAGGAACCACCAATCTCTCCGCCTGCTCTCCAGCCAAGGTCTCCACCCCTCTTCCTAGCCAACCCCAACCTTCCCCCCCTTCTCCTTCGCTATGCCTCAACAAAGTGGCCCTGCAACAGACCTGCCAGACCGCGGAACTGGGCGACGGACCCCCGAGCAGTCCAGCAAAGTCGAAAGAATCCTCCGGTCGGAAATCTGGACCGGTTGAGGATCATCCCGACAGAAATGCAGGGAGTTGGACCGTCACAGGTCTTGGAAACCACTCCACGGAGATCGTGCCGAAACGGATCCTTGGCGGAAGTCGAGGAGTCTTCTCCGGAAACCGCGCCGCCTCTCCAGCCGAACAATGCGCTGTCCCGCTTTGAAAATGAGTTGAAGGCAGGTGCCTTGGTAAAGTTCAGGCCTGAGCTTGTTTGTCTGGACCATGTTCACCCATTTAACCCAACTTTATCCTCTAAATCCCTGGATGTTTATGTGTTGCTTCATCATTTGTTTATTGAATTAGGCTATTCTATGAAGGTCTTAAGCACCTTTTGGTATCTTCTTTTTTGTGTAAGTTGTCTAGAGTTCTGGGTCATTTGTACTGTTTAATGATCCACTTGCTGGCGTTCTTAGTGGAGAGAGACAACTTTTTAGATTATTCTTTCGACATTAATCCATATACTGCAGTTACAGAAGCGCCAATGCAGTAGTATCACTTAAATACTGCATGCTATACTATCATTAGAGTGTTGAAATAAGTGCAGGTATGAGTCTTGTTTTTTATGTTCCTTGGTAACATGAATTCTGAGTGGTCCCCAGAAAAAGAAAAAATAGAATCCCACAGTTAGATGAACTGTTACATATAATTCTTTGTATAAAATAGAATATACAATGTATTTTTTACCAATGGATGGTTGTAGTACTTGATCATACATTTAGAAGATGTCTACAGTATATGAATCTATCTGTGTTTTCTGTTATATTATTGAAATTGTGTTTTTGTAGATTGTGACAGTAGTCTTGGAGAATTATCCGAGTCCCATAAAAATGGCAGAAAGACCGGATAATGTCACTGAAGGAATCCATAAAAGTGGCGATCAGGATGAACTTAAGAATGATGTTGAAGGTTCCAGTGCTCAACCTGTCATGACCAGAGTCCCGTCTTGGAAGAATATTGTGAATGAGAATAGGGATCAGTATTTCTCAAAGTATGTATAACTAATTAATCTTCCTATTGGGTCGTTCTATTTTTCCTTAGAACTGAGGCCTCTTTCATATGAATTGTTCATCTATTTTATATGAGCAGGGAAGATGCCAAGAGCCCCCATTTTTGGTCAAGAGTATGTGTGAATAACATGGCCAAGCTAGCTAAAGAGGCAACAACAGTTCGTCGTGTGCTGGAGTCGCTATTTCGCTATTTTGATAGTGGCGATCTTTGGCCACCTCAACAGGGTCTGGCTTTGCCTGTTCTGTCTGATACACAACTGGTAATGGAAAAATCAGGTAAGAAGATGATTTGTTTTGAAATTGCATTCAAACATCAAGCCTTGCAAGATAGATCAAATTTTATTGGGCATTGTTGGAGTATTTGGTTGTGCGCCCATGAGTTGTAGATGGGTAAATGGATACCTCCAGGATCCATTTACCCCATCCAGTGTTTAGTCCCACATTGTCCAATGGTGGGACTTGGAGGCTCTGGAGTGGCTATATAAGGAGCCCCAGACCTCCTGTATCCATTGAGAAAAGCAATAGAAAAACACGCCCCTTTGAGGGCTTCTCCCATGGTTTCATCCTGCTCCTCACGGAGTAGGGTTCCGCGTAAAATCCCGCTGTTCTTTTCGTTCTTTATCTTTTTCCTTGTTCCGCTTCCGCTTCCGATTTTCTAACATGGTATCAGAGCGGGTCGATTCTCGAGAATTTCAAGTTCATTGTTTTATTCTTTTCGAGATTTGATTATTTAGCAGAAGCAGGTTCTTGTTCTTGGTTAATTTGCGAAGATTTATGATCTTTTCCAAGATCTGGTCAATTGTTGTTTTTCCTAGGGTTTTTCTGAAACTCTAGTCTTGTTCGTTCTTGAAGATCTAGCAGTGCACCATCACGCGATTCCTCCAGGCTGCCTCCATCAACTAGCCGCTTCTGCCCCAGATAGAAGCCACCCCTCACGATTGGCAGGATCTATCCCTTGGCGGCGCATCCCCAGGCGTGATGCGGCAGAGTCTCGGTTTCTTCCGCCATTTCTTCCGCCAACAAACCCCCAGTTCGATAAAGCCCAAGTGCAGTCCCAGATTCAGTTAAAAAAAAAAAATTTCGCGCAAGAGGTGCGCTGGCGGTGCGCAAGACACGACACGAAAAAAAAGCCCTCCAGGCCCCAGGCGGCGGGCCCTTTGCCGCCAATCTCCTCTCTGCGCGAAACTCCTCAGGTGCCCTTTCAACATCTCCCTCGTACCATCGATGGCGGCGCAGGAAGTATACTCCAGTCAACTGCAGGCGTGATGATTTTCTCCAGTCGGCGTCGTCCAGTCCTGTTCCTCTCAAGCGTGCAAGATGCGCAAGATCTCTAGATGCCTACACGCATCCCCTCCAGGCGGCGGCAACAACTCGCGCCAACGCGGCGCAAAACCCCTCCGCGCGCAGGCGTCGTGTGCCTCCAGGCGAGAGGCGACGCCTCTCTTTTATCCTCGCAGCAGCACGACTACCTCCCGATCTCCGAAGACCTGTTGGCGGCGGGCGGCGTTCCCCCGCGCGCCCAGAAAGGAGCGGATGTGCTCCTCCATCGACCAGGTGGTGCTGCACAGCCGATGGCGAGATCCTCCCAGGCGCGGAACCAGGCCGTGCGACGCTCCATGCTCCCAGGCAGCCTTCCCCCTCCTCGAGGCGAGCTCTCCCGCCAGCACGCGATCCCCAGGTCCCCTCTCTCCTCTACGGTGATGCATGACGAAAACCCACAGCCGGGGCGACTGATCTGCAAAGAGTAGGGTTCTCACATTTGGGAACCCTTATTAGGCTTGCAGCTCTTTAAAAAAAATGCCGCAAATGGGCCGTGAGTTTCATTTTTTAAAATAAACAACAAAAAATGGGGGACAGTTCGAATATATTTGAGCCCAGCTTTGTGGGCCAAAAAAAATTGGGGGAGGTAGAAAAAGAGAGAGAGAAAGGTCATTTAATAAAAATGGAGGGGGAGCTGGATATTTCGAAAAAAAGAGAGGCATTATATCCAAGCCTAGTTTGGGCTGCAAGAAAAAAAGGGAGAGAGAGCAAAAGGAGGATTGAGCCCTTTTGGGCAAAGAATTTGTGTTTAAAAAAAATTCCAAAAAAGGCGCGTACAAGAAAAAGCCGTACGCAAGTAAAAAAAAGAAGAAGAGATTAAGAAAAGCCGAAAAAAATGGAATGCCTTACAAAAAATGTGACAGCTTTAAAAAAATGAATGAAAAGCCGGAAGAATTTTTTTTGAAGGTTCATGTTATTCTTCCCATGTCATTGGCTTCTCCCAACTTGATCGACGTCCATGTTTTCCGACAAGTACGGGAGAAAGAGGGAGTATATATGTGGAGTCAACATGTCTTCTTCCAGATCCAGATTCAGATGCCCGTCTCCAGACCAGCCATATTTTCTAGACTCTATTGATGATTAGTTGTTCAGACTCGACGGTTGATTCCGAGTCCAATTTCAGACACGCACGAGTATGCGGTTTTCAGTTTCGTGGTCCCCATCATTCTTCTTGTTGTCAAGGCAGAGTTTTCATGTGAGCCATAAGGACTCCAGAGCAGAGGACCATTCCCTATGCCATTGAGGGCAAGGGTTTTCATGTGGTATCATAGGTACTCCAGAGTAGAGCTCCATTCTTTGAACCATATGGGAGAGACCTAGTTCTCCGACGAGGAGACTTCAGGCGCAAGTTTCAGACTTGACGGTCAGATTCCGAGTCGTCAGTTGACTCACACTCCAGCCCGTTCGTCCTCCTCACCTGCACGACATGAGAAGCAACGTCCTCGACTGCAGCAATGTGCGCGTTGGGTTGATATTGTTCGTAGTGTCCTGTAGTGTTGAGTCTCTTTCTGTTTGTCCAAGCTGAGCATTGCATGCTCCAGCTTGAGGGGGAGTGTTGGAGTATTTGGTTGTGCGCCCATGAGTTGTAGATGGGTAAATGGATACCTCCAGGATTCATTTACCCCATCCAATGTTTAGTCCCACATTGTCCAACGGTGGGACTTGGAGGCTCTGGAGAGGCTATATAAGGAGCCCCAGACCTCCTGTATCCATTGAGAAAAGCAATAGAAAAACACGCCCCTTTGAGGGCTTCTCCTGTGGTTTCATCCCGCTCCTCACGGAGTAGGGTTCCACGTAAAATCCCACTGTTCTTTTCGTTCTTTATCTTTTTCCATGTTCCGCTTTCGCTTCCGATTTTCTAACAGGCTTGTTTTTCAAAATCTTGAATCTGTTGTTAGCAATCGTTTTCTAATTCCATTGGTTGAAGTTATCTTGAAAATTGATTTTGCATAATGTAATCCATATTATTTTTGATAGCTTTATTTTAGAATTTCTTTGTTTACTTAGAAACAACCTGTAAAGACTATAATCCAATTTCCTGCACGTCGTAAAATGTACCGCCTTCTATAGTCCTGAATCTGGCGATATGTTTCTTTTTATGAACTCAAATCACATTTAGTTTGTTTTTTCATTTTATCATCTAGTATATCCCCATCAACCTTTTCTCCTATACTCATCTAGTATCTCTTTGGCTACCCTTCGGATACAAGATGCTACTATCTCCCACATCTCATTTGCACTTCCATTACAATTCCGATATAAGTCTTCTAAAATCTTTTCCCTGAAGCTTGATTGCTTCAATTGAAGATTCCACCATCTAGCTGCAATGATCGTGGGAACTGCTCTTTTTTTACCAGCCCTTTTATTTGCATATCCGTAACTAACAAGTGATGCTGAGTTGTCACACTCTCTCCTGGGATTACTTTGCAGTCTTTGTCGTACCTTTTATTTGCAGTTACATGCCAACATTCAGATCCATAGAGCATAACAGATCTCACAACTGCTTTGTAAAATTTTTCTTTGATTTTCAAAGGAATTTTCTTATCACAGAGAACAATAGATGCTCTTCTCCACTTTAGCCAACATGCTTTTATTTTATTAGTAACATCTCCATCAATTTCCCCATCATGTTACAAAATAGATCCCAAGTATCTAAAATCATCTCTCTTCTGAATGTTATCGTCACCAACCTTTACCTCGATTCCTACACCATTGCTTCCATCAAAAGTGCACTCCAAATATTCAGTCTTAGCCCTACTTATACGAAATCCTTTAGTCTTTAGTGCATGTCTTAGACCTCAAGCTTCTCATTTACTCCATCTCTAGTCTCAACAATCAATACAATACCATTAGAGAATAACATATACTAATGTATCTTATCCTGAATGTGACTTGTCTACTCGTCCATAATCAAAGAAAAAGGAATGGACTCAATGGTGAACCTTGATGCAGAACAATGTTGATGCCAAAATAGTCAGTCTTCCCACATTGTATCCTTACACAAGATAAAGCCCTATCATACATCTCTTTAATGAGGTTAATGTATAGGACACGTAATTGTCTCTTATCCAAAACTCTCCACAATATCTCCGTGGGATAGAATCATAAGCCTTTCCAAATCAATAAAAATCATACGGAGGTTCTTCCTTTTAGCTCTATAATCTCCATTATTCTCCTCAGCAAGTGGATGACTTCAATAGTTGAGCGACCTGACATGAATCCAAATTTGTTTTCTTTTACTTTGGAAACTTACATCAACCTTCTTTCGATCTTACATCCCCAATTTTTATAGTGTGACTCATCAGCTTGATACCTCTATAATTTGAACCATTTTGAATGTCTTCTTTGTTCTTTTAAAGAGGTATCACTATGCTTCTCCTCCAATCTTCTGGTATTTTCTTGCTTCACCAAATAACATGAAACAAATTTGTAAGCCAAGTCAATCCATGTTTTTCTAAAACTCTCAAACTTCTATAGGAATGCCATCGGGTCCTACACATTTTTCAGGTCTAATAACCTTCAAAGCTTCCTCTACTTCCTTTCTTTGTATTCATCTATAACTTGCACGATTCAAGTAGCTTTCACTACTGGCTAGATCTCTAAAAGCGATTTCTCTATTTCCTTCCCCAAAGAAAAGCTTATGGAAGTAGTACTTTCATCTACTTTCTATATCCTTATGAGTAATAAGCATGTGACCTTCCTCGTCCTCAATATGCATCTTACTTGAGAAAGGTCTTTTGTCTTTCTTTCTCTTGCTTTAGTCAACTTGAATATATCCTCCTGATCCTCCTTAAAGTCGAGATTATGTACAAAACTTCATAAGCTTTTGACTTAGCTTCTCTTACAACCTTCTTTGCTTCCTTCTTTGCTATTTTGTAGTTTATGATAATTTCATCTTTTCTATCCTTAGACTTATCTTTAAAGCATGCTCTTTTAATTTTGCGCTTCTCTTGCATCCCTCCACTCCACCACCAAGCCTCTTTTTGGCTGGAGCTCCCCCCTTTGACTTTCCTAGCATCTCTTTGGCTGTCATTCAGAACAAAATGCTATCGCCTCCAGTATCTCGTTTTCACTTCCGTTACAATCCCAAGATATGCCATCCAAAACCTTCTCTCTGAACCTTGATTGTTTCAATTGAAGATTCCACCTTCTAGTTCTAGTGATCTTGGAAGCTTTCCTTTTCTATAACGACCCTTTTATTTGCACATCCATGACTAACAAGCGATGTTGGTTGGTCAAACTCTCCCATGGGATTACTTTGCAGTCTTTGCAATACAACTGATCTCTTCTTCTCAATGCAAAGTAATCTTTCTGTGTTCTAGTCGGGCCACTTATAAGTAATTAAATGCCCCTCCATCTTCTTGAAGAGAGTGTTTGCTATACAAAGATCATAAGCCGTTACGAAATCCAGAATGGATTTTCCCTCTTCATTTCTATCTCGAAGCCATGTCCTCCATAAACACTAGCATACTCTGAAGCATCCTTTCCCACATGTCCATTAAGATCTCCACCTAAGCAAATCATCTCTCTTTGTGGGATTCCTTGTATAATCTTATCCAAATCCCCACGAAAAGCTTATTTAATCCTTTAATCTAAACCAATTTACGGTGCATAGACTGAGATGATATTCAAAATTTCTTTTTCGAACACCACTTTTAACAAAATAATCCGATCCTTGAATCTTTGCACCTCAACCACATAATCCTTCAATTCCTTATGAACAACCACTCCTTTACCTGAATACCAAAGTTTAGAGTCTGTCTTCTCGATCTCTTTTGCTTTCTCTCCAACCCATTATGTCTCTCGGAGATATAGTATTTGAATCTTCATTCTTTCCATCATATCTACTATCTCCATCGATTTACCAGTCAAAGTGCTAATATTCCACTACCTATCAGTAACTTCCTTTGCAACCTCTGTTGGACTAACTTCTTTACTCGCATGCGTCCATCATGTGAGAACCCTCGTAAATTTTGGACTGCATCCGGGCGGCGATGAAAGGAAAGTAGCTTATTTACTTGCATACATTCCTTATGCGAGCATCCTTGGAAAATATAAAATAAATACATCCGGGCAGTGATGTAGTGGCCCTTGCCAACTCTTCATTGCATTCGGGCGATGCAACGCGTCGCTAGTAGGACTAGTAAATGCCCCAATGAAATCTAAATATTTGCTTAAATCCATATTGAAAAGATCCGAACTGTTTGAGACAAATTTCTAAATAGTGTTCTTTTTACACTGTTTAGGAATTTGTCTCTTGCGCTGGCTGTCGGCTATCTAACGCGCAACCCTCCTCAATTCATTTTCCTCAAGCATAGAAAAACTTCTACTGACTAAGATTCACTTGTATTTTCTGTAAGTGAGTTATAAAGCAACATTTGACTACGTACTTCATCTGCAAGCTCTTGAGGTTGCAATTATTGTCTTACGGGTGTGCTCCTTGCTTTGTAAGGTCATTTTGTTTATCTTGCATTACATTACATACATATTTATTATTGAGGTCCATAGTAGCATTGTACTTTTGTGAAGGTTATGGGAAAAAAACCTTAAGTGCATCACAGAAGCATTATGATCGCATCATATGTGATCATGAGAACTACCGATCATGTTTACAAAATCTTGGTAGCAAATATAAATCTCAATCACCTTTAAAAAAAATCAAAGAATGACTATTATGTAGTTTGCATAAATTTTGTTAAGGACCACCACAAAACAGAGCAGTTGATTGCATTCTCTGGATAAGATCTAATACTGAACACCTTACACATCATAATCCATGGCATACTTAATTATCTTAAAATCCTATTCCTTTCCATATACTGCAGCATCCAAGACGAGCATCTTTTCTTTAAAGCTCCTCTGTAAATAATCAAAATAGGTAGTCCATTCTTGGCAAAGCAGTAATAGCTAGACACTCTACGCAAAATTTCATCCAAAGAAAAATGATTCATATTCTCCAGTCCATAACTGAAAAAAATGTATGATGCCTCTGACACCAAAACCCACCAAATCTTGTATATCTTGATCAACAGCTACCTTTAGAGCTACTAAAAAAACCTTCATCAAACATTTTATTTCAATCAAATCTGCAGCATTTTATTTACAAATGTCCTATAGGAATTGTAAATATGACATCAAGACTAAGGAATTGAAAGGGGGAAAAATAAGGGAAATTCTCATGGATGGCAGCAAGAGAGGGTGTAGTTGTACCTCTTTTGGGTTTGATCTTGCATGCAAGAGCCTCAATACATGGATGAGCAAGGATGGACAACAACTAATGGTTGTTGCTTTAGCAGCAGTAGCATCTCAATTTGGGAGCATCAGATGGAGTGCAACAGTAGGACTTTGCTTTGGAAAAGCTCCAAGAGAAGCAACAGTTTTTTGAGCTGTCGTTCGTCTCAAGTCGCAGTTGCAAGGCTCCGGATCTCCAGCTGCTGAGAGCAGTATCTTGCTTCAATCATGGAGAGTAGCTCCATCCGAGATTTGGAGAAAAGGCTGGAGAGGGCTCTTACGGCTGGGGAGTTGAGAGGAAAAGAGAGAAAAGTGGGAAAAAGAGAGGAGTTTAGGAGATATAAATAAGAAAAAATGGGGCCTTAATTGCTTGCCAAGTGGATGGAATAAAAAACCCAAGTGGCTAATGTTCAGCAGATTCAGCAGTCTATTGTAAATTAAAATTTTATTATTATTTTTTATATCACTCTTATGTTTAGAATACCGAAATCATCCACATTCGCAACTTGAATGTCGGATTTTGGTGTATAATAGCTCATTTTGATCGTCTCTGAATGACGATCAAAGCGAGTATAATATTCATATACTTCGCATAAAAAATGAAATCCCGAAATTCTCGAGATACGGTCTCGATTTGTGACTAAATTTTGCGATTTTAAAATATCGAACGACCTCCGATCGACGAACGGTCGATTCCATTGGTCTTATTTCACTGAATCGGATTTTTGTGCGATCTCGGTTTGTTTTGCGGTTTTCAATTTGCGTCACAACTTTTCCGTGGCATGCATTACGATGCGGATCGACTTTTTGGTCGATTGCGACCGAACGAGTTTTGATCTACGGTCTATGGATCGATATGAGTTTATCCAATATTAATTGAATACTAATCAGTCATGTAGACCCTTAATCGGGTCGGGTGGATGTCACATAAATGTCCCTCAAAGAAAGAAATAGAAAAAAAACTAGAATACATGTATTCAATGCTCTACTAATAAGTGTTGGAAAAATGAGAAAACTTGTTTATTCCATCCGCCCTAGGCTCTCTTATATAGGAGAGTAGCCTATGGGTAAAATACATAAAGAGTCCAACCAAAAAGAAAAATACAAGAAAAGTACAGAAGTAAATAATATATCTTTACACTTCCCCTCAAGGTGGAGCAAAGATATCAATCATGCTCAGCTTGGACGAACACTTCTGGAACGGCCCTCGAAGTAATGCCTTGGTAAAAATGTCCGCAGTTTGATCCTCTGAGCTAACATGAGATGTAACAATAAACCCCTTCTGAATCATATAACGCATGAAGTGACAATCAAACTCTTGGTTCGTTCATGAAATGCTGGATTATTTGCAATGAATAAAGCCATCTGATTGTCACATTCCAGAGCCATAGGGAGCGGGACTTCTATATATAGGTATGTAAGCACAACTTTTACCCGCATCATTTCTGTACTGACCTGGGCCATAGACCTATATTCTGACCGAGCACTTGACCTTCCTACGACCGTTTGCTTCTTGCTTTTCCATGAGACTAGAGAATCTCCAACATACACAACAAACCCAGTGGTGGACTTCCTATCCTTGGGACACCGTGCGTAATCTGCATCTGCACATGCTGAGATAGTAACCTCCTTGCCTTTCTTAAACAGCAGACCCGCACCTGGAGATGACTTAAGGTACCTGAGTATCATATGTATAGCATCCATATGTACCTTACGTGGTTGCTCCATGAACTGGCTTATTCGACTCACAACAAAGGAGATATCGGGCCTGGTAATGGTAACATAGAGAAGTTTGCCCACTAGCTCTCTGTATCATCTCCTATCCACCTCATCAGTATCATCATCATATAATTTCATATTGGGGTCCATAGGTGTAGTGGCAGGTTGGCAACCAAGCATTCCTGTTTCACTCAACAGGTCAGTGACATATTTCCTCTGGGTCATTACCAACCCATGAGGATTTCTGGCAAACTCCAGTCCCAGAAAATATTTGAGAACTCCAAGGTCCTTGGTGACAAATTCACTACCCAACATTTCTTTTGCCCTATGGATTCCCTGTTCATCATTGCCTGTAATCAGAATATCGTCTACATACACCATAATTGCAATAATACCTCTGGGTGTCTTTTGTACGAACAAGGAATGATCAGCATTAGAACGTCTGTACCCCTGTTTCTCAAACAGGTCTGAGAGCTTCTGGAACCAAGCTCTGGGGCTCTGCTTAAGGACATAGATAGCCTTATGAAGTCTGCACACCTTAGGATACTCCCCCTCAACAGCAAAACCAGGTGGCTGTTGCATGTAGACTTCCTCCTGTAAGTCACCGTGTAAGAATGCATTCTTCACATCTAATTGGTATAGGGGACAATCACGAGTAACTGCAACTGAAAGAAGAATCCGTAGGGTGGAATGGCGAGCAACTGGCAAGAATGTATCAAGATAATCCACCCCATTTGTCTGTGTAAAACCACGAGCAACAAGGCGTGCCTTGTATCTGTCAATGCTGCCATCTGCATTCTGCTTAACTGTAAAGACCCACTTGCAGCTAACTGTAGACACATCAGCAGGTGCAGGAACAAGGCTCCAGGTGCCTTTGGACTGAAGAGCTGCCATTTCTTCCTCCATGGCTAGACGCCATCGACTATCCTTCAGCGCATCTTGGTAATTCCGTGGAATATCTACTGCTGACAATGCAATCACAAAGTTCCTGAATTCTCCAGTTAGGCGATCAAACGACACAGAAGATGCTATAGGATATGACGCACAACTCCGCTTCTGCTTTCGTAGAGCAATAGGTACATCTAAATCACCCGTCTCCTCATCTGGCCTCTGTAACACATCCTGCTCAGGAAAATCATCAGATCCATCAATAGTAATATTTTCAGAACATACCTCAGGCGAGCTAGATGACGAGCGGTGACCATGAGCAGAAGCAGGCCTACGGGTATAGTGGAATGGCAATGGTGAAACAAGCACAGTGACAGGAGGTGTAGGAGATGTTGGTGGTGGTGGCGATGGCATGTATATAGCATCAGGAGTGTCAGAGGATACCAACCGATCACCTGTAGATGAGAAGTACATAACAGATTCGAAAAAGGTAACATCAACACTAACTAGATACCTCCTGCGCAATGGATCATAGCACTTGTACCCCTTCTGCGTTCTTGAGTACCCGACGAAGACACACTTGACAGCCCTAGGAGAGAGCTTGTCAGTCCCGGGAGACAACTGGTGGACAAAGGCGACCAAGCCGAACACACGAGGAGTAAGAGAATAATTCCTTGTCAGGAAAAACAAGAGAGAAAGGAATCTTCTCACCTAAGACAGATGACGGCATACGGTTAATGAGATAACATGCCGTAAGAACAGCATCACCCCAGAAAGAATGAGGGGCATGACTCTGTATAAGAAGCGACCTGGTGACATCAAGTAAATGACAATGTTTCCTTTCAGCAACCCCATTCTGTTGGGAAGTATAGGCGCAGGATGTTTGGTTGATGATCCCTTGAGATGAAAAATAACTGGATAGTGTATGAGTATAAAATTCTAGGGCATTATCACTTCTCACAATTTTAACAGATGCAGAAAAAATATTACGAACTTCATTAATGAAATTGATGATAATATTCCCCGCTTCAGATTTATTCTTTAACAAAAAGACCCACGACACACGAGAGAAAGCATCCACAATAACTATATAAAACCTGTGTCCCTGATGATCAGGAACACGCATAGGACCCCAAATATCGACATGAAATAACTCAAACTTGGAGGTACTACTCCGACACTGACGACTGGGAAAGGTAGACCGATGATGCTTTCCCAACTGACAAGCCTCACATTGAATGGACGTGTGAGGTGAAACCTGGGGTAACACATGATGTAGTTTCTGAAGTGGTAGATGTCCAAAGCGCAGGTGCCACGGTAATGGGGAGATGGATCCAGCAGGTAGAGATGAGGTTCCAGCATAGGAAGTCGGACTAAGGCGATAGAGACCGCCTTGCTCATAGTCACGCCCAATCACGTTGCCCGTAAGGTTGTCCTGAAAAACAAGAGAAGATGGATCAAAAATTGCTCGACAATGTAAATCCTTTGTAAGTTGGCTAATGGACAACAAATTCATCGAAAAATCAGGTGCATGTAACACATTCTTGAGATGCATGGATGGTGTCAGTCTAATCTCCCCCTGACCAGTAATCGGGGAATGTGTTCCATTAGCAATAACTACAGTACGACCTGGAGAAATCTGTATGTATCCTGTAAGTAGACCTTGGTCACCACACAGATGATGTGGCACCAGAGTCCATAATCCACTTTAAAGTATCTGATCCACTACTGCTAGTGAATGCATAGGTGCTACCTGATGTACTGGTGGATGCAGATGCAGATGCGGCAACGTCGGAGTGACTCTCAGAAGTAGGTGCTGATGTAACGGGACTAGATGGAGGAATGATGCCCCTTAGACGGGCTACAAGATCATCAAAGCGTTGATCCATAGATGAAGCAGATGGGGGCTCGATCTGTTCAACGACTCGTACAGAAGCAAGAAACCCATGCTTAGAATAGCATGTGTCTTCAGTGTGTCCAGAACGATGGAAAAAAGTACATGATGGCCGAACCCGGCCTCCTCTGCATCGAGGTCCACGGCCACGGAACTGATGATGACCTCCTCGACCTCGATTGGCTGCCATGGCTGAGGCGGTCTGATTCGTAGCAGACGAAGGGACAGTGATACGACTCAGCCTATGAAAAGTTTCCTCCATAGGAGGAATAGTAGAATCTGCCAAGATCTGGGAACGTGCTGCCTCGTACTCTGGATCAAGGGCAGCAAGGAAAACACCCACCATAGTGGCATTCCGATAGGTCTTCTGTTGCTCTGGAGTGGCTGTAAGAGGCATAAAGCTATAAAGCTTCTCAAACATTCCACGTAAAGATGTGTACAATGAGTGGAGAGGCCGTCCATTCTGCTTGATTGTAAAAATATCATGCTGAAGTTGCATAATCTTCGTCTCATTCTTTGCTTGTGAGTAGGTAGCAGCCAGAATGTACCACATTGCTTTGGCAGTGGGCTGATGGAGAATATCGTTAGCAATCTCAATTGCTAATGTTCTGGAAAGCCAGACTTTGGCATATGCATCATCTGCCTCCCAAGAGGCATTAACACCGGTCTTCTCAGCTGGCTCTTTCTCAGTAAGAATGTGCTTTTTACTGGTTGACTTCATCATGCTCATGAACTGCATGGCCCACAGTTCATAGTTTGAACCATCCATCTTCACAATAGGCGCTGGACCTCTGAAGGTGCCTGTAGAAGTATGGGAGTAGGATGAATAGATGATTTTGTCTACACAGACATTAACAGGTTTAGTTGCATATGTAGACGCAAGCAACCAAACCCATCAATCTGGAAACGCGCGCGCGGAATGAGGCTGGAGTCGCACGCGCGCTGGTCTAGGGCTGCACGCGCACGGAGATCACGTGCGTAGATGTGCGCGCAGATGCGCGTGCAGAATCACGTCAAGGGCACGCACAGGCGCACTCGAGCAGATGTACACGCAGAGGATCACACAGATGCGCGTGCAGATGTGCGTGCACTGGCGCGCAGATGCGCGAGTGCGGTGCACGGAAGATGCGTGGGTGCTGCGATTTCTACGCGCACTGGAGTTGCAGCGCGCAGGAGACGGCGCACCGACGCATGGTTGTTCCTACGTGCAGGCACACAGGAGGCGGCGCACAGGAGATGCACGAATGCATGCGCAGGCGTGCGCAGGAGGCGACACACAACAGATCACCGATGCCGCGTGCGCAGGACCGAGGCGGCACGAGGCGGCGCGCGACGCTTGTGGAGGGCTTGAGGGTGGAGGCTAGGGTTAGGGTTTGGTTCGAGAACTCCGGTCTAGGACCATCGCTCTGATACCATGTTGGGAAAATGAGAAAACTTGTTTATTCCATCCGCCCTAGGCTCTCTTATATAGGAGAGTAGCCTATGGGTAAAATACATAAAGAGTCCACCCGGAAAGGAAAATACAAGAAAAGTACAGAAGTCAATAATATATCTCTACAATAAGCATTTCCTCTCATAATCTGTTCAATAAAAAATGACAATATACAACAACAATAAAACCTTTTCTCACATTAAGTAGGGTCGGAGACAATGGATTCATCGCCTCCATTCAGATCTATTTTGGGTCGTACTCGGTCTTAGATCCAAAAAACTAAGATCCCTTCAGTCAGTCTCATTCCAACACTTCCCGGGCCTTTCTCACCCTCTCTTCGCCGGGTCACCAATAGAAAAACAAAAAAAGTTATATCCATTAATTGTAATTATTAAACAATTGCATATTAATCCTATCTTTTAGCCACTTAATCGTTTTATTTAAAACATAACATTTATTTTTAGTGTTATATTCACTTGCAATGACTTTATTTTACTATTGGAACTCATCATTATTTTATTTTTCATGTTATTTAAAATAATATAGTAGAAATAAGTTATTTGTATTATTTTCCTCATATAACTTCCTTATAGATACTCTATTGATTTTAGTAGTTCTCACATAAAATGAGCTTACGCCTTAACTGCCTCAAGGTTCTCACTTCACCTTGATAAGGTTCTCACTTCACCTTGATAAAAGAAAATTGACTTGATGTACCTCACATATTTCAAAATTTGCTTGATATAGCTTAAGTGAATAATACAAGCATATTAGTTCCATTCTTAAACAATGGTAATATCTTATTGCAAGAAATATTATTTCATGGGGATTTGAGGAAAAAATTGCCTCCCCCCTTCCACCCATACCGCCAACCACACACATGACCGGAAAGTATATGAAATGACATCCAATTTTTTCTTATGAAATGACATCCGATTTTTTCTTACTCGGTCTAATGCTTTTCAGGGCAAAATGCACATCTGCTCTTTTCTATATTAATCAAACACCTTGAGCACAAGGCAGTACAAAAGAAGGCTGATATGCAACTTAATATTGTTGAGGTCACCACCCGCCTAGCTGAGCAGTCACAAGTGCATTCATCTGCTGCCACCATTGGGGCAATCAGTGATCTTGTGAAATATCTCAGAAAAAGCATGCTATGCTTGCATAGCGATACTAATATTGACAGTGAGACTGTTGAATGGAATAGAAAATTTCGAGAAGCTGTTGATCAGTGCCTTGTGCATCTATCCTGTAAGGTACAACTAATCTTTTCCTGTATATGTTGCAATTGCTTGTTACCAACCGGTTTATATTGCAGTAGTTAAAGGCAGTGCCCCCAATCTTGAACCTTTTAGGTGATTGTGAAATTGTTCATTATGTTTCAAAAATCGATGGAACATGATTTTTATTAACAGATTTTGGATCTTTACTGTGAATTTCCATATGATGGTCTTTGGTTTTTCAGTTCTGCTGGAATTCTGTTCTGTGTCGATTTAACTATCTCCTTGGGTATTTTGGATTCTTTTCTCTGATATTTCCTATAACAGTAATTTGTCTAAATTGCAACATCCAAAATATGAACTCTCCTTCCTGATCTGTCTTTCGATGTTTTTTAAGCTAACTTTTTATCTGTTGAGAGGAAGGCGTTAAAGCCACTATAAAGACTTTTGCATTTCTCCCTTGTCAAATATTGTTCATCTGTCAACACAAATTACTACTTCCATTAGGCCATTAGAAAAAAATGTGAAATGAATAAATGTTGTTTTCCAGCCTACTAGTAGACAAAGGTTCAAAATAAACGGCACTAGGGAGAAATCCTGAAATTGCCAGCATTTGAACAAGTTGAGAGAAACAAATCAAATAAGATTTAAATCTGAAGATTGTTTATGAATTTCACTATGGATGTTTTGGAGTGCTATGGATGTTTTTGATGGATGTGTGGAAATGTTTTTTTTTTCTGGATTTTGTCCTACAAGTTCATTATTGAGTTTATTTTGAAGGAAAATAGAATTATGGCTGTGCGTGCAGGTTGGAGATGCAGGTCCTGTCCTTGATGTAATGTCTATGGTGCTGGAGAATCTTTCAATGACTGTTTCTGTTGCGCGGACAACCATATCTGCTGTTTATCGTACTGCTCAGATTATTGCTTCTGTGCCAAATTTGACATATCAGAATAAGGCAAGTTTTTCGTGCTTTTGGCCATGATAACGTGATGACTTTAATATTATGGTCAGTTTAGTGCATATCGATGAACCTGCTAAAAAGCATGTTGGAAAATGAAGATTTCTAAGGTTTTTGATGTGATTCATGTCTATAGAAAACCGTCCTACACTTGCTCAGCATTGCCTCTTTCAAGAAACCGTTCCATTTGTTTCCCTTTAAAATGTTTTCTGTAATTAAACACATTGTCATCCTTCTGTATTTATTTATGATTTTTATATCTTCTTTTTTGTCTTGCATTTTTTGTTACGGGGTTGTGTTCTTTTCATTTGGTATTTAGTGTCTGATTTTGGACATACATTTAGATGTACTAACTTGATTGCCATTTAGTTACCTCAAAGCATAGCAATAAGGTCCAAAGAAACACATGTGCTATCTTCCTAGCAATAATTCCTTTTCATTTTTTTAATTGCATTTTATCATGATTAACCTGGATGGAATATTTATTTACGAAATACAAATAGGTTACATATGTCAAAATAAGAACTTAGTACAAGGAAGTTGAATAAGTCTTATGTGTATCATGTGCTTCCCTTTCAGAATTATTTTCATGTAATGCATTAATGGTTATTATGTTGCAGGCATTCCCTGAGGGGTTATTATACAAACTGCTCTTTGCAATGGTCTACGCAGATAGTGAAGTTCGGATTGGGGCTCATCAGATCTTTTCTGTTGTTCTTGTTCCTTCTTCTGTTTGTCCTCATGCTTGGTCGGCATGTGCAGAACCACCTAAGGATTATGATCTTAAAAGAACACTGTCAAGAACTGTTTCAGTTTTTTCATCTTCTGCTGCTCTTTTTGATAAGATGAAGAGAGACAAAAGTAACTCAAAAGACACATTTCTTCCAAAAAATGGCACTATTTCTTCTGGGAATGATAATAGGGAACAGAGCAAAGTGCAGAGATTGCAGTCTTCTCGAAGTCGTGTCTTTAGTATTAGACGTCCACCTGTAGACCCAAATAATGTCCCCGGGAATGATATCAAAGGACAAAACAAAGTAGGTAGGTTGACTTCTGTACGAAGTCGTGTTTTCAGTATTCGGCGTTCATCAGTGATGACTACAGAAGAAAACCATACAAACAACTCCCACCAAGATCCGGTAAGATTTTATAAGTGATGTTCAATAAGACATCAATCATATGTAATTTTTTTTATCACCTTCTTGTATGGTTATTATCTGAATCTTATCTCTGGGCAATTTCAGGATCCCATTTCCCTTAGATTAAGCAGTCGTCAGTTGACTCTTCTGTTGTCTTCACTTTGGGCTCAAGCTATTTGCCCAAAAAATGTACCAGAAAACTACGAGGCAATTGCCCATACATACAGCTTGGCAATGCTATTTTCTCGTGCTAAGGTATGCATCCATTTTAATCACGAGAATCCCAACTTGAGGTTGTCTACTCTACTGGTAAAATACATTTCCATTATGTAAACGAAACTTCGTGATAATCTAATTTATATATTTACATTTTTAATGGAAAAAGAAGGTTTCAGAGAAAAGATGCTAAAAGAAGCCGAGGGGAATTATCTTATCAATATTAACATGATGTGACAAGTATTGAACAGCATGTCGTGTTACTAAATTTGCTAAAGAGATTTTAGGTGTGTGTAGGAGAGAGCTCCAACACAGGGAAGCTTGATGGAGTGAAGAACGAAATACTTGAAATATAAGGAGGATTGTGAAATACTTGAAGATGGCAACTTACTTGGATACAAGAAGGCAATAAAAAAAGTGAAGGAAATTAGTGAAGCTAAATCTGGAAGCATCTGTATGCTATACTGGATTCTAAGGATGATACAAGAGAGGGTCATATAGCCATGTTGGCCATTACACTTAGCTATAGTTGTCTTTTTTCAAGGTATTTTTGGCCATAGACCTATAGTTATAGTTTTCTTTCTCAAAGCCATGTGGGCCAAATCATACTTGTAAGGCTATATGCACCTCTCCTTGCACTCCTATGCAATCGCGAAAATTCCAATGGTGAAAAGTATTTTTTTTTGGGATTTTTACCCGGCAGACCCTATAATATTTTTCAATTACCTCTACGACCTTTGAAACATCATAATTCCTCCTCCGACCCTGTAAACTTGCTAACCCTTACTCTACAGACCTTGTGGTTAACCTCCGTTCATTTACTGGTTAAAATTAACCTGATTCCGTTATGTTATTTTATATTATACCCATTTTGTTAATTCTATTTACATTTGAGTGCCACTCCATCATCCCCCCGCTCCCTGCTGCCCCCTTCCCCCGCCCCCATCGATGCTGCTCTCCCACCGCCGCCCAAGCTCCCTACGCCCCCCACGACCCAGGCTCCCTGCTCCTTGCTCCACCCACCCTTCGACCCCAGCGCCGCTGCTCCCACCCCGCCGCTCAAGCTCCCTGCCTCGCACACCCCCCCCCCCCCCCCAGCCGTCGCCCAAACTCAGCGCCGCCCACCGCCCAAGCTCCCAGCGCCCCCCCTCGGGCCGCCCAAGCTCCCACAAGCTCTTAACGCCCCCCCTCGAGCCGCCCAAGCTCCCCCCTCCCGGCGCCGCCCAAGCTCCCCCCCGGCGCCGCCCAAGCTCCCAGCGCCCCCCCCCCCACATCCCCGCCGCCCAAGGCCCCCCCTCCCCCTCAGGGCGCCCAAGCTCCCAGCCCCCCCCCTCCCCCGACCCTGACCCCGACCCCGATGGAGGCCCTTGCCCGCTGCTCCCCCTTCCACCGGCGATGCTGCTCCCCCCAGCCGCCCAAGCTCCCTGCTATCCCAGCTGCCCAAGCTCCCTGCTCCCCCGCCGCCGCCGCTGCTCCCGGCTGAACGTATGCATCCAAATCGGGGAGAATCCTCACGTCTAATTTGCACGATTTTTTTCTCTTTTTTTATTTTTTTTGGCTAATCCTAACCGTTCGATGGTAAATTGGTTAGGTTAACTCAAGACTAACCCAAGTAGTTAACTCAAATATAGTTAAAATTGACGGCAGGGTTTGTTGGGTAAGACGAAGCAACTTTACGAGGTCGGGGGAGAATTAGGATGTTTCAAAGGTAGTAGAGGTAATTGAAAAAGATTATAGGGTCTGCCGGGTAAAAATCCCTTTTTTTCATGGCGGAAATTTTTAATGGAAGAATTTTGGAGGGAGGAGAACTCGCCGGTTGTGAGGGATTTGGGAATAGAAGTGCGTAGATCGTGTGGAGGGAGAAGAGAGAAGGGGAGGAAAGAGTTCCCTATTTGATTCCACTTCAACTGATTCAAACATTAGACTACCATCCCCTTTATATAAGAGGGGTGAGATTACATGTTAGAAAATAGAAATGCGGAACCGTAAAAGAGAAAAACAATAAGAACAATAAGAATGTGGGATTTAACGTGGAACCCTACTCTCTAAGGAGCGGGATGAAACCACGGGAGATGCCTCAAAGGGCTGATTTATGCATTGCACTTTATCATATGATACAAGAGGTCTAGGGCTTCTTATATAACCTCCACAAAGCCTCCAAGTTCCACCATCTACCAAATGTGGGACTAAACTCCTCATTGTGGTAAATGGATTCTGGAGTGATCCATTTACCCATCTTAACCATGAACGAACATAACACAATATACTCCAACACTCCCCCTCAAGCTAGAGCATGTAATGCTCAAGTTGGACAAACAGAAAGAAATCCCAACTCACAATACAAGACACTACAAACAATATCAACTCAATGCGCACAACTGTCGGCTATTGTCGAGGACGTTGCTTCTCATGCCGTACAGGTGAGGAGGAACAAACGGGCATGAGTGTGAGTCAAACTGAATCTCCTCGTCAGAGAGCATGTGCTCTGTATTGCGCCTGTCAGAGTCACTGCAACTGAAATGAGTCTCCTCGTCGGAGAACTGGTTCTCTCCCATACTGGCTTAGAGAATGGGATCTCTACTCTGGAGTACCTATGAAACCACGTGAAAACCATAGTCCACATGGCATAGGGATGGGATATCTACTCTGGAGTCCTCATGGAACACATGAAAACTCTGAGCCAACTAGAAAAGATGGGGACCTTACAACTGATCACAGACATGTGCGAATTATCTTGAAGACTCGGAACCTGGTCGTTGAGTCTGAAATCTGAACATTTCTGTAGAGTCTGAAAGTCTGAACGGGCATCTGGACTTGAATTTGAACGAGCATCTAGACTGGAGAATCTATCACTGTGGAGTCTGAACTGGAATCTGAAACATCATATGATAATGTTGTATGATGTCGTAGAACTCTACACTATACTCCCCCTTTCACCTATACTTGACGGAAAACAATGACATCGACAAAGTTGGGAGAAGACATGAAAATGGGGGAAAGCAAAACACAATAAGCCAATCTCAATTTTTCTGGGCTTTCTTCTTAAACATTTTTTTAAATCATTTTTTCGTACGAATTCTTTCTCTACAATCCCCCTTTTTTTAAAGCCGTCAACATTTTTTTACGGCTTTTCACTTCTATTTTTTTGAATTATTTTTTTCATACATTTTTTTGTATGCACCTCTTTCCGGCTATTTCCTTTCTTTTTTTAGTCGTTTCATTAATCTTCATTTCATTTTTTTGAAACAAATATACGACCCAATGGGCCCAAAACATCAACCTGCCCCTCCTATTTTTATAACGACATCCCACTTCTCTTTTTTTAATACTCGGCTGGGCTCATTTGGCCCAAACATAAAAATTGGAAAACATTTTAAATAAAAAACTGAGCGGCCCACTTGGGCTTTATTTGGGTTCCGAAGTGAACCCTTGGAAGATTCACAACCCCCTCGATGGCTTCCTTGCTCTTGCGCACCGCCCTCGATGGGGGGGGGGTCTTGCTCGATTTCGATCTCCTGGAGCAGAGGAGTAGCACGATGAGGCTTCGCTCCTGGAGTGGCAATGGGAGTCATGCGCACCGCCTGGAGAGCTGGAGGGCAAGGTGCGGCTATCAGAGGGGCTTGGTGAGGATGGGACTTGCACTGCTTGGAGGACACTTATCAGGATTTGCCACCACCGCCACCCCGATATGCAATAGAGATAGGTTCCACCTGGAGCGGAGGAGGAGGGGTAGGAGGCACGCGTGTAGGATGACGGTCATCTAGAGCTTGGAGATGGGATCGAGCTCCGCCTGGAGGCGGCGAAGCTCGTGAAGTGGTGAAGAGCAACTGCCTGGAGGGCTGCTGGGCTGCCTAGGGGCGTCTCCTGAAGACTTACGAGGAGTTCGGATGGGAGGAGCAGGCACTGACAATGCTTCTTGGGTGGCGCCACCACGAGGGGGGCTCTGCTATCTCCACCATGAGGGGGCTCTGTTGGAACTGAAGGGTGAGAACAGGCGGAACCCTAAGAGGCAAGGCATTACCCATGTGGGCTAGGCTAGGTGGCTCCATCGCGTCCGCATGATGATGGCCTGCAGCAGCCGCTGTGCCGCGTGAAGATGGTTTGTGAGTAGATTTGAACAAGAAAGTTGCCTGCGTGCTGCTGGATCTGGGGTCCAGAGATGGAACCATACTTTTTCTTCAAACATGACCAGGATTGCTGATCTAGGTTTCGAAGAACCGTAGAACTGAATCTCAAAACCACATATGAACATGAATGATATTCAAGAATAACAACATCAAAATCGAATTTCAAACAAAAAATATAAAATACATTCTCGAGAATCAAACCCGCTCTGATACCATGTTAGAAAATAAGAATGCGAAAGCAAATTGATAAACAGAGCATAACTACAGAAAGATAAACTTAGAAGACAGAGATTTTAACGTAGAATCCTACTCCCTAAGGAGCGGGATGAATCCCCAGGAGAACGCATCAAAGGACCGATATATGTATCGCACTTTCTCTTTTTTTGACGCTAAAAAAAAGGGGGAGGTACTCAACGGTGCTCGCCCCAATGCATTAATAAAGGAGTTAAAGACCCAATGTATTGCACTTTCTCATATGATATAGGGGGTCTAGGGCTTCTTATATAACCTCCACTGAGCCTTCAAGTCCCACCATCTACCAGATGTAGGACTAAACTCTTGGATATGCTAAATAGATCCTGGAGTCAAGGTTGTAGAAAGCGGTAGTCGGTACTCGGTCGGCAAGGTCACTGACTAAGGATTAATTGGCAGTCAGGCGACTAATCGGATTTAGTCGGCCATTACTCGGTTTTGATTTTTTAATTATTTTAAATATATAAATAATTTTTTATACATATATTATTATATATTATCATAGATTTGTACATTTTCTATACTATTATAATGAAATAAAAGAAGTTATTGACTTTAGATATAACATTAAGCATAATAGTATAAGTTTGTTTTAAAAAAAAAGCAAAAAAATAAAAAAATTAAATAGCCTGATGTAAAAGTCGGCCGAGTATTCGGCCTCCTAGTCGGCCGAGTAGTCGGCTGCCTAGTTGGCCCTATGAGTCGGGTTGACCAGCTAGTGGCCGACTAAGTCTAGTCGGGTCGGCTCCCCCCCCCCCCCCCCCCCCCCCCCCCCCGACTCGACTAGTCAGCCGACTTTTTCAAGCTTGCCTGGAGTGATCCATTTACCCATCTTAACCATGAGTGACGCATAACACAATCTACTCCAAACATTATAAAATTCAAATCCTAATTACAAAAATAGAAGCATAGTAAAATTAATCTTAATTGACTCTAAATAGACTCCAACTGACTAATTACTTGATTCGAGATCACATGCGATCTCATTATTTAAAAAATTACAACGGTCTCGATTGGACGGAAATAAATCTAACCCTAATTAATTTAGATTCTAATTAATGGATGGAAAATTGAGCCATAATTATTCATTTCACACTTCATCAACTCTCTACTCTACCACTTCAAAAAATTTCGTCTCCTGACGAATGGTTGATTTTCTGATGCATCGAGTGTCGGATTTAATCCAATAAATCGTTAACATTTTGTTCACTCCCATTGTTTCTTCTGTGCTTGTGGAGAGAGGGGCCTTCATGTAAATCTTCTACCTCTTTAATAGAATAATGCCTCCCTCCTACTTTCCAACCAAGTTTGTCCTTTTGGTAAAAACGTTTTGGGTCAAGAACTTCCCTTGGAATTATTCAAGAAGATATTTCCATTCCATTTCAATTGTGTTTGGTCCTTTCATGGAATGCTGGATTGTTGGCAATGAATATTGCAACCTATAGGTTGTCAGATAATAGTTGCATGGAAAGAGGAGCGTCATTAGCTTGGTCAGTCCGAAAAGACCTAGCCCACATCATCTTAATGCTTCCTTGAACCATGTCTCTATATTCGGGTTTAGCACTAGACCTAGCAACAACAATTTGCTTCTTGCTTTTCAATGAGACCAATAAGCACTGCAAATCCAAAGTCGAAAAGCCCGTACCTCACCAGGGAAAGCAACTCAACCCGCATGTGCTGTGAATCATATTTCGGATGAATCCATTTTGATTGACTGCCTCCATCGTGTTGTTTTTACCAAATCACAATATTTTCGTTGAAGACTAGAAACGACGATGTATCTTCTTCTTATTGATTGATAGTAGGACCCACCGACGCACTTCCCTCACGGGCCCCGATGTCCAAGGACCCATGTAAGCTCCCCTTATGTAATACTTTCTAATTGACATCATACGAATCGCTAACCCTACCGGAACACAGATAAAAATAGCAAGCTATTAAATACCAATCTCAGATTAAGTAGTAAAGCTGAGGGACAGTGTGTGATAAGATGGCAGAGTGATTAATTTGACTATATTAGTGGGACTAGTGGTATTTCTGAGAAGCTAGTTATCCCGTATGTGGCAGGGATAAGGGAAACACACTCTCATATTCCATGTATCTCCTCTTATCTACCTCTTTTATATCATCATCGTAGAGCTTCATGTTGGTATCCATATGAGTAGTGTCATGTTTGTAGTCTACCATCTCAGTCTCTAGAAGGAGATCAATAGCGTACTTCCTCCGGGTCGTCACTATTCCTCTCTGATCCCTGACAAATTCAAGGCCAACAAAGTATAATAGTTCTCCAAGATCTTTGGTGACAAGATACTGTCCAAGGAACACTTTATCCTTGTTGATTCCCTGTAAATCATCTCCTCTAATAATTTATCAACATAGACCAAAATAACGATTAATGTATGTCTTATGTATATGCCTCATTATGTCTTATGTATAAAGAGCGCCTGATCTGCATTTGATCTCTTGAAGCCCTATTGCTTTATCAACTCTAAGAGCTTTTCGCCATGCTCTAAGGCTCTGCTTAAGGCCACAAATAGCCTTATGTAGTATAAATATCTTCTGACGGTAAACTTCCTCCTGCACGTTTCCATACAGAAAGGCATTCTTGACATCAAGTTGGGTGAGCATCCATTCTCTTACCACATCAACAGAATGGATGATCCATAGGGTGGAGTGATGTCCTACATGAGAGAGTGTCGTGATAATCCACCCCATATGTTTGAGTGAATTCATGTGCCACAAATTTGGCCTTGTACACTGCCATTGGCTCTATGCTTCACTGTATAGACTAGCTTTCAATCAACAATAAAATCATTTGCTGGGGCAATAAACAAGCTCCATGTGCTTTGTGACAGGAGTGCAACCATTTCTCCTGTTATAATAAGATGCCACTTAATGTCCTATATTTCCTCTTGATATGTACATAGGATTATAACAACTGACAATCCTACCACAAACTTTCTGAAGCCTACTAATAGATGCCCTGTGAAATATGTCCTTAGAGAGGGCATGTTGCTCATGTATGGCTCTTTTGAAGTGCAATGGGTTGGTCTAGATAATCTAATGACTCACCTCTTGTATGCTAATCTCTTGAGCAGTTGCACTCTCATCTTGCATAGTCTCTTGTTGTATAGAAACATCAATAGTGCCATCCGTGGAAATCAAGTGTTCAGAATTTACCAGAGATATGCTGGATGATGGAAGGAAAAAGGGCATTGGTTCTAGTAAGAGGTCTATGAATATACACATAATGCAAACCCTGAACCATAGGAGGCATAATAGGAGCAAAAGGCGTAGGCGGAGGTAGAATGTAAACCTCCTTTTCAGAATTAGAAAGTGTCATCTTGTCACTTGTGGGAAGAAAAAACCAAGATAGGCTCAAAGAATGTGACGTTAATACTGACATAGTACTTCCGCCTTATAAGATCAAGGCACCAGTATACCTTTTAGGTTCGGGAATAACCTACAAATTATCATTTGATAGATATGGGAGATAGCTTGTCACAACCAGGAGTCTGGTGTTGGACAAAGGCCACATAACCAAAGATGCTAGATGTTAGAGAGAAGAGGTCCTTCTCGGGAAACACAATCAAATAAGGAATATTTTCTTCTAATACAGAAGATGGCATACAATTTTGAGATAGCTTACAACGATGACATCTCCCAAGTAAGAGTAAGAGCATGGTTCTTTATTCGGAGAGTCCCGATAACATCTTAGAGATGATGACGTTTGCGAATCTTAATAATATCATTCTGCTTTGAAGTGTAGGCACACAAAGTCTAATGGAGAATCCTACGAGACTTGAAAAACTGAGGTAAGTGACCCATAAAAAATTCCAAAGCATTGTCAGAGCCAACATACTTAACAATATCGGAATAAGATTTTGTTTCAATGATAAAAGTTTGCATAATTGAACTAACCTCAAACATGCCTCGCAGCCAAGAGTAGAAGGCATGGAGAGGGCAATCATCTTGCTTCGTCATGAAGATGTCATATTAGAGACGGAGGATCATCGTCTCATTCTTCGCTTGGGAGTACACGGCGATGAGAATGTGCACATCGCTTTTGCAGTAGGCTGATGTAGAATATCACTGACTATCTCTGTTGTAAGGGTGTCGGAGAGTCAAACACGTACCCATGCCTTATCCTTCTTCCATGAAGCATTTGCTCCAATCTTGTCAACTAGCTCGAGTTGCATCATGATGTATTCTTTGTTGTCGCTCTCCATAGTGCTCATTATCTGCGTAGCCCATAGTTCGTAGTTAATCCAATCCATCTTGATGATGGGTACGAGGCTTTTGAATGCCTCAGAAGCTAGAGATGAATGCATATCAACCTTGTTTTCTACCATGACGAACAAATGAGATCAAAACAGATGCAACTTGGTGATAGAACGATTTGATTTTTGTCTATATATTCATGTAAGGAACAATTTATGTATTCAAACTTAGTACACAACCTTTCCCATTAACTTTGGAGGCACTCTAGGGCATACATAGTGGATTTATATGCTCGAAGTTGTCTTGGACTGCACCAAAATCAATGCGCGAGATGAGTCGTATGGGACTCGAGGAGCCGTGCAAAATGCCAGTAGTGACCTACATGTAATAGTCATGCTTCACGAGGTAATCATAGGGATTACTGGGACCACCTTCGAGGTTATAGGCCATGCTGCAGGATGCTGGCACTATTGAAGAGTCGTAGGGGCCGCTGGGCTCACAGAGGCCTAACTAGGCAGTGGCACACACTTTGGAGGCACGAGCTCACAAGAGATGCTTGGCTAGTCATTTGCATGTGACTTTTGAGGCGATGTGGGGGAGGCACTGGATCCGAGGAAGGGAAGGAGGACTGCGGCTTGGGTTCTCGGTATCAACGACATACCAGAGTCTTGGTCCTTGACGATCGATCTGATGCCATGCGGAAGAAATCCGTGACTTGTTTATTTTGAAGACAAAGAGCTCTTTGTATAGAGGAGATGCTCTATAGGCAAAATAACCAATGAGAAAATTACACAAAAAGGAAATAACAAATGCGTAAATATCGTTTCCTATAATAAAGGATAAACAAGTGATATGCATCCTCACATTCCGCCGAACACCACTGACATGCTATGTCTGCTCCATGGAAGAATATGCTTTCCTAGTGTTATAAAAGTCAGTATTCTGTATATAATCAAAAGGGACCTGAATAAAGATTAAATGGTGTTTGGGTGACTAATCTGAAATGTTAGTCACGTACTTTTAATTATTTTAAATATAAAAAGTACATTCTTAATACATAAAATTCTATATATTTATACATATATGGTAATTATTTAAAAGATAAAAATACCATTTGAATTATAATGAAATTTTATATATCTAACTTTTACTTTACATTAAAGTATGTAAAGCTTAAATATCATAATTTTTGAGATATTAGTTATCTTTTATTTCTTTTATGTATTCTCTTTTCTTTTCATCTTATTTATGTGATTTGTCTAACTGGTTTCTCCTCTATATAAGAGAATCCTATGATTTCATGAATAAGCAACATGATATTAGAGCGAAAGTCCTACACTGGAGTTCTCGTACCCCACCTAAGCCCTAGCCCCCACCGGCCAACCCTTCGATGCTTCCCCATGCCTACTCACGCATCCACGCACCACCACACGTCACAATCGCCGCCACGCACCTCCCGACGCCACCACACATCATCACGTGCCGCTCAGAGCTCCGCCCAACGCTGCTTCTGCGGCTGGGCTGCTGCTTTTGTGTCGGCCCTCCAACACCACCGTTAGAGCACCCACCAGCCCCAAAGTAGCCCCCACAGACGCCGCCCTAGCCCCTATGGGTGATTTTTCTCCTCTCCATCAACGAACTGAAGTATGAAACGGTGTGATTTTAATCGAAAAGGTGATTTCAGACCTATAAATCACTTTTTCCGGTCCTAACGCGAACCAATGATTTACGGGGATGGTTGTATTAGTCTCAGCATACAATGAATCCTCTATATGATCGTGTAGACTCTCTCGGATCGGTCTACTTCCCCAATCGAGTTTTGTTTTGGTCTTCTTCATCATGTCAGAGAAATGGGTGATATCTTCTCTTCCTCCGGTGCCTTCATGGGCCCGGCTCATTTCATGAAGATGGATGGACCGACTATGAGTTGTGGTCCATGCAGTTTTTGACCCTTAAGTCGAATAACAAGGAACATATTCTGACAAAGTCCGAGCCCATGGAGAAGATTGAGGATAATGCTTCATGGAAGCATGATGACACACGTGTATTTGGCTCTCTAGGACTCTCACCACAGAGTACGATGTAGCACACACAATTTCGTAGAAGCGCGATCATACCTCCTATGGGGGAGGCCTACAGTCGCCTCAACATGCTTCTTATCCCACCAGCTGCCACTGTACATACCTTCTAAGCGATGACTGTATCTCGCAACAGGAGAGGTTCTACACCATTCAGGGGGTGTCATCCTCGTGGCAGAGGAGGTGGACGTCAGCGTGGCCCCAACACCTACTGTCATCGTCCAGGTCACTCCGTGGACACATGCTATCAGAAGCATGGATACCTTGCATCTGCTTGTGCGACCGAGCAGATTGAGCCTCGAGATGGTTCGACTCAGATAGATTCACGCCTTGATGATATTGTCTCCCGTCTGAGGGAGATAATGACTCATGCTGCTGGCACCGCTACATGTTCGCCAAATATTGCAACCGTTGCTAGAGCCTCTTCGAGCTCTTCAGGTATAGCCTATGCTTCTACCAGTTGTAGCAGGGCAAATATGAAAAAGTGGATTATGGACTCTGGTGCTTCTCACCATCTGTGTAGAGACAGCTCAATTCTTACAGATCTATACCCTATGGTAGATGGGTCATCATTGTGAACGGGGTTTACTTAACCATCACAGGACATGGAGAGGTGCATTTGATGCCATCAATGCACCTGCAGAAGGTTTATGTGCTCTTGATGGTTAAGTAAACAAATGTGTAATTTTTCAAAACTTGTTCACAAAAACTTTCATTCCTTCTCATTAGTTTAAGACCTATTCCTTCTATTCCACATCAGGGATTAGTCCCGGGGAACCTAACCATTAATGGACTCCGAAGCTGTTGACACTTCGGGATTGGGGATTACGTTAATCTGGTGAGTTTATACCGCCGCATGTCGCCTCAACCAATCCTCTAATATTGTCCATACAATTTTCTTTTCTTTATTATTCAGGGTTTCAAACCCTCAACCTGACAAGCAAAGGAGCACACCGTCCTCGAGGATCCGATTGCTTTAAACCTCAGGCTACCCTTTAATCACATAACCTAGTGGCTTTAAAAACATGTTATCGTGACCCGACCGCTATCCAACCACCCGTGACTCCACATGGTACGACCCCATCTTCTGTCATTCAACCTGAATATATCGGTACCCGGTACCACGCATTGCAAATCATTCATTTCGTGCGCACTTATCATAACAGGGAAATCGTGTACCACCTAGGCAGGGCAATGCCGATAAAGGTTCCTTCTGACAAACCTACAGGTTGCATGCGCAACTTGTAGTTTTACTCCCAATCATTCTTAATGTAAGACACGATCCTTTTCAGGATCCAATTCAATAAACATCAATTCCATGATGTAATTCATTTGTTAAGCCTTCAGTTTGCATATTCAACAATATTGAAATCAGACTTATACAAATAGTAATTCATGTGTATATATACTCATATTTATGTATATTTTATCTCCCAAAACCTAACTTTCTAAGCCACTGCATCTATTCAATGCTTAGACATTATTTTAGTAGAAATTACGTAACAACTTTCTATATTTTCTCAAAAGTAGCCAAATTAAGGTTATTCATAGCGAACAATATAAAATCAGGAATTTCAGTTTTATCGTTTGAAAATCCAACAACAAAAGGAAGGATTTTGTTACCTAATCGAGCTCTCTTGCGTGTATGCAGTGCTTTATCATGATTCTATTTGTTAGAAAGGATAATTTATGGCTCCAGAAACGGTCGAATTTCATTTCCATATATGAAACGCTAAGAACGTAAAGAATGAACGAAGAACACGAATAACACATGAAGAACACGAAGAACATATTTTCTCTTGAAATTTTAGCAGAACTTCCCCTTATACGGGATGATATTTCTAGGAAAATTTCGACAGAGTTTCCCTTATACTGGGACATATTTCTATGAAAATTTCGGCAGAGTTTTCCCTTATATCGGAACATATTTCTATGAAAATTTCGGCTGAGTTTCCCCTTGTATTGGGACATATTTTAAAAGAAAAACGGAAAGAGTTTCATCTATAAAATCATCGAGATGGAAACAACAACGAAATTGAAAGAAGGTAATCAAACTGTTAGAGATGGAGAATCGATAGACACCATGCGTCTTAGGTGAGTGATAGTGTGACGAATCACATGGTTTACTGACGTGCATAACCGTCCGGACCTAAGTAGGGTGTTGCACAGATTTCTTCTCTAACCATAACAGAAAACGAATCGGAAAGATGAGTTGAAAACAAAGCTGGAAAAAGAAGATGAATCGAAAACCTCGCTTACGAAGCAAACTAAGGATTGTACATTCCTCCTCCTCGTTCTCTCGGCAGCGCTTCGCTAGCATTCCTTCCCTGCCTCCCTCTCTTCCTCCCGACCTCTCGACCCTAGCCCTTAGGGTAGTGGTGGTAGTGGAAATTGTAGAGGATGAATAGGTGGGGAGGGGGTATTTATAGGCTCGAGAAAACCACTAACCATGGTTAGTAAACCATGATTTAGACCTTAACCGCAGTTAGCGGCCCATGGTTTTGGCCAAGTCTTATCCAAAACTTAAGGCTTAAGTTAGAACTTTCCAAAGGATTCTAGATTCATTAATGACACTTTATTAATGCTAATCGTGATTAACTTTCACTAATCATGATTTATCTTTCGCAACTCACGTTGCTAACCATTGATTAGTGTACGCTAATGGTCATTAGCAATCCTCAATCCGTCATTAGTTTCTTTAATCGTGTTTAATTAGTCTTAATGACGGTCATTACGTGTTAATGACTTCTTAAGCATCCATGCTTCTCTTTCTTCCTCAAATCAAAACAAATCGAAACGAAGTCCGATTCATATAAAACAAATTTCGTTGGTTTTCTCTTGACGAGCCGGATCTTATTATATAGGATCTGAGAGATGTCCAGTTCAAGGCTTTGCAATTTTAACAACCTTAAAGGAAGTCTCGTCCTTAAGACTCACAGAGTAGGCATAACAACCTTAAAGAGAATTGAAACCATAACAACCTCAAAGGGAATTAACACCATTTCATTTATAATGAAGGTACACACAATACACAGTGTTATCATTCAAACAAATAGAGATATTTCTGTGACACCCTAGGATCCGGACATCCGTTTACGTCGCATTCACAATACAACATTCACTTATATTACATTAAGTATAAAAAAATACAAGGAAATTTATCGCGTTTTGCCTTTTTCATATGACATTCACATTCAAGAATATTGTATCAACCACAGAACCAACATCAACACGTACTACCAACATTTCATTTCATTAACTTTCATAAATATATACATGTACAAAAGGCTGATAGTACATATAGTATCCCAAGATGTACAAAAGAGAAAGGAAACCTTTACCTCATAACAGATCAAAAACTGTAACAAAATAAACTGTACCGTCTAGAATAAACCTGATCGTCAGGAATCATCAACAACTACTGAGATGCAGGCTGCTTGCTTGCCACACATAAAAGGAAGAAGTGGCGTCAGCGAGCGCTGGTACTCCCATATGTCATATTATTAAAATAAGAAGGCATTTAATATGTTCAAAAGAAAGCAAGTAGATAGGCATTTAAGAATTTAAAATCTACCACTACCTACGTAGAAAAAGGTTTTTCAAATTTGTTCTACATGTGTTTCCCCCCTGATCACTCAATATCCCAATATTTCCCATTTATAAGATTTTCCTATAGTAATTGTGGCCGGTAAGTATATATTGCTTTTCTTATCACTGAGATTAAGTTATGGATCTTAATAAGGAATTGGTGAGGTGATGCTTTATTAAATTCTTAGTTTATTGAAGATGAAAAAGATAATATTCTAATCTGGTATTCAATTCTATCTATCTTTTCAAGTCTTGTGGATAGTCTGTGGTCTTGATCTTTGTATGACCTCACACTATGACTCTAAGGCGTGAATAATGCATTAGGATTGTGGTGCCTCCGTAGGTATGCAATGTTGTATAATGCATCCTAACTAAGTTCCCAACATGTCCACTTAACTTAATTATAATCAACTCTAGACAACACAACTTATACTTAACTTCTTATCTTAGACAAGATCCATCATGTTTCTTTATGAGTTCAACTGAAACTCCCCCAAATGTAACCCCAGAAGATTCAGATGTAGCATTGCCGAGCCTGTTAGCGGAAAAATAATTAAAACTCAAACAGTGAGGTAGACTCCTACGAGGCTCTTCCGTCTCGCCCTCTAATTGGAAGTGCGGTCCAATAGAGGGAAAGGTCTACTCCAAAATTACGCCCCAGAGATGGATGAGAGAGACTTTCCAGAAAAGTCACTCTAGAAATCAACCCGACTAGTATGGGCTAACGAGCCCGTACGAAAGAATAAAATCGAGGATCCCCCACATGGGTATCCTACAACGGAGGGTCGGCGGAAGTGGTCAAAAGTCGGGATCCCAACGAGGCGTAAAAATACTGCGAGCTCGCGTAAAATTGTGAAAAGGATTGGGATCCTAGACCCGCACACTTGGTGGCCGCTGCCCTAATTGGGCTTCCTTTCATCCATCCAGTTGAGGGTCATCGCGTCCTCGCTCGATCAGGTGTAAAGGTCACCGCGACTGGCACAATTTATCATTAGTTATTATTAATTCATCACTCCCAAGTACTTCTTAGATTTCCCCGTAATGCAATATCACTTTGGTTCCTTGATCTGATAAAATACCAAGATTCTCAGTTTCTAATGATTTGATCTGCTGATTGATTAAATTTTATAAGTTAATTGTATACACATAACCTAATTAAAAGAAATGGTGATTCTATGTAAGGTCATAATGGATTCTTAGATTATGTAAGTCTCCAATATTGGAGTCTATAATAAAAGGCTCCTGAAATATAAAAGAAAAAAACGTTTTGGTATCCTATGCTAGAAGACCCACTAAAGACATTATATTATTATCATTATTATCATTATTATTTATTTTTGCCAAGTGATAAACTGCCCTTGCAACTTGAAATATAACCTCAGAGGATTAATCAACAATGTCTAACGAGTTGTGAGTGGGTATCCACGGGCTCTTTATCCGAATTGTGGAACTCTATAGGCCAGGTGGGAGGAAACTCACAGGATGAAAGACCTTTTGCTGTCCTTTGGAGTATTTGGATATGGAGGAATGAACTTGTCTTCCGAAATCAAAGGTTCCATGTCGAGAATGCGATCTCTCTTGTAAACGCCTTTTATCGCATTTGGCTTGCACGGTAATGTACTTTTTTATTTTTATTATTTTAAGTGACTTAATGAAGAGGTGAATCCCGCTTTAGGGATTTCACCTTGTTTCTCATAAAAAAGACAATGTCTAACGCGTTAATATCCATCACCTTTTCTTTATGCCTCATCTTTTTGCTTTTGACAACCAACACCAAACATAAATGCGGGATTGAACTTTCATAGAAAAATTATATTTGAAAATTTTGAAAACAGGAAAGTATATAATGAGAACAGAGATTTCTTCTTGTTGAGAAGAGGAACAAAATGAGATGTTTATTCCATAGAGCTAGGGTCTCTTATATAGAGAGAAAACCCTAGAGAGTACATGGGTTACAGAACCCGAAGGGTCACAGGGGGTTACGGAACTCGAAGGGTCACAGAGGGTTACGGAACCCAAATGGTCACGGGAGGTTACGGAACCCGAAGGGTTACAAACATAAATGTAAATCTAATAACTCTAACACTCCCCCTCAAGCTGGAGCTGAGAAAGCTACAACTTGTAACAAAAAGAAAAAAGTATACACCACATCTTCACACGATGCATCATAAGAACATATGTCCGCTGCTGGTAGAAGACCTCGTTCGAGGACGGGTCTGTGGCTTTCAGGTCACCAGAACGTGTCTCTGTCGTGCCTGCAGGTCACTGGAACATATCTCTGTCGTGCCTGGAGAAAATCGCTATAGAAGAAGTCCATCGCGGAGTAGTAGTCGGGTCGTAAAAGAAGAAGTATACGCCCTCACGAAGAAGTCGATGCTCGGTGAAGAATGATGATCTGAGGAGTAGTCTGGAGTGTCGGTCTATCAGTCATGGTAGGGCAGTAGGCGTCCTGAAGAATCATCTTTGACTGCCCCTTTCTCGAATACTTGATAGAATAAAGAGTATGGAACATCAAGTTGGGAGAAACAAAAAGTTGGGAGAAATAAGTTGTGGTGAAGCAGGAGCTATTGGAAAGGGGGCTCCAGGTGGTGCCGTTGACGCAGGAGGTGCGACTGGAGCTGCTGGAGCCTCGGGCGGCTCTTTAGGTGTCACTGGAGGTAGCAACTGGTGCTGTTGGGTACTTGGACTGCCTTGCACGAGACCATCAATTCCATGAGCGATGCAGGTGGTCCAGCCCTCTCTCCTTGTCGGCGGAGAGAGGGCTGGTGGTGGCAGTGGATTTAAGGTATTAGGCTTCGATCTAGGACCGTTGCTCTGATACCATGTTGACAAGAGAGTAACTAATGAGATGTTTATTCCATAGAGCTAGGGTCTCTTATATAGAGAGAAAACCCTAGAGAGTACAAGGGTTACGGAACCCGAAGGGTCACGGGGGGTTACTGAACTCGAAGGGTCACAGAGGGTTACGAAACCCGAATGGTCACGGGAGGTTACGGAACCCGAAGGGTTACACACATAATTGTAAATCTAATAACTCTAACACTTTTCTGGTTAGTCAATGGCCTGTACGTAAATTAAATAACTAACTGAAAGTTAATCGATAAGGTGCATAACTATATATATAAACCCTAATCTTGGAACTCTTTAGTTTATTTGATCTAAATAGTTGTCCGACTTATTTAAGAGCTTGCAAAACACCATCCAGATCATGATCTTTTAATATGTTTATTTCTTTTTAGTGATGATAATCTTATTAGTGATCAGATATCTTGATTTTTATGTACATAAAGGATTAAATCTACATGAATGACAGCAACGGATAGGGAGAGATAGATCTTGAATTGTTAAATTTCCCAAAATAGAAATAAAAAACATGCAGTGATCATTGAGGAAAAGCCCCAGCAGAAATTGACCCATTTACAGCTGATCACATAAGCTCCTGGGGGAGCAACAACCAAGCTCCATGTACCACGAGACCGCAAGGCAACCATTTCCTCCTCCATGGCTAACCGCCAGCTGCTGTCTTTCAAGGCATCCTGATAATTCCGTGGTATCTCCACAGTAGATAAGGCAACAACAAATATCTGAAAATCACCAGTGAGGCGATGAAATGAAACCTGTGAAGCAAGTGGAAAAGACGCACACGTCCGCGTAGACTTCCTCACGGCAATAGGTACATCCAAATCATCAGCAATGTCCACCTTTATGTCATTCTCCTGCACTTGTGCATTGTCAGTCCCATCGTTTCTAATATCACTTGGACATACCTAGGGCGTGGTGGATGAATGACGGCCTCCATGAGCAGGATTCGGACGACGGGTATAAAATTTCGGTAAAGGTGGGACTGGTGGTTGCGGAGGTGGTGGTGGTGGTGATGGTGGTGACACAACAAGAGTTGGTATGTTATCAGACTGACGCAGAGGAGGAGGTGGCACATATATGTCATCATCAGTAGTGGAAGGAGTCATCTTGTCACCTGTAGGCGAAAAATACATCGCAGTCTCAAAGAAGGTGACATCGGCACTAACATAATATTTATTGTTCACAGGATCATAGCATCGGTAACCCTTTTGAGTACGAGAGTACCCAAGAAGCACACACTTGACAGCCCTAGGTGAGAGCTTGTCAATCCCCGGAGTGAGTTGATAGACAAAAGCAACTGAGCCAAAAACACGAGGAGTTAGGGAGAACAATTCCTTGTCAGGAAAGATGATCGAAAGTGGAACTTTTTCACCTAATACAGAGGATGGCATACGATTGACCAAATAACATGCCATAAGAACATCACCCCAAAAGGAGAGAGGAGCACAACTATGAATGAGTAAAGTCCGAGTTATATCAAGAAGGTGACGATCTTTTCGTTCTGCAACACCATTCTATTGAGACGTGTAGGCACAAATTGTTTAATGAATAATGCCACAAGACAAGAAGAAATGTGATAGAGCACGAGTGCAAAAATCTAAGGCATTATCAGTGCGCACAATCTTCACTTTAGAAGCAAAAACATTCCGAACTTCATTGATAAGATTTTTGATTACATCCCCCACTTCAGATTTATTTTTCAATAAAAAGACCCAAGACAATCTGGAGAAATCATCAACGACCACTAGGTAAAACCTGTGTCCCTGTGATCAGGAACACGACTCGGACCCCAAATGTCAACATGTAACAACTCAAAAGGGCAGCGATTGCTCTGAGACTCACGACTAGGGAAAGTAGATCTGTGATGCTTCCCCAACTGACACGCTTCACACTGAAAAGAAGACTTTGGTGAAATCTGGGGCAAGATATGTCGTAGCTTCTGAAGAGAGAGATGACCAAAATGCAGATGCCAAGTAAAGGGAGAAGCAGTTCCACTGGACTGAGAGGAGACACCAACATAGGAGGTGTGAACCAACCGATAGAGACCATCCTGCTCACAAACAGAACCAATCACCCTGCCCGTTAGAATGTCCTGAAAAATAAGAGACGATGGGTCAAAAATAGCCCAATAATGCGAACCTTAATAAGCTGACTAATAGAAAGTAAGTTCATTGAAAAATATTGTGCATGCAAAACGTTCTGTAGTCGAATGGAGGGCGTCAAACTGATCTCCCCCTGTCCAATGATGGGGGAATGAGTCCCATCTGCTATTACCACCGATCTCCCTGGTGGAACCTCCCTGTATGATGTAAACTTATCTCTTTCTCGACAGAGATGATGTGTCGCACCGGAGTCCATAATCCATTCCGAAACATCAGAACTGTGACAGGATGTAAAGGCATAAACGCTACCTGACGTGCTGGCGGAGGCTGAAGCTGCTTTATCTGAGTGACCTCCTAGCGAGTCAGTAGTGGCGGGAGGCATGATATCTCGTAGTCTGGCGACAAGAACCTCAAACCGCTGATCTGAAGTAGATGTCGGCGTAGGCACAACGTGCTCGGCTACACGGACTGATGTCAGAAAACCATGCTTAGAATAGCATGTATCCTCCGCATGACCCGGGCGTTGACAGAAGGTGCATGGCTGACGGAATCGGCCACCTCGACCACGAGGTCCACGACCACGAAAAGAAGAAGATGCACCTCTGCCTCTGGAAGCTGCCATCGCCGAAAGAGGTGGAGTATTGGCAGTAGAAGGAACTATGATTCTGTTGAGTCGTCGATACACTTCCTCCACTGGAGGAATAGTAGCATCTGCGAAGATCTGCGAGCGGGCCGCATTATACTCTGGGTCAAGAGCCGCTAGTAAGACCCCCACCATGGTAGTATTCCGGAATGTCTTCTGCTGCTCAGGTGTCGTTGTCAGGGGAATGATATTGTAAAGCTTCTCAAACATCCCTCGTAGGGATGTATACAATGAATGCAACAACCGATCATTCTGCTTGACCGTAAATATGTTATGCTGAAGCTGGAGGATCTTGATCTCGTTCCTCATCTGCGTGTACGTCGCGGCTAGAATATCCCACTTGGCCTTAGTCGTGGGCTGATGGAGGACATTATTAGCAATCTCCATCGTCAGAGTGCTTAAAAGCAGACCTTGGCATATGAATCATCAGCCTCCCATGAGGCATAAACCCCCGTCTTCGCTGCCGGCTCATCTTCGGAAAGAATGTGCTTCTTACCATTGGACTTAATGAGACTCATGAACTGCATCGCCCAGAGCTCGTAATTTGTCCCATCCATTTTGACTATTGGCGCTGGACCTTTGAAAGCGCCGATGGAGGGCATATCGACTTTGTTTTCTGACATTGTTGTCGGAGATGGAGAACTAGGGTTTGTAGACCAATGAATAACTATCTACACAAACATGTATGGAGTTGAGTGCATATGTAGACTTATGCACTCAAGTCCATATAGAACGAGGAAGTGAAGGGGACGGCGCCAAGTTGAGAGGAGGGGGGTCGGTGCTGAGAATAGAGGGGCGGGGGTGGTGTGTCGGCGGACTGGGAGGGGCGGTGGGCTGTGGGAGGGGTGGCGGGCTGTGGGAAGGTCGGCGAGCTAGGAGGGGCACCGAGAATAAAGGGCGGCTGCGACGGCTAGGGTTAGGGTTAGGGTTTTAGGGTGGAGGCTCTGATACCATGTTGGAGGAAATGAGAATGAGAACTTGTTTATTCCAGGGAACCCTAGGCTCTCTTATATAGAGGAAGCCTATGGGTAAATTACATAAGGTGGAATAAGGAAAATAAACATAACAGACGAGTACATAAATACTAGAAATATCTCTACATGCTCTGCATGTGTTTCCCCTCTGATCACTCAACATCCCAATATTTCCCATTTATAAGATTTTCCTATAGTAATAGAGGTTGGTAAGTATATATTGTTTTTCTTATCACTGATATTAGGTTATGGATCTTAATAAGAAGTTGGTGAGGTGATGCTTTATTAAATTCTTAGTTTATTGAAGATGGAAAAGATAATATTCTAACATGGTTTTCAATTCTATCTATCTTTTCAAGTCTTGTGGATAGTCTGTGGTCTTGGTCTATGTATGACCTCATACTATTAGTCTAAGGCGTGAATAATGCCTTAGGATTGGGGTGCCTCCATAGGCGTGCACTGTTGTATAATGCATCCTAACTAAGTTCCCAACACGTCCACTTAACTTAATTATAATCAACATTAGCCAACACAACTTATACTTAACTTCCTCTCTTAGACAAGATCCATCATGCTTCTCTCTGAGTTCAACTGAAACTCCCCCAAATGTAACCCCAGAAGATTCAGATGTAGCATCCCCCATCCCGTTAGCGGAAAAGTATCAAAAACTCAAGCGGTGAGGTAGCCTCCTAAGAGGCTCTTCCGTCTCGCCTTTTAATTGGAAGTGCGATCCAATAGAGGGAAATATCTACTTCAAAACTACACCCCAGAGATGAGCTAGAGAAACTTTCCGGAAAAGTCACTCTAGAAATCGGCCCGACTAGTACGGGCTAGCGAGTGCATACGAAAAACTAAAATCGAGGATCTCCCGCATGGGTATCCTGCAACGGAGGGTCAACGGAAGTGGTCAATAGTCGGTATCCCAACGAGGCGTAAAAACACTGCGAGTTCACGTAAAATTGTGAAAAGGATTGGGATCCTAGAGTCCCCGTGCACTTGGCGACCGCTGCCCTAATTGGGCTTCCTTTCCTCCGCCCAGTTGAGGGTCACCGTGCCCTCGCTCGGTTAGGTGTAAAGGTCACCACGACCAATACAATTAATCATTAGTTATTAATAATTCATCACTCCCAAGTACTTCTTAGATTTCCCCGTAATGCAATATCACTTAGGTTCCTTGATCTGATAAAATACCAAGATTCTCGGTTTCTAATGATTTGATCAATTGATTTATTAAAATTTTTAAGTCAATTGTATACATATAACCTAATTAAAAGAAATGATGGTTCTATATAAGGTCATAATGGATTCTTAGATTATTTAAGTCCCAATATTGGAGTCTATAATAAAAGGCTCCTGAAATATAATAGAAAAAAACGTTTTGGTATGCTATGCTATGCTTGAAAACACATCATTATTCTTACATCTCGCATTTCATGTGCATTCCTTTGAACCAAAATCCAAGCCCAACCTTTGTCTAAATATTTTGAAAGATCACTGTTTATTATATAGCATTATACATCTCAACTCAAGTATGATAATCATATTTTGTCTCTTATTATATCAAATATTATTATTTTTGAAACATCAATTACAACAGAATTTAAATGTTGAATGATATTTTTTCCAGATTTCTTTTAGTATGAAATCTCATAATCAGAAGAAGTCTGTTTGAAGGCAAAATTTTCTGGACAGAGAGTTGAAGATAAGATCTAAATTGAGTGAGATTTTATGCACGGCAAAGGAAAGAATTTACATACAGGAATACATCTCCAATTTAGTGATCATATATCTTGATTTTTCCTGTCCATAAGGGGTTAAATCTACATGGATGGCAGCAAAGGATAGGGAGGGATTGTACCTTGATTTGTTAGATTTCCCAAAATAGAAATAAAATACATGCAGTGATCATTGAGGGAAAGCCCCAGCAGAAATTGATCTCTCCAGGGAAGGAAGAGAGCTCTAAAAATTTATCTCCAGACATTTGGGATCAATTGCTCCAGCATTTGGCTTCAAGAAATTGGAATTAAAGTCTTTAGCAAGAGAAATTTAGGGCTGTAGCACGGAGGGCTGGAGCAGTTGTACGGCTGGAAAGTTAGAAGACAATATGAATTGAAAGGGGAAGATGGGAAATTAAATAGGGGAAAGTGGAAAGGGGGTCTCATTGAAATAGAGGAAAAGGAGAGGAATTTTTTACAAAATGACATCATTTGTAACATTATCATGTTGATGTCAGTATGATGATGTCATATTTACAATTTATTATTATTATTTTTTAATTGCTGGAATCCAGAATCTGCTACAACAAATATATCTTTTTTATTTTTTGAGATGTTTAAATATGTCCGTACATGTGCCTCGAATGTAAGATTTCGACGCGCAATATCTTGATTTGATCGTCTCTAAACGACGATCAAAATGAGTATAATATTGATATACTTTTGATCGGGTTTGGATGCCCGAAATTTTCGATATACAGTTTTGATTTAAGATTAAATTTTGTGAAATTAAAACATCAAATGATCTCCGATTGACGAACGGTTTATTCCGTTGGTCTTGGTTCGTCGAATTGGATTTTATGACGCTCTCGGTTTGTTTCACGATTTCCGAATTTGCGTCGTAGCTTTTTTGTGGCACGCATTACGGTACGATCGATTTTTGGTCAACAAACAAAATCATCCGAATGACTTTTGATTCACGATCAATTGATCGATCTAAGTTCTTTAATATATCCCAATAACTTTATTGGGTTAATCAGACACTAAACGGGTTGTATTCGAGTTTGTGCGGATTGGGATGTTACAATTTTCTCTCTTATCTACCTCAGGTTCTCAGGTGACTTCTTCAAACTCTTGGTTCTGCCACTATACTTTAACTATAGGTACATATTTGTTCCTCAACTTCTTGATATCCCTGTCAAGTATTTGCACATGTATTTCTAGGTATGTCAAGTCTGGATCAACATGCAGATCATCATAGCTTATCTTATGCTCAGGATCCTTAATATACTTTCTTAGATTTGATACATGAAAACATCATGTATTGTCGAAAGATGTGGATGGAGTGCAAGTCTATATGCGACTTACCCAATCCGTTGAATAATTTCAAAGGGACCCACGAACCTGTGTGCCAACTTCCCATACAAGGCAAACCTTTGAACTCCCTTCATAGGCGATACTTTTAGGAATACAAAGTCACCTATCTCAAACTCAAGGTCTCTTCGCCTAGTATCACTATATCTTTTTTGGCAACTCTGAGTAATTATTAGGCTTTTTCGAGCAAGCTCTACAGCTTCCCGTGTCTCCTGGATTCTATCTGAATCGTAATGGTTCTTTATCTCGACCTCTTTCCAACTAACGGAGTAGTACACCTTCGTCCATATAGTGCTTGAAATGGTGCCATGCCAATACTTGTATGGTAACTATTGTTGTAGGTGAATTCTGCAAGAGGCAAATGTTTCAACCATGATCCTTTCCATTCTAAGGCACATGCTCGTAGCATATCCTCTAAAGTCTGAACCGTGCATTCTGATTGACCATCTATTTGTAGATGATATGCTGTGCTCAAGCATTGCTGTGTGCCTAAAGTTTTCATGAAGTTCTCCCAATAGTGTGAGGTAAATTGTGAATCTCGATCGGAAGCTACATCCTTTGGAATGCCATGGAGATTAATCACATGTGTAATATATAACTCGACAAGCTGGTCTGTAGTGAAAGATAAGCTTATTGGAATAAAGTGTGCTACCTTGGTCAGGCGATCTATTATAACCCAGATACTATCTTTACCACCGGTCATCTGAGGTAAGCCAATAATGAAGTACATGGAATTCTTTCTCATTTCCATTCAGGTATAGGTAGGCGTTGCAACAATCCTGGTGTCTTTTGGTGTGAAGCGTTTACCTGCTGACAGGTAAAACATGAATTCACAAACTCAACAACATCTTTCTTCATTTTCGGCCACCAAAAGTATGAACGGAGATCCTTATACATCTTCATAATTCCTGGATGGATAGATAATATAATACAAAGCGCCTCATGTAAGATTTCCTTCCTCAATTCAGGTGTGTTTGGTACACAAACTCTGTGATAGTTATACAAAAACCCAGCTTGTATATGGAATCCCTCTATCTCATTCTTCTCAAGTTGTTGTCTCAAGTTTTTAAGGACTAGATCATCCTCCTGTCCTTTCTTTATTCGATCCCAGATATCTGGTTTGTATCGGCAAGGAATAGTTATAGTATCGACACTACTATCAAATGGTTTCCATTCACTCAACGTTGATAGTAAACCCCAGAAGTGGATATCACTCACCAACCCAGGTGAATAAGTTCTTTTGCTAAGGACATCTGCTACAATGTTCCCCTTACCAGGGTGGTAGGAGATGGTGCAATCATAGTTCTTCAACAATTCTAGCCACCATCTCTGTCTCATATTGAGCTCATTTTGATCAAACATATATTTCAAGCTTTTATGATGGTGAAGATTTCAAAAGTAATACCATAGAGGCAGTGTCTCCATATCTTTAAAGCGAAGACTATGGCAACTACTTCAAGGTCATGTGTCGGGTAGTTCCTCTCATGTGTTTTGAGCTGTCGTGATGCATAAGCAACTACCTTACCATGTTGCATAAAAAGTGCCCCAAGACCTTTAGATGTGTCAGTTTACACTGCAAACCCTTCACTCCCAGAGGGTAGAGTAATGATAGGTGCAGATGTTAGGCATTCTTTCAGTATCTGAAAACTAGCTTCGCATGCGTCATACCATATGAATGGAACTTCCTTCTGAGGCAGCCTAGTCATTGGAAATGTTATTCATGAAAAGTCCTTCACAAATCTTCTATAATATCCAGCTAAACCCAGAAAAGATTGTATTTCTGTGACAATCTTCGGGCGTTCTCAACTCATCACCGCACTAACCTTTGTAGGATCAACTGATATACTTTTCCCAGAAATAACATGGCCTAAGAAGGATACTTCGGACAAACAAAAGTCACATTTGCTATATTTAGCATATAGTTTGTTCTTCCTTAGTGTTTCAAGTGCTTGCCGGAGATGATGTTCATGCTGGTACTTATCCTTGTAGTAAATAAGCACGTCATCAATAAGGACTACTACAAAGCGATCTAAGAACTCCCTGAATACTCTATTCATGAGATCCATGAAAGCTGCTGGGGAATTTGTTAGTCCAAAAGACATAACTAAAAATTCATAATGTCCATATCGATTTCGAAAGGTTGTCTTGGGAGTATCTGCATCTTTTATCTTCAACTGATGGTATCCAGATCTTAAGTCAATTTAGGAATACACAGTTGAACCCTATAACTGATGAAAGAGATCATCTATTCTTGGCAGTGGATACTTGTTCTTTATTATCCTCTTGTTTAGTTGTCTATAGTCGATGCACAACTGCATTGACCCATCTTCTTCCTCACCAACAAGATAGGTGTATCCCATGGTGAAGTAGTAGGACGAATGAATCCTTTATCTAACAGTTCTTGTAATTGTACTTTTAACTCTCGTAACTCGGCTGGTGCCATTCTATATGGAGGGATAGAGATATGTTGAGTATTAGGTATGAGAGAGATTTCAAATTCAATCTCTCGCTCATGTGGTAATACATGTAGTTCCTCTGGAAATACATCAGGAAACTCACACACTATAGGGACATCTTCTATCATTCTATCTGATCCTGATGTAGTGGTTACATCTAGCCTTGGCACCCTCTCTCTAACAACTGTTGCGCCTTCAGAGTAGAGATGTATTTGACATTATCATTGAATGTCTTTCCAATGAACTAGAACTCTATCGAATTAGGAAGGTGAAAAGTTACTGTCTTCCGAAAACAGTCAAGGCATGCATGATGCTTTTCTAGTCGATCCATCCCCAGGATGACATCAAAATTATTCATATTTCAATAAATAGTAGAGAAACTGGTAAATAATGTCCTACAATCTATATTACGTAGTCATCTAAGATCTCTTGGATTATAAATACTTTACATCCTTGTCCTTTAAACAAATAATGGTTTTGTACTTCTATCGAAATCTTATATTTATGGTAGGATTCAAGCAAAATTTTTTTCTGCCTAATGATAACCTCGTACATAGCTCATCCGATAGGAGTAGGGGTATACTCCATGGAGTTACGTAACTAGATTTTTTCTAAGAAGGATGAACATAACCCTTAGCTCTAGCATTCACGGGTCTATATGAATTTGATCTATCATTGTGGCATTGAGTCTCTACTTTAATGCATGCTACCTTTGCCACATCTCACGGGACATCACCATCATAGACGCTAATTTCTTAGACACATCTTGGTCTGCCATTGGGATCCGTCAAAGGCAAAGGTTACATCCTACACATCTTAGCATGATGCACATAAGGGATAATAACTTGTGAATGGTACTGCAGTTACTTATTAAGATCAAAGGATCTTAAGACAACCTTAGTTTCTGAATACCACTCATATTTATCAACTACTGAGTAAATTACTGCACAAATCGGGCTTTGATATCAATCTGTCACGACCCCAATTCCGCGTCATCGGATCCTCCCAAAACTGGATCTGGTTACTCAGCAATAATTTATTCAGCAATCACAACTAACTTTCAGAAACATATTGCAATTAAAAATACTCAGAAGAAAGTATTTCAATACTTTTCTATTCACAAAATAAAGTCTACATGATAGATTGTCCCACTATAATCATTTACATGTACATCAGCTAGAAAGGAAATGCACAAAAGACCTTAAAAGAGTGAAGCTACTGTGACTGGCTGGATGATTATTATGTTAGCTGACTGGATTATTAAAGTCCTTGTGATGGCTCACCGACACCTGTTGGGTTTTCCATAAATCATAGGATAACAATTAGCGAATGCTAAGTAACGAAGAAGAGAAAAGCAAACAAATGTGTAATTTTTCAAAATTTATATCACAAAAAGTTTCATTCATTCTTATTAGTGTAAGACCTATTCCTTCTATTCCACATCATATATTTGTCCCAGGGAACCCCACCATTAATGGACTCCGAAGCTGTGGACACTTCGAGATTGGAGATTGCGTTGATCTGGTGAGTTTATGCCGCCGCACATCACTTCAACCAATCCACCAATACTACCCTGACAATTTTATTTTCTTTTATTATTTAGGTTTCAAACCCTCATCCTGACAAACAAAGGAGCACACCATCCTCGAAGATCTGATTGCTTTAAACGTCAGGCTAACCTTTAATCACATAACTTAGCGGCTTTAAAAACATGTTATCGTGACCCAACCGTTATCCAACCACACGTACTTTCACATGGCATGACCCCGGCTTTATTAATGAAGTAAGGAATATTTTTCCTGCTAATGTCAAATATCTTCGCACTGATAATGCCTTAGAATTCTACACCTTACAACTTTCTGAGTTTTTTAGATCTCTTGGCATTGTTCGCCAGACCTCATGTGCCTATACTTCTCAGCAAAACGGTGTTGCCGAGCGCAAACATTGTCACTTACTTGATGTGACCATAACCTTGTTGATGCAGAGTCATGCTCCTCACTCTTACTGGGGTGATGCTGTCCTTACTGCATGCTAGTTGGTGAACCGCATGCCCTCATCTGTGTTGGGAGAGAAGATTCCTTTCTCGATTACATTTCTCGAGTATGATCTTTTCTCCCTTACACCTCGTGTGTTTGGATCTGTTACCTTTTGTTCATGATGTCTCTCCAGGTCGGGACAAGCTCTCTCCTAGAGCTGTCAAGTGTGTGTTTGTTGGCTACTCTCATACCCAGAAGGGGTATCGTTGGTTTGATCCACTAAAGCGAAAGTACTTTGTCAGTGCGCTGACATTACTTTCTTTGAGTCTGTTATGTATTTTTCTCCTACAGGTGACAGACTAGCCCCATCTGACTCTGACGATGAGATCTACATTCCTCAACCTCCTACTGTCATTCCTCCGCCTCCCTCTACTCCTACTCTACCACCACCTCCTCAACCACCACCACCACCACTTGCTCCTATGGCTCCACCTCCTACTCTGAATCAGTTTTTGCCACATTTTTTTCCTCGTAGGCCTCGCTCGGTTCCCCATGCTCACAGGTCCTGCCCATCATCCAGCACGCCTCAGGTATGTACTAAGCTCATTGTTTCTGTTGGTGGAAATGAGCAATATGTTTATTCCATAGAACCCTAGCCTCTCTTATATAGAAAGGACCCATGGGTAAAATATCGGGAAAATAAAAATAGAGAAAATGATACACCGACTACATAATATTCTCTACACTCCCCCTCAAGATGGAGCATAGATATCAATCATGCTCAGCTTGGAAGAACATCTCTGGAAAGGTCCTCTGAGCAATGGCTTGGTGAAAATGTCGGCAGTCTGCTCCTCTGAACTAACATGTGAAGTAGAAATCAAGCCCTTCTGGATCATATCTCTAGTGTAGTGGCAGTCTACCTCAATATGTTTTGTTCTTTCATGAAATGCTGGATTATTGGCAATAAACAAAGCAGCTTGATTGTCACACTATAGCTGCATGGGTAAAGGTACATCTATATGCAAGTCATCTAGTACAGCTCGAACCCACATCATCTCCGTGCTTGCTTGTGCAATGGCCCTATATTCAGATTCAGCACTGGATCTCGCCACAACAGTTTGTTTCTTGTTTTTCCAAGAAACCAGAGAGCTACCCACAAAAACTGCAAAGCCTGAAGTAGACTTACAATCCTTAGGACATCCTGCAAGTCTGCATCTGCACAAGCCGAAATAGATAAATTTCTGTTCTTTTTAAACAGCGATCCTGAGCCTGGAGAAGACTTTAGATACCTTAGTATCATGTATATAGCATCTATATGTACCTATCTTGGCTGCTCCATAAATTGACTTACTCGACATACTACAAAAGCAATATCGGGTCGAGTTATAGTGATGTAAAGAAGCTTACCCACCATCTCTCTATATCTTCTCCTGTCCACCTCTTCAGTATCGTTGTCATATAATTTCATACTTGGATCCATAGGAGTGCTCGATGGTCTACATCTAACCATGCCCGTTTCAACCAGCAAATCTGTAATATATTTCCTTTGGGTCATCACCAGACCCTGTGCATTCCTGGCAAACTCCAGCCCCAGAAAATATCGTAGGGTACCAAGATCCTTCGTGACAAACTGACGGCCCAAAAATGCTTTTGCCATCTCTACCTCCTGAGTATCATCTCCTATAACCAGAATATCATCAACATATATCATGATGACAACTGTACCTCTAGAAGTCTTCTGAATGAACAACGAGTGATCCAAATTTGATCTTTTGAATCCCTATCGTTCAATTAGGTGGGAAAGCTTCTGGAACCACGTCGTTGGGCTCTTTTTAAGGCCATATATCGCCTTGTGAAGTCTACACACCATATGATTCTCCCCCTCAGCAGCAAACACCGGTGGCTGCTGCATGTAGACTACTTCCTGCAAATCGCCATACAAGAATGCATTCTTGACATCAAGTCTAAATATGGACCAGTCACGTACCACATCAACAGATAGAAGAATGCGAAGAGTAGAGTGACGAGCCACTGGAGAGAAGGTATCCAAATAGTCCACACCATATGTTTGAGTAAAGCCTCTCGCCACTAGCCGTGCCTTGTACCGGTCAAGGGTCCCATCTACATGGTACTTCACTGTGAGTACCCATTTGCAGCTAACAATAGATGCGTCGGACGGAGCGGTAACCAAGATCTATGTACTGCGGGACTGTAAAGCAGTCATTTCTTCTTCCATAGCCAACCGCCAGCAGTCAATTTTCATAGCATCCTGATAATTCTGTGGTATCTCCACAGAAGACATAGCCGCAACAAATCTCTGGAAGTCTCCTATGATACGGTGAAAGGAAACCTGGGAAGCAAGGGGATAAGATGGGCAAGTCCATTTCTGCTTCCGAATAGCAATATGGACATCACGATCATCATCCACTGTACTCGATGGTGCACAATGCTCCTGCAAAGAAGAATCCTGCACATGCACACTATCCGACCCATCGTTAGTAATAGCATCTGAACATACCTGAGGCGTGATGGATGATTGATGTGCCACCTAAGCAGGACCTGACCGACGTATATAGAATTTAGGTAATGGCAGGATGTGGAAGAAGATAACCTGTCACCTGCAGGGGAGAAGTACATAACGGACACAAAAAATGTAACATCAGCACTGACAAAATATTTCTTGTTTACAGGGTCATAACAACGGTAACCCTTCTGAGTCTGAGAGTAACCCACAAAGACACATTTGACAGCTCTAGGTGAGAGTTTGTCAAGTCTAGGAGACAAGTGGTGAACAAAAGCAACAACACTAAAGACACGAGGGGTAAGAGAAAATAATTACTTCTCTGGAAAAATAACAGAAAGAGGAATTTTCTCACCGAGTACGGAGGACGGCATACAATTGACAAGGTAGCAGGCCGTAAGAACATCATCCCCCCAAAAAGTAATAGGCGTACAACTCTGGATAAGCAGGGTTCGAGTCAAGGAGATGACGATGCTTTTTCTCTGCCACTCTATTCTGTTGAGATGTGTAAGCACATGTGGTTTGATGAATAATTCCTTTGGACGAAAGGAAATGGGAGAGAGAGCGAGTGCAGAATTCCAACGCATTATCCGTACGAACATATTTGATAGAAGAGGAAAAAACATTCTGCATTTCAATGATAAGATTTGTAATACCATCCCCTGCTTCAGATTTATTCTTTAAAAGAAATACCCACGATACACGAGAGAAGTCATCAACTACTACAAGATAGAACCTGTGTCACTGATGATCAGGAACACGACTCGAACCCCAAATATCAACAGAAATAATTCAAAAGGGAGCTACTGCTCCGACACTGACGACTAGAGAAGCTAGCTCGATGATGCTTTCCCAACTGACAGGCTTCACATCGAAACAACGAACTTGGAGAGATCTGAGGCAAGAGATGACACATCTTTTGAAGCGGGAGGTGACCAAATCGTAGATGCCAGGTGTACGGAGAGACTAATCCGATTGAGTAGGAAGAAACACCAGCATATGAATTCCGGACCAGACGATAGAGACCATTCTGCTCAGAGCCACAACCAATCACCTTGCCCGTTAGTATGTCCTGAAAAATAAGAGAACATGGGTCAAATATAACGCGACAGTGCAAATCCTTCGTAATCTGACTAATAGACAGTAGATTCATGGAAAACTCAGGAGCATGTAGAACATTATGTAAATGCATGGACGGTAACAAGGTGATCTCTTCCTGTCCAACAATGGGGGAATGAGTCCCATCAGCTATGTGCACCGAGCTTCCAGGTGGAATGTCTCTGTATGACTCAAGTCTATCTTTGTCGCGGCAGAGATGATGGGTTGCGCCGGAGTCCATAATCCAATCCGAGAGATCACGAGAGGGTGTAAAAGCAAAAGTACTACCCGAGGTACTGGCAGCGGCAAAAGTACTGGCAGATACTGAAGCAACAATATCTGAAGATCCTCCTGGAGAATCTGTAGATGGTTGAGGCATAATATCGCGCAATCGCGCCACAAGCTCCTCAAACTGGTGATCTGAAGTGGATGTCGACGGAGATGTAACATGCTCAGCTACACGCGCCGATGCTGGAAACCCATGCTTAGAATAGCATGTATCCTCGGAGTGACCTGTGCGATGGCAGAAAGTGCATGGTTGGTGAAAACGACCTCCTCGGCAACGAGGTCCACGTCCACGAAAGGAAGACTGACCACCTCTCCCTCGCTACATAGCCATCGCCGAAGGTGGTGGAGTAGAAGTGTTGGAAGGAACAGAGATGCGACTAAGCATCTAGTAAACTTCCTCCATAGGAAGAATGGTAGCATCGGCAAATATCTGAGATCGGACTGCCTCATACTCAGGATCAAGTTCTACTAGCAGTACCCCCACCATGGTAGCATTACGGAAGGTCTTTTGCTGCTCAGGGATAGCCGTGAAGGGTATAGTGCTATATAGTTTTTAAAACATCCCTCGCAGGGATGTATACAAAGAGTGAAGCGGCCGTCCATTCTGCATTGTCGTGAAAATGTCATGCTGGAGCTGTAACATCTTGGTCTCATTTCGCACCTGTGAATATGTGGCGGCCAATATATCCCACATCGTCTTAGCGGTGGGCTGATGGAGGACATCATTGGCAATCTCCATCGACAACGTGCCTGACCGCCAAACCTTGGCATATGAATCATCAGCCTCCCAGGAGGCATAGATACCAATCTTCTCTGCCAGCTCTTCCTCGGTAAGAATATGCTTCTTACCGTTAGACTTCATGAGACTCATGAACTGCATCACCCAAAGCTCATAGTTCGTCCCATCCATCTTGACTATTGGTGCTGGACCTTTGAATGCGCCTATGGAGGGCATATTGACTTTGTTTTCTGACATGTCATCGAAGACGAAGAACTAGGGATTGTAGACGAGAAACAAGTGTCTACATAAACTTAATAGGATTTGAGTGCATATGTAGACTTTACGTACTCAAATCCACGGAGAGAGAGAGGCCGACGGAAGAAGGGGTGTCGACGTTGAAGGGAATGGGATGGGGACCCAGCGGTGGAGGTCCCCTACATTGGAGAGGGGATCGGCGGAGAGCCGACGGTGGAGGCCGGCGGTGGAAAGCCGGTGATGAGGGGGCCGACGGTGGAGGGTGTGGCGACGGCGGGAGAAGGGGAGGAGTGGAGTGGCGACGACGACGCCTTACGGTGAGGGGCGGCGGCGACGCTGAGAAATCGAGGGAGAGAGAGAGGAGCGGCGGTGGTAGGGTTTTAGGGTTAGGGTTAGGGTTTTGGCTCTGATACTATGTTGGTGGAAATGAGCAATCTGTTTATTCCATAGAGCCCTAGGCTCTCTTATATAGAGAGGACCCATGGGTAAATTACATAAGAGGTTATTAGGAAAATAAAAATAGAGAAAATGATACACCTACTACATAATATTCTCTACAGTTTCTACTGATGGCACTACTGAGTTGTCTGTGCTGCATGATTCCATACAGGATGAGTAGGTGCCCTCTCAAGAGGGGAACTTACAGGTCTCAGACTTGGCAGATGATCTTGGTGTATCAATTGCTTTGTGAAAGCAGAAACAACAGTGTGCTACTTATCCTCTTGCAGCCCAAGTTTCCTTGAGCAGGCTGTCAGAGGATTTCAGGAGGTTTACCTTGACACTATCTGCTGTGGAGATACCACAGACATATCAGGAGGATCTAAAGGACAATCAGTAGAGGTTAGCCATGGAGGAGGAGATGGCTGCATTACAGTCACATGACACGTGGAGTCTTGTTTCTGCTCCAGTTGATGCATCTGTTGTGGGATGCAAGTGGGTGTTCACTGTGAAACACCGTGCAGATGGCAGCGTGGATCGCTATAAGGCGAGACTTGTAGCACGTGGGTTCACCCAAACATATGGGGTAGACTATCAGGATACTTTCTCTCCAGTTACCGGACATTCTACTCTACTTGTTCTACTTTCTGTTGTTGTGATACGCGATTGGCCCATATATCAGCTTGATGTGAAGAATGCCTTCCTCTATGGTGATCTACAGGAGGAGGTCTACATGTAACGACCACCTGGGTTTGCCGTTGAGGAGGAGGGATGTCAGAAGGTTTGCAGGCTACACAAGGAGATCTATGGCCTTAAGCAGAGTCCAAGAGCATGGTTCCAGAAGCTCTCGGACTTGATAGAGCAACAAGGGTTTGTGAGATCGACTGTTGACCACTCCTTGTTTGTGCAGAGGACCCAGAGAGGTACTATTCTCATTCTTGTTTACGTTTATGATATTATTGTTATAGGGGATGACGAGCAAGGCATTCAGGGTGCCAAGGACTTTCTACGTCAACAGTTTGTGACCAAGGACCTTGGACACTTATGTTACTTCCTTGGACTGGAGTTTGCCAGTAACCAGCAGGGTCTTGTGATGACCTAGAGGAAGTACATTACAGATCTTCTTTCAGAGACAGGCATGGCAGATTGCAGACCTACCACTACTCCTATTGACCCGAGCGTGAAGCTTTATGATGATACTGAGGAGGTCGACAAGAGAAGGTACAGAGAGCTTGTTGGCAAGCTAGTATATGTGGCTATTACCAGGCCCGTCATATCCTTTGTCGTGAGCAAAGTGAGTCAGTTTATGGAGCAACCTAGACAGGCGCATATGGATGTAGTCTATATGATTATGAGATACCTGAAGACTTCACCTGGTATAGGACTTCTTTTCAGCAGAGGCACATCTCTCTCAGTTACAGCATGTGCAGATGCAGATTATGCTGGGTCCAAAAGATAGAAAGTCTACATCAGGCTTTGCTGTGTTTATAGGGAATTTTCTTGTTTCATGGAAGCGTAAGAAGCAAACTGTGGTTGCCTGATCAAGTCCTGAGTCGGAATACAAGGCCATGACGCAGGCGAGCACATAGATTATGTGGGTTAGATCTGTACTTACTGACGTGACTATAGAGGTGTCTCTTTCCATGCAACTCCAATGTGATAATCAGGCTGCTGTTTTCATTGCCAACAACCCAACCTTTCATGAGAGGACGAAGCACATAGAGGTGAACTATCACTACACTCGTGACATGATACAGAAGGGTCTTATCGCCACTACGCATGTCAGCTCTGGAGACCAGACAACAGATGTACTTACAAAGGCCCTAGCCAGAGGACCTTATCAGAGATGTTGTTCCAAGCTGAGTCTGATCGATATCTGCACCCCAACTTGAGGGGGAGTGTTAGATATTAGTTATTTTTTTATCGTTGTCTTATTTTCTATTTATTTCTTCTTCTTTTTGTAATTTGCCCCATAGGTTTCTCTCCTATATAAGAGAACCCTAGGACCTCTCATAAACCAATGAATTCTTTTCCCTCTACAGGTTTCATAGGGACTCCAGAGTAGAGTACCATTTTCAGTGCCAGATGGGAGAGACTCAGTTCTCCAACGAGGAGACTTCTTCAGACTCCATTATTAAGCGATCCTGAACTCTAGTACGAGATCCTTTCTAGGTTCCTATGAGAGAGAACCCACGGTCCCTATGAGAGAGACACATCTTTAGAGATCTACGTATGGATAATTAGCGCTGCTCTTTTCTGCCCTTTTCAGAGACGGAGCAGTTGTCCACATGTTGTGGCGAGCCAGAGTTCTCCATGTAGAGAGTCATTCTTCTGTTGCAGTGACTCTGACAGACACAATACAAAGCACATGCTCTCCGACGAGGAGATTCAGTTGACTCACGCTTCAGCCCGTTCGTCCTCCTCACCTACACGGCATGAGAAACAACGTGCTCGACAACAACCGACAGTTGTACGCTTTGAGTTGATATTGTCTGTAGTATCTTGTAACATGAGTTGAGTTTTCTTTCAGTTTGTCCAAGCTGAGCATTGCATGCTCCAGCTTGAGGGGGAGTGTTGGGGTATTTGGTTGTGTCATTTATATGGGAGATGGGTAAATGGATCTCTCCACGATCCATTTACCGCCTCCAAGTCTTTAGTCCCACATCTACCAGTTGAGAGATGTGGAGACTCTGTGAGGGATATAAGAAGCCCCTCACCCCATGTATGAAGGATATTGAAGTGATCCTCAAGCGCATCACGGAAGCGTGATGATCGTATCATATACAATCAAGAGCGACTAGTCGCACTAGTTGCTCGGTGCAACGGAATTTTAAAAAATTTAAATGATGAAACGACATGATACAAGAACATTTCTTGGATCGTTTCATCTAACCACATAAAAGATATGGGAATACCTCTTGGAGCGTGGTTGCGATCAAGCCTCGAAACGAAGAGACCTACTTTCTCAAGTCCAATCCGTCGGAGGAGACGCTTGTGATCGCGGGGATGAGTCGTGTGCTTCTCGCAATCCAAGTCGTTGATCCAAGCAATGGATCTCCTGATCTCGTCTCACGAGATCGAACACCTTCTTCACGAGCGCCACGTACCAAAGAAGATGGAGATCCAAGAGTCGTCGAAGCGGGCACGATGATGAAGGTATACTTCTCTCTATGAGAGTGGACGGCCACTTAAGGAGAGAAGGAAGAGGGTTGGCGTGAGAATGTGTGAGAGAGAGAGAGTCGTTATTGCGTGTAACTCGAAGAGCAAGGGATGCCTCTTCGTATATAGGGTTTTGGGAGTCCATGGATCCCAATCCATGGACAACACACAATCACTGGATGAGATTGATTTGTGTTTCTTTCAATGGCTAAGATGTTGTTGTAAAAAACACAACATCAAATGATTTAATTTAAATTAATTTATTATTGATTAATCAACAAAAAATAATTTGAATTCAAAACACCTTTGACTAGAAAAGAGATAATGAGAAGACTAACCCCTTTCCCTAAAAAGGGGGATGGCTACTGTTCTCCACATGGAGAGTTGTGGCCGTCCACTCCTCTTGAGCGGATTTGGTCAATCTCCTCTAATTAGCATGAAATCTCACTATCTCATGATATCTCATTTACAACAACACTTGTTGTAAATATTTTTCACAAAAATAATTCACAATTATCTTGTGAAAATTCAATCAAGCCATTGAAATTATGTGAATCTCATTCACAACCCAAAACAAAATGTAATTATATTTTCAATTAATCATTTAATGTGAATCCAATTCACATTTATAATTAATCAACAAATATAAATCACATAAGTCTCTCTCTCTAATATATTATAAATCATATTTATAATATACATGGATAATTGGATAGCGCTATCCACATTATCCATATCCACAATAATTAAATCTCATTTAATTACATTGGATAGTCATTCTCATGCATTCAGATAATATGAATCAAATTCACGTTATTTATGATAATTAAATCACATTTAATTATCCACTTCTCAATGCTTAGATATAATTCAATATTTATGATAATTAAATCACATTTAATTATCCACTTCTCAATGCTTAGATATAATTCAACTTTGGAATTATTCTTGAACTCCTTCAAGAATAATGCGCTTTCTCCACAGATACTTGGAGATAAGGACAAGGTGATTGTATTGTTCCACGTATAGTGACTTGGATATTGAGATCACATCTCAAATCCAGATCTCATGGACCTCTCATATATGCTTGATTTAATCAACTGCAAATGTAATCTTCTCATTGCATCTGAATCTCATTCAGATCAATGTATAACACTTGGACCAATATCAGATTACTTCTCTACTGAGAGGAGTCACTAAAATCCAGACCTGTTTCATCACTCCCTCGAAATGGAAGCATCATGGTTATACAATCGTTTATGATCACATCACCCTCAGGTATTCCTAATACATGTACATCCTGCATACTGGAAGGCCTATGATGAACCCGAAGATATAGATCAATTTTACACTGTCATCTTTAGGGTTTCATCATTAAGTTGCTCATTGTTGGTCATTGGGATTTGGTATCCAATCATATGCTTTCCAAAAGCATATATCATACCTTCAAATTCTTGTCATGCTTCTAAAGCACGACGACCATGCATGGAATTTGATCGGTCCCAATACCTTATGAGTGAGCTCATGTCTTCTGGTTCATAAGTGAACCTGTATGATCCCTTTGAGAGATCGTATTACTCGTATGCCCTTGTATGCACACCAACGCGCTGGTCTATAGGCCTTGGTTAGGTCATCAACCTATTGGTCTGCCAAATGTACATACTCAGACATATAGTAACACATCTGTCTCCGGTCAGAGGATGCGTGCTTGTATCGCGACAGTATACGATATAGGACTTCAGTTATCTTGATCTCGTTAAGTCAACTCTTTGACCTAACTAATCTGACACCTCCAAATCTCTATTCCCATGCAGAGGACCTGCATCAAGAGGTCGGTTAGATATCAGCCTATATGAGAAAGGATTGCCATCTCCTACTCAGGCTGGAGATCATCTCTTAACAATCATTCGGCGGTATTCGATGAGTCCTCAATCTAACTCCTTAGATGTTCTTCCAAACACCAACCTCTATGATTCTATTACTAAATCAACAGCTGCGTGATTATTAAGATGGCCATGGTACATAACCCTAATTGTACAGAGGGACCTTATAGTGCATTCATTCATTTAATCTCAGAAAAGGAGTGAAAAAAGAATCAATAACTTTTATTGATTTATCAAACATTACAATAACATTTATTGTTAAGAATGGTTCGCCCTGGGCTCACATGGCTAACAATGTATCCATTGAGAGAAAAGCAATGCAACATATGGCCCTTTGAGGTCTTCTCCCTTGGTTTCATCCTGCTCCTTAGGGAGCAGGGTTCCACGTAAAATCTTGTTCTTCATGTTTCATATTTCTTGATTTAGTGCTCTGTTTATCAAATCGCTTCCATATTCCTATTTTCTAACAGTATCTACTGATGGCACTAGTAATTTGTCCATGCAACCAAATTCTTTACAGGATGAGCAAGTGTCCTCTTAGTAGGGTGGTTTTACAGGTTGAGGAGGAAGCAAGTGCTCTTGATTAGAAAGTGATCTTGATGTTTACAATGAAGCACCAAGCAGATGGCAACGTGGATCGCTACAAGGCGAGATGTGTGGCTCGCGGGTTCACCTAGACATGTGGGGTGGACTATCAGGGTACTTTCTCTCCAGTTGCTAGCAAGGTTGCAAAAGTCGGTAGTCGGTACTCGGTCGCCTGGGTCACTGACGAAGGATTAATCGGCACTCGGACGACTAATCGGATTTAGGCGGACTTTAATCGGCTTTGAATTTTATGATTGTTTTAAATATATAACTCATTTTTATGCATATATTTACATAGATTTTGTACATTTTTATACTATCATAATAAAATAGAAAAAGTAATTGAATTTAAATAAAACACTAAGCATATTATAATAAGTTTGCTTATAAAAAAAGCAAAATATATAAGAATACGGTATCTCCAAGCAAAAAATTGGTTGACTACTGTACCTAGTCGGAATTAGTCGGTACTCGGTCGGCCACCCCACTGACTAGACTAGTCGGACCTATTAGTCGGGTCAGTCGGACGACTTTTACAACCCTGGTTGCTAGGTATTTTACATTGCAGATTCTTCTTTCTGTTGCAGTGACACGGGACTGGCCCCTATATTAGCTTGATGTGAAGAATGCGTTTCTTTATGGTGACCTACATAAGATGTTCTACATGCGTCAACCACCTGGATTCTCTGTTGAGGGGGAGTGTCCGAAGGTTTGCATGCGTCACAAGGCGATCTACATCCTTAAGCAGAGTCCAAGAGGATGGTTCCTGAATCTCTCAAATTTGATAGAGTAATAGGGGTTCGTGAAATCGACTACCGATCATTCATTATTTGTTCAGAGTAAAGCGCAATGTTGATTGGATAGAGTTCTTTGCGGTTTATGTTAGACTGCGGAATATCTGCAGGGACTACGTTGTGCCGATGACTCCCATCCATTGGGAGGACCATATATTACTGTCAACTACTTGCCATGGTATCGTAGTATTACACGACGATTCAATGGTCGACATGTGTACACCCTAGATTACGCCGTAAGTGCAAAATTACTTTAAATATCAATTATGTTTGGCTATTTTATACTATTCTGGCAAGAGTTGTTCCTACTACAGGTGCCCCGCTTCGACGAGATTGTGCGCCTTTGTGTTGATGATGCTTCATGGATGAGAGAGCTTGCTGCTGAAGAAAGTTTACATCTACGCGAGTCTATACATCGGCAGTTCAGAGACGGCCTAGATGAGGAGGTTGCCGAGGAAGATGTCGAGGTAGAAGCTGCATCTCAGCATTGTTCACGTGTTCGAGGACGTGGACGGGGACGAGCTCATCGATAAAGGGCAGAGAGGACTTCTGATGAGGGAGATGTCTCAGTTGAGACGCAACTACCACCATAGTCCTGTATAGAATTTGAGACTCCCATTCGTGAGTGTGGCCCGTCCAGTGAGCCTGCCACATCGCCTGCTCTACGGAGGGATCGAGTAATTACAGATGCATGACCTTCGTGTCACTCACCCCTCCCATTGGATTTCTTCGGAGTTGAACGGACGGATATGAGCCACATTGCTAATATCAATCGACACAACCAACTTCATGGATTTGAGCCAAGCACACCTGAGACATCGATGACCGATGACAAACCGATCAATTTGCAATACAAACGGAGTAGGAAGCGTAGAGGCTAGATCGATATCTGTGATATGTTTGTAATATAAGGCATGCATGCCACTTTTATATGAACTTTGTATGTACATGTCTCCTTATAAGACTTGAGATGTTGTCTTGAGTTTTGTGGTTCCTATGTTTTATAATTTCTCATGTTATATGTGAACCTTTTATCCAACTAATCTACTTATTAACTTGTGTAATACCATATTTGGTTCCCATGTTGTATGAATTCCCATGTTGTATGATTTCAATTTAATTTATACTTTCTAAAAAAGGAGAAGCAACATCTCTGCTGGCATAGGCATAGCTGTTGCTTCTCTTTTTTTCAGTTCTGGCCAAGAGGTGGCTTTAGCCCAAAGCCGACTCTTCAAGATGAGACGGTTTACCTACGGTACGTAATGAAAAAAATTTTACCGAGCATCCAGGAGCAATAAGTTTATTAACTTTTCCCTGGGACGAAAATTCATTGAGTGGAGCGACGCACCTCTGGAAGCTTCATGCTGTGGAAGGATGGTGGTTTCAGTTTCGAGTCATTCGGATCAGGTTCCATTGGATCTAAATGGGGATTGGTTCACAGAGGCCTCAAAATCAGTTGTGGTGAACCGATTATGGATCTTGGGAGCGCATGGGTTGCGAATGACCCATGTTTTGCTCGGGGCGTGGTGGACCCGAATTTGGTTTGGGGTACGGTGGATCCAAACTCTGTTCAGGTTGCGGTGGACTCGACTTTGGCCTACAATGCGTCGGACCCGATTACGATTCCGGTCAGGGCTTGAAGTGTATGTAAAGATAAAGGTGCCCCTCTCATGCTTAAAACTGTGATGCATTCTGATTGTGCGGAGGATTCAAAACATATTGCGACTCGATAAGCTCGAGAAGCAAACTTAGCCCCCATTCGAGCATGGAAAGGGAGCATCCTAGGAACCTGATGCCTTTAGAGAACGAATTGAGCACCATTCTCGATGCCTAGTCGAGGAAGACCTTGGTGAATCACGACACATAATCATGGGTGGATCTCCAATCCCCTCCCCCGTCCCTAGAGATTGTTACGTAGTGAGAGGGCGTGTCATCTACACCTCAGGGGGGTGGAGGTTTTTCGATCGACCGCAACTCGGAGAGCCCTTCATTGCTGGCCAACCCAAGAGGCTTATCCCCAGTTAGTGGACCTACAGATCGGGTATGGTATGGAGCTTGGAGGATGCAGTGTGGAAGGGCATTACTAGTGGCGGAGACAAGTCTCTTTTGGGCTTATGGTAGAGGACCCGTTGGAGAAAATTGTAACTTTTGTTCGTGGAAAGATCCAAGTGCTGTGTGTGCACCTTTGCCTGGGGGATCTAATGGCAAGGTGGTAGGCTTAGTTACAAAGGGTGAAGATCGTGTGGGCTCAAACACAAATGTCACCCTTCAAATGGGACAAACTTGCTGCGAGGAGGAGCTACTGGATAGAGAGGTTCTGGTGGGATGCTTGGGAGTTGTCCCACCTATAGGGATGAGTCAGCAGAACTCATGAAAATACTCACTTGGAACATGCGGGGCTTGGGAAGATCTGATAAGAGTAGGGCGATTCGAGACTTGATGAACTCGTGGAATCCAGACATTGCTTTTCTACAAGAAACTAAGCTGGATGAATGGACGAATCAGATGTGGTCAAGTGTGAGGGGTCATCGTCCTTTTGAGTTTAGATCGGTGGCTGAAAATGGTAGCGTGGGAAGCTTGGTAATGGGATGTAACGATGATTTATTTGTTCTACAAGACACTTTGATGGAGTGTAAACATTTGCAAATGCTGGTTCTTAATCGTAACTAGCGATGATCTGATATTACTGCCATTGTTTTAAAAAGCGCCGCCTCGAGGCGCAAAGGCGTACGCCTCGAGGCGAGGCGCAGCAAATTCGCCCTGAGGCACACGCCTCAGGTTCTCTGTGTGGGGCGTGCGCCTTGACTTGGCGTGAGGCGCTCGAGGCGCGAGGCGCTCGAGGCGAGGCGGAGGCGTAAGCCTCGAGTCATGAGGCTTTTTTTTACATTTTTGGTTATGTGCTTTGCACTTGACCTTATTTTTTTGTTAGCATTATATTTTTTATGTTTGTATTTTTGTTTACATGTTAACCCTTGCATATTTCTATATATTAGTTGCAAGTTTGCAACTTAATGTTGTTATTTGGTTGTATAAGTTGTGAATCTTAGAATAGTTATCGTATATATGAATAGCAAAATAAAAATAACATCTTTAGTAAAAAAAATCGCCGGGGGCGCTGCCCCCACACCCCCGCTGGGGGGAGCGCACCTGCTCCCCCCTAGACCCCCCCCCCCCCCCCCACAAGCTCGTTGACCGGGCAGCGAGACCCCCGTCTTGTTGGGGTATGATATGGCAGAAGGGGATGCATATGATGGTTCTCCAACAATATCCAACAAGACAAATGGTTGGGATTCAAGGTGTGTTAGTATTTTTTACTTCAAACACTAAAAATTATGGTTCCTATTATACTTTAGTATTAAGTATAGACTTTAATTCAATACTCATATAGAATTATTGAAGTTGGAACTTGATATTACATATATTAGTGGCTTTTTTGAACTACAATGCCTTCATTGTTTATGTATTTGCATCTCTTATTAGTGTTAAACTATTCTTGAATGTGTTTTTGGGAAAATTTAATATTATCATATATTTTTTCAATGTATTTTCCTTTAATTTTAATTTTTTTCCAAAAAATTGAGGCTTACGCCTCGACCGCCTCGAGGCTTACGCCTCGCCTCGATTTTAGGAAAAACGCCTCAGACCGCCTCGCGCTTTTTTAAACCTTGATTACTGCTCACGGATGTTTATGGTTCTGCAAAGGTTGGGGCTTCCTGAGATGTAGGGCACGTTGAGAACGATGCGTTCTAGATTCCCTCATTTTCCCTGGATCATCAGAGGAGACTTCAATATCACTATCCGTACTGAGGATCGCCTCGAGTTACGTGGGCGGTAGGATGCATGTTCTGCTTCCTTTGCTCTAATCACCCATGAACTGCAAGTGGAGATTATGTATGGCTTAGATTATCGATAAACGTAGAGAAGCTCAAGGACGAGATCTCGGATTGTCCCCTTTTTTTGTCTCTTATGCGCTGATGGAATCCTTCTACTCATGTTTAGTCAGGGCAATTCAAAGATCTCAATCAGATAATACTCCCCTCATCTGGGACTCTATGGAGGGGGTTGATGCCCATATTTATTCAAGTTCGGAAAATCTTGGCTTTGTGTCGAGGGCTTCAAATTTATGATTTCTAAGTTCTGGAAGAACTGAGAGTTGAATGGTTCTGCCACAATGATGATGGTGCTTAAGCTGGGTGCTCGTAGAAAAATGCTTATTTCGTATGGCAAACAGATTAGGTCTAAACGGAAGCATGCCAGGAACAAAGCTCAGGATGAGGTAGAGCACCTGGACAGATTGGAGGATAGCAGACATCTTACATATATGGATATAGCTGAGCATCAGGTGCAACTTCGTATCATCACGGAGGGGGATGAAAAATGGAGATTGAACGGAAACTGTTGGAGTATATGCGTCACTTGTATAGATGGGTATGTTTAGCCCCACATCTACCAGTGGCGGGACTTGGAGGGTCTGTGAAGGTTATATAAAAAGCCCAGACCTTCTGTATCATATGAGAAAGTGCAATGAACACATCAACCCTTTGAGGCGTTCTCTCGTGGTTTCATCCCGCTCCTTAGGGTGTAGGGTTCCACGTAAAAACCCTTGCGTTCATGTTTATCTTTCTGTAGTTCTTGCTATGTTTATTAATTAGTTTGCACATTCTTTATTTTCTAACATGGTATCAGAGCGATCGATTCTAGGGTTTCTTTTTTTATCGAAGCGAGATTGGTTCTTGATTTGTCGTTTGTGAAGATTCAATATTATGATCATGTTCGTGGATTTGTTCTAGGGTTTTTTGAAATCCTAGTTCTGCATTGATCATCACAAAAGTTTCGAAGATTGTTAGATTGGCATAAAAGTTCTGGAGATTGTTCAAAGTTCTAGAAAATTTCGGATACTGCATCCTTGCAGCGGCCAAACCCTAGCCACAACAGGTCGCAAACCTCCAACATGCTTGACACAAAGATGGAGAACCAATCTTAGGTCACAGCGGCACGAAAGTCTCACACGATCAGGTCAAGGATTCAACCCTACAACATCATCGGCGATGCTTCTCTTCCAGCAGCCCTTGATGGCCTCGATTAGGCCATCTGTGACCATTTGGGCGCCGCCTCCAAGCGTCCTGCAGCCTCGTAGCTCACCACCAAGAGATCGAGAGGCACCTCCAGCCATCTAGCGCACTGAAGCTCGTCGCCGGCCGTACTTTTGGCCCTAATCAGGCCATTTGCAGCCTTGATCAGGCCATCTCAGAGCACCTACTCGCAATCAGGTTGACAGCAGCACTTCGAGCAACAACCCTTCTATGCGATCCACTTCTCTCAAGGTCCAACTCTTGAAGCAACACCTCCTCGCAGGCGATGAATCCCCATTCTTCCCCTTTGCGATCGAGTGGAGCATCATAGAGAACCCCACACTGCCGCAACCTTCCTGTCATACGCCTCCACCACCATAACTGCTTCTTCTCGATATAAAAGCATGATATTATAAATTGATTATTTTTAGTGCGTATTTTGAATTTAATGCATATATATATACATATAAAAAATTAGATTCAACAAGGAACACACGAATTTTATAAGAAAACCTTTAATGTATATATATATTCTATAGATAACAAAAGCTAAAAAATAATCATAGGTATACAAATCATATACCCAAAATTATACACATATATGTATCTCCAAGGGACAAAATATATTGACACAAAATATATGGGAAAATTGTATTTGTATATAAAATTTATTAGAAGCACAAAAATATAAAGTGTCAGGCTGTTAATCAATTATTTGATGTTTTATTTGAAGAATTAGAATAAATTTCATTAGATAAAAA